>VYXD01008937.1:3833244-3982542 GCA_013397195.1 Hylia prasina | reverse complement strand
TTTTTTTTTTTTTTTGGTAAGCTCTCCATGAATGGTCCCAATGCAGAAAAGGCTGTGAGCATCATAAATCTGCTTATTTTAATTGGCTTTGCTATCCTGAGAAGCTTAGGGCAGAAAGAGCCAGGTGGCTCAGAGGGCTGTGAGTGGGGTTTCATTTGTTTCAATATCAGTATTTGGAAGCTGCTGGCTTGTTTTAGAGCTAAGCAGGCTGGGTTGGTTGGACATCCCATCTGGGTGAACAGTTTGGGGCAGAGGCTGCTGCCCTGTCAGCATCTGCAGATCCTTCCAGAGTCTGGAGTACTGCAGCACTATAAATAGCTTTAAGGGACAGCACTTCTCTGTCTCCTTCCTTTGTGAATGACAGCAGCTTCTTTTTCTGTTGTTGTTTTTCATAATTCAGGATTGGCTGCTAAACAGGCTGATTTCTTCCCATGATAAAGTGATTCATGTTTCTGAAGCAGAGGTCTGAAACTACCCAGACTGTGCTATCACAGAATGGGTGAGGTTGAAAGATATGCACCAGTTTGCACCTTGGACAGAATTAATCTCAGAGGGAGGTGGCCCCCTAAAAAATAATTTTGCAGTTTCACCCTGGTGCAGTGAGTGCTGTGAAAGGCCAGGTGCCAGCAGCTGTGGGGTTGACAGAGGGTTTGTGGGTCCCTTCAGCAGCAGCGGAGTCACAGGCATTGATGGATGCCATGAGAACTTGCAGGTAAAACCAGCCTGTGACATTTCGACCTTGTGCTCAAGACACAGACCAGTAAATGTGGATAGAACCATTGTGCTGTTGACTTTGGATCAGAATCTTTTAGCTAATGTAGGAGAGAGCTCCTACGTCATACTGTTAAGTTTCATAATCTGTGCCCAGCTGGGTGTGTGAGGTTGCAGCCATCAACTTTTGGTTTAATGCTGTGTTCTTTTTATATTGACTCAACAGGCCATTTTTATTTATTGGCTTTAACTCAGGAATATGCTTAAACGTGAACTTAACTCTTTAATTCTTTAAACGTGTTATTAAATTGGAGCCAAAATGGTGAAAGTGAGAAGTTTCTCACTAAACAAGTAAATTACTGGGTTTTTTGTTGTTGATTTGTTTGGTTTTTTTCTTCAAAAACTATAAGTAAATCTTTTCTGAAGCCAAGTAGGTGATTTGTTGCTTGGTGTTTCCTTTTTAATTTGCAAAATGCTTATCTGTTGCTCTTACAATTTGCTGCATGTACAGCTCAAATGTCCTTTCACACACTGCAAAGGCAAGGAAATTGATGCATTAGCGCATCCAAATTTCCTTGGGTCCAAGTCCTGTGAAGTCTCTGGTTTGTTCTGAGTGAGGTTGGTTTCTCTCCTGTCTTCTGCAGTTCTCTGGAGGTTCACACTGCTGCAGCTTTGTTATGAAATCTTATGCTGATATGGTATTGATAAGATGGAATTGTCAAATGTAGCCTAGTAATGTTTTGGTTGATCAGTGGGAGTATTTTTTATAGCGTATCTGTGTATGTGCAGATGTTTGCTTTGAATACCTTCATTCACCAGCCCAGGGTTTCAGTTGTTTTACTGGAAGTAGCAAGTATTTTTTTCTTTTCCTTACTTAGCACCCACATAAAACATTATGTTCATGAAACATTTATGGTAGCAATCCATTAAGAAGACGACGAAGGTTTTCCTCTAAAGTGGATCTGCAAAATGTCTTGCTGAAATGAACCCTGTTTGCCAGCTGTTTTGTATGCATTATTGCTGCCTCATCGTGCAGGTTTGAAAGGTCCCTGTGATGTAATGCAATGATAGCTTTGTGTGCAAAGCTGCTTGGAAGCAATCTGAGTCAACAGGAAAGCAGTATCTCCTTAAGGCTTGTGACATATTAGTTTTGTGATCTCGGGTATGAAGGAGATAGAAAGGGCAAGGGTTTACTGTAGATTCTCTTGAAGGCGTGTAGAGTTCTTGAAGTAGTAATAAATGGCAGATTGAAATTGATCTCAGTGAGACTTCAGCGTTAACCAGTGCTACAGAAGTAAATGACTCCAGTTTTTTGGCTGCTTCATCAAATGGATCATGTTGTATCATGGTGTCAAGAAACAGCTTTACCTGAAAATTTCAGCTATTTCTGGGCCTTTCTGGAGTGCCTCTGGAACAGTCAGCTAAACTGTAATGAATGATTGAATGACTATTTGTGCGTATACACACACACATCATCCTAATAGAAGAGATAATGTTCTTGAAGACAAGATTAAGGATTCAGAGGAGCATTAAAAGCAGAAATATTTTTTTCTAAGTGAAGGGGAGATGAGTATTTATTATTTAAATGTTAAAATAATAATTAATACTGCTAGGAAGTGGTAGGAGAAAAACTCTGTGGTTCAGCTGGTACAGATGAGCAGCTTTAAAACCACAATATGCTGTGAATCACTTCCTTAAAGTGACAGAATTGCCTGGTGTATTGCTACCAGTGATGATCCTGTTGGCTTGGGTACTTTTCAGAGAACAAAGGGACAAATGTATTTGTATATGCTCTTCTACAGGGGAGGGCAACTGCCTCTGTGGCTGCTAGATGGACATGGTGATAGGCTGAGATAAGGAGCTCTTGAATACAGATGGAATTTGCCATCAGCCTAAACAGGCACATTTCTGCTGAAGTCAGGGTGGCTGTGCCGGTTTCACTGCTCCAGTCACTGGCGGGGTTTGCTCTGGGTGTGCAGATTTTGGCTGTACCGAGTGGGGACATTCTCTGAGGCTGAAGTACCACGGAATTGCACCGTGGGTTTCTGTGACCCCCTACACCCCGAAATAGTTACATGGAGAAGGGAAGTTTGTAAGGAATAATCAAGGGGGATTTTATAACCAGTGTTTTCAGTTGGTTTTGGTTTTAATTTCTTATGGATGTATGGTGCATAGGAGATAATATAATAGTCATGCCCAGCACTGTTATTACCCCAAAATCTCTTTCCTGCACTTCTGTTTTTCACAGGTAGGCTCAGAGGTTTAATCTACTTGTCCTAGCAATTGCTCAGAGAACTCTAATGAAAGTTTTTTTTAAAAGTATGTGCTAAGTAGGTTATGTGTTTTGCTAGGCTCTATAGTTTCCAGAGGAAAGAATTTCAATTTTGTGAGTTCCCAAGTGCTTAAAGTGTCCAAAATCTGATAAGGGAAGTGGTTGGTTTTCTAGGGAAAGATAGAACTTAGTCTATTATCTTCCAAGGATGAATAAAGCTATTCTATTTTTGTTCTGCCGCACTGGTGTTAAATTCATGAAATGCAAATCTGAAGTGTACGTACTGTGCATATTTGCCTTAACCTGGAAAAGAATAGCAGTTTATTACTAAGCACAGGACAATTTTTCAAGGTGTTGGCTTACATTCCTTTTGCTTACTAATGAACTATGGAAATTGGTTACTAATGAGCTGTAGAAATGGAGATTCTGCCTTCTCCCAAGAAAGAAAGTGTTCTCCACACAGTAGGTAAAATGACTTGTTACAGGTTGTGGAGAATACAAGCTGTTCAATATATTGCTTTTATGTTCTAGAGGGTCAAAACACCACCAGCTCCCAACTTTGCTGTCACTACCTGCAGTTTTCTTCTAATAACTCTGAAAAGTTTCTTTGTCATCAATGCACAAATCCTCAGCACTGTAGTAAGCATATTATTGCAAGTAGAAATAATAAGCCAAGAGATACTGAATCAAAATTGAACCTGGGCAATTTAGATTTGCTTGGAAAGGATGCTTTTCTAAACACTACTGTACCTCAATCCTTGTGTGCTGTATAACATTGGAGAACACAGGTACTCCAGTGTCTGGTTTCTTTCTTTTAGTGCTTGAGCACCAAAACTAGGGAGACAAGATCTATGAAGTCTGTAGGAGGAGGTAGAATGCAGATTTTTCCAGCCACTTGCAAATCTGCTGGAGATGAAACTCTCAGCTTTGAAAGAGATTAGGCAAGAGCCACTTGTGTATATGATTTTCAAGTCTCATGAGCTTGAAGCCAGTAAGTTTACGTGCAAATAAAATATTAACCCACCTTAGAGATGCTGAGTTTGTGTTTGTATACACACATGCATACTGTAATACACAAAGGCTTTGGAAGGATTGTTATTTCTATATTCAAAGAGCCATGAAGTATTTGGTGACTGGGAAGAAACCAAATACAAACAGAAATAGATGGAAACCATTTCAAATGCCTTGTATACCCTTCAAAACCGAGCATTCTTTCCAGAGGAACATGAATGTGTGTTTTTTCAAAAGAAAATTCCTGGTTAGAGGGAATAGGAAGCATAAATAAAAAAGGGAAACACACAGGAAAAAAATACAAACAAGGCAGCAGCAGTAAAACTACTCATAAGGGAAGGTAATTGTCAGTTAAGAAATTAACTGCTAGGAACTGGACAACTGATTCACGCTTAACAAGAAGAAATATGTTGAATTCATTGACACAAACCAAATTTGAAATGTTATGAGTGAGAATAGTAAATTTGCCAGTATTCATTCATCTATATGATCCTAAATGAATGTCTGTTGTGTAGTAAGAGGAGAAGCAGCTGCTGTGTTTCCATATTGCAAAAATAATGACATGACTTTTCTGCAGTACATTTTAAGACACTGAGAAACAGGAGGTGATTAGAGAACAATCCTTGCTTTCAGGTGGCTGAAATATGGATGTTGGCCTGAGATCCATTCCAGGCAAAATAATGGATGTGGTAATCAATAAATAGTGTGAATAGAAGGCAGTAATGTAATTCCTGCAGACCATTGCTGTTCTATGGGACCCAGTCAGGCTTCCTGCTGGAGCTGCACATTTGACTGGAACAGAGTGATGTGATACTCTCTGATTTCTGTAACACATTTGATTTATTTCCATGTGACAATTTGGAAAAGAAGGCAGGGTAGGAGTGGAGCAATAGCTAAAATGGGGCAAATTCAGTTTGAAATGAAGCAAGAACACTTAGTCCATGTATCTATCCCTGCTGGGCTGGAATGTTTTGAGTGCTGGCCCAGCAGCCTCTTGTGATGTTCCTGGGCCAGCAGGATCAGATTCTTTCCCTAGAAATGAGAGTTAACAGGTGCCTTTTCCCTTGTCCACGAGTGGGAAGAGTCAGTGCAAGAGGAAGCCAGGGCCAGTGCGAGCACCATGGGTTTGTTTGTTTTGCCAGCATAATACTGTCAAAGCTTTATTGAATGAGCTGACTTCAAGCTGTTGATATAGTTCAGACCTTGGCAGCTCTCTAATCTCCTTGAAGCTTTGGTGTTTGATTGCATTCGTTTGCCCTGCAAATAGTCAACTGTGTAAGTTATCTCAGAGTGAGAATATATTTTGAGCCTATATTTATAATGGACGAGGTTCACAGGAGTGCAGGGACCTTGTAAAGCACAGGAGCTTGTTTTTGAATATGCAGTGAAAGGGCGAGTCCTGCTTCCTGAAACCTGTCAAACCATGTGGTTACAAGAATCCTTTGGACACAGCTTTAATTATTTAATGGTTTGTGAAATTACTTCTGCCTCTTGTTGTCAGGTCACTGCTTTGTTTGATGTTGGTATCCTATGGTGGTACTCTATCTGCTTTACGTAAAACAACATTTTTTTGTCATTGCTGGAGGAGAGAGAGAGGCGAGATACAGCAAGTGGGGGGGGGGGTTATATGTATCTTAAATAAACTGGTTGAATTTTGTTGCATTCTCTCACAGGCACAGTAATGAGTTAGAGAAAACAAATGCATGCAGTCTGTTCCTCAATGATAAAATATTGCTTTCAACTACATGATAGCTGAGGTACAATGTGACTTGTGGAGCTGAGGCTCTGTAAACAGTTTCATTTTAAATGTCCCCTCCTAGAGCATTACATCTTCTTTTGGGTACCTATTTGACAAATCTGTGTTTAGTGTAGAATAGCATTTCTGAGAATCTGGGTAAAAATATATTTGCTGCTTTTTGACACCGTTAAAAAAAGTGCATATTTTAAGAAATGCAACTTTTTTTCCATATTTTTCTGTTCCAGTCTGGTATGAGGCACAGTTGTTCAAACTGCTGTGCTAAAAGTGTGGGGTGATTAACTAATGGAAAGGTGTGGGAGGATGTCTGCTTCCAAAAGTCTAAATGCAGTGTGAAGTTAAATTTCTGTAGTTGTTTCTCACTCTGCTGTAGTAGGTCATAAAAGCTGCTGATCAATAGTACAAGCAGGTGATTAGCAGTTTTAGCTCTCCACACTTCCTTTAATTTGGTTGGTGCAGTGTGCTGAAAGTAGAAGGATGCAGAACAAGGGTAGTGTGCAATGAATGAGGGAAGGGGAAAGCAGGATTTGGAGTAATTTTGTGAACTGAAAGTAGCGCCAAAGACGTGTAAATTGTCAGATTGGAACTTGCTGCATCTTATAACCAAAACAAAATCACTTGGTTACTGAGGATCATTGGATTTGCCAAGATCAGTCAATGTACCATTAAAAGAAATATTCACTGTTTGAAGAAAGAGATTCATGGCAGCAGATTGTATAAAGGAATCATTATCCCATTGATGACATTTTCATGAAACACCAAGGATTTAAGTTCCTGCTTCATGCCTCCTGATAGTGCCATTAGAAATTTCTTCTTTTCAGGCAGTCTGTATGTATGTCAAAATTCAGCTGAAAAGGTCATAAAAATTAATCGAAGCAGTAACGTGAGGTCTGTCAAGAACGAGCTGTCTAAATTGCAGCACAACTTGAAGCAGCATTGCATTGCCCTGCTAGAACATTTTTTTACAGGTGTAAAACTCGTAGATAGTTTAGGTTGTGGTGGTGCATTCTTCAGTGCTCCTGTTCCACTTTTGCACCAATTTGGGCATGAGTCTTTTAGATATATGTAGAATTCATCTAAAGACTATGGTGCCATGTAGATACAGCAGGCTCAAAAGCCCCTTTTGTCCAGATTGCTTTAATGTTGCCTCTTGAACATTTCAGTCTGCAGCCTTAAAATAGCTTTCAAATATAGCTTTCTGAATGGAACACATAAATAAATGCACTCTTCCTTTCCCAGAGAGGCAGGAAGGGTGTGTGTGAGTTTAACTATTTCATAATTCTCTCTCAGATGAGTTACTGACACAAAGCAGTACTTCCCCCCTGCCCTGTACAGGAGTTGAAAGAAACACTTCTTGGTGGAACACGTGCTTGTATTGTGAAGTGATTAAAGACTAAGTTCAAAACTCCTGTTTTCCCCCCAAAGGAAGTAGAAGTTCAAATTAACATTGAAAGTTTGGCAAGTACAGAAATGCAGAAAGCCCTCAGGAAAGTTCTTTATATATATATATATATATATATATAAAAAATTAACCTGTTTCAGAATTGCAGTCCTGTCCTTACCTCTGAGATCGTTCTTTCAGCAGCCTGGGAGGCAAATTGTGCCAACCCTCCTGCTGGATGGCTTTTCTCTCATTGCATTTCCAATACTTAAATCCCTGGAAGTTAAATGGTTTTCAGAACATGTGAATTTCTGCTGCTTAAAAATAAACTACGCAAACATAAAACGTTTATTTCAGTTTTGCAACCCCGATTTATCTGGTAACTTTCTCCTTTTTTCCTTTCTCTCTTCTTTCTGAATGTTCCAAGTTTGTTACTACAGACAATTTAAATTCCTTTCCCTCCTAATAATCTCTTGCTTGCACATACAAGATAACAGCCATATATATGGTTTTGCTGGATTGCTAAATTGACAAAGCACCAGAATGAACAGCAATGTGTTGCGAGAAGAATTAGCTGATGTTTAACCTTCTTTTTAATTTATTCAGGTTCTTTTGCTCTGCCTGGCTCTAGGGAAGGCAGCCCAGTTGCTTCAGATCCTTTGGTGGCATGCAAACCGATTACACCAAGCCAGCAAGATGAATGCTGGGTGTAACCCAGAGAGCCTAGAGCCAGAACATTTGCAGGATTTTTTCGGCAGCCACCCAGGAGGAACCTGTTCAGTAATCTGTAAATGTGTAATCTTTTTAATGCGTCAACTTTGTTAGAACATATTAGTGTCAAATGTTAAGTGTAATACCTTAGTCTGTGAAGCATATTGCTGAAACAAAATTAAACTGGAAATATAATGTGATGATGGTGGGAGGAGAAAAACCTCTGTGAAATTGTGTGGAGATGAATCTGGATTAGCTTTGTTAGCTGTTCTCCATCAGCCTCCAATTGGAAGTGGCATTACATTTCCATGAGTGTTTGACCTTTAACCTGTTGGTGCTGGAGGAGACCTTGTCTGTTGTGAACTAACTTTGTATTGCCTTCTGAGTTACTCTATTGGGCTTTCTTGTTCTGTTAATTCACATTTGCAGTGTATTCTGATATATTGCCAATAGAAATTTGACTACTTGATGGAGGTGCTTTGTTGTTAAAGGCTTTGGTTAAAGGAATGTCCTTTTCCAGTGGGGTGCAAGGAAGCTTGAGGGGCTCAAGCTGTTACAGCTCTTTTGAACTGTGTGCTTTCAGCTTTGTGTGGTTTTTGGAAGTGAAAAAGAAATGTCCTTCTCGGTCCGCAGACCTTTCCTTCCTCTGTAATTTTAAACTCATTTCCTCTCCTTTTCTCCATGAACAATCCAAAGTGCAGAACTTTTTTATTTTGGGTTTCTCTTTTTCCCCTTGGCTCCAGGGTGGGGATGGGAAAGCGGGTGATAAGCGTCAGCACAAGAGGTGCAGCCAGGGGCCAGAGCCACCTGCGTCACTGTGTCCTGTGCTGCTGCTGGACTCAGTCCTTGCTGCCCCCTCCTTCACTGACTTGATTTACCCAGCCTGTGTCTGGGCTGAGTTATTGACAGGTTTTACACAGGCTGAGGATAGCTGTCCCCAGCATGGCATCCTCCAAGCTGCTTGTGTCTCCCCGCTGAACTGAGGAGGTGTTAGATGGACACAGAATCTTTAAAATCAGAAGGAATTAATATAAATCAAGGCTTGCTTTGAGTTAAGTAGCACGTTGGATTGAGCCTCTTTAATGCTGCATCCCTCAGCTCTGGGCAGACACTGTAAATCTCCAACTTTGCTTCAGCTGCCTTATGCAGCTCCTGAAACATCTCAGCGTTTTCTTTTAAACTTATCAGTGCTTTGACATTAAATATTTCAAGTGGGTTTTGTTGAACAGAGTGCAGCTTTTTTGCGTGTTCTTCTTAAAGGTTACTTCTTGTTGGAATGAAATCGAAGGTTGGGAATTCTTGGCAGATGTTATGATTAAATCTGACTGGTTGTAGGCTCCTTCCTCCCCCAGCTCCCAAATGTAACATTTGGGATGATGAATAGCAGAATTTATAAGTGATTTTGGTAGCTCTAATTGTTCAGGTTTTGTGTGTGTGTGTGACGAATAAACTCTTTTCCTGTGAGCAAAAGCTGCAAAACTGATGGTTTTCTCTGGCTTGTAACTGTATTAAACATGTCCATAAGTCCCCTTCATGTGGGAGTGTCCTGGTAATTGTGAATGAATAGTTTAATACATGACTTAAGTAGACTCAGCTGGAGAGACATCACATAAAGGACTTGATGTGTGTTAAGTCTTGTCTTTTCTACATATCTTGTGGGTGAGTTTTATGCACTTACACATTTCAGCTAGATTTTGTTCTTTTTAAGTGCAGGACCTAGATATTACTAGATCTCGCGTTTGAAGCAGTTTTCCTTATTTCTATTTATTCTCACAGTGAAATGGCCTGCTATCAGGCTAATGTTGACCTAGATGTCTAATATGTGCCTGTTTTGCCTCTGGCTCTTCAGCCTTCAATCTGTACAAACACTGTTAAATCGAGCTCTATTTAAAGCCTGAGTACTCCACCAACTTCTGTTACATTTGATCACCTTTCATGTATTTGTATGCTACTAAAGTTTGCGGGATATTGGAGAAAAATATGTTTTTCTTCTCTAGTCTTTAATTTACGTTTTAGTAGTAGTGCTGTGTAATGAAAATTAAATCAATGCCCCTATGTCTGAGCCCTGGAAATAAACCTTATTTATATACTTCAAAACAAGACTTCATGAAGTTTTTCATGTGTGTATAAGGCTTATACATTCAGATCAGATGAAAACTGGATTCTTCTTCCAGGTAAAGTCTAGGACTTTCAGATTCTCAAAATTGAGTCAGACTCTGTGCATTAATAACATTTCAGCCTACACAGACTTAAAGGCCTCAAATACATTGTGGGGGTTTTTTTTTGGTGTGGTTTTGTTTGTTTGTTTGTTTTTAGTTCTTGGGCTTTTAAGACTTTTTAAAGATAATTGCACTTCTTTCATGTAATACAAAACCCTAGCTGTGTCACTCATGTGAGTGTAGTGTTTTGAGTGGTACAAGGTGATCACAGAAAATAGCAGTGTGTTTTTTCCTTCACGAAGTCCCTGTCCTCCTCCTCCTGCCACACAAGCCAGGGAGGTGAGCAATACCTCATCACATTTTTCATTGGTTTCATTTCATGTAGAACCACCAAAGCTGCCTGCAGCCACTGCAGGGAGTTCCTGATGCCAGCAGACTTCTTGGGTGAGCTCTGTGGAGAAGAAACCTTTTAGCTGTGTTCTATTAACAATACTATACTCTTGCAGTAAAAGGAATTATTTGGGGCAGAAGTCCATTATTTCTGGACCGGTTTCATTTAAAGTTACTTGTTCACCTTTGAACTGCTGTTCATTGCCTGGTGGCTTTACAGAGGAGCAGCTAAGGCTTACTGCAACTTAAAAATCAATTAAAATAAATCCTGCATCTCCATTTGTGACCTCGAAGTGGAGAAGGCAGGCAGATGCCAGATTGATTCAATTTTCCTCTTGGATAAATATTGATACTGAAATATGTTTTACAAAGATCTGCTGAAATTCCTAGAGATAATGTCTACCTACAATAGATTGTTAGTGCTCTGACCTAGCAGAAGAGAAAGTATTATTAACATATTATTTACATAGAAAAAATTAGCTGGCTGGGTACAGCAGATTCCCATGTTGTCTCTTTGCCTGGAGCACTGCAAAGGCTGCTAATGTCACTTAAATACTGCTGCTGCCACAGTTCTGGGTCTGACAGTCCGAACTGAGCAGGATGTTTGCAGTTGTCAGAATGACAGTAGACTCAACATTGCTTTGTCTTTTTTTATACATCTACAGTCTATATTTAGTGATCATGAACCTTGGTTAGCAAGCAATACTGTTTAAAATAAAGGGAAAAAAAAAGACAAAAAAAAGCTCTGTTCAACAACTAGGATAGGTCCTGGCCTCTTAGTGCTTTCCTGAGCTCTAGAGGCAGGTACTGCTGAGCAGGGTCAGGGCTGGTAATTGTTGTTTCAGTATATGAAATAGCAAACAAAAGCCACTGAGTGATGAAGCAGGATCCCCAGCTGTGGCTGATCACACTGTTACTTTTCCTTCTCTCTCAAGTATTTGTTTAGCTTCAAATTTCAGTGGTTCTAGGAAAGTAGTATATTATTTTTAGTCATTAAGTGTGAGGTGGAAACTATAACATAAAGAGGAGTTTTTGTTACTGCCTTCAATGAACAACAGAATTTTTGCTTTATTTATTTGTGCTTTGTTGAAGTCTGTAAAGGAGGAATCTCTGCTCACAGACCAATCTCCCCTGTGTTGCTGCACATGAAGCCTCCAAGGAAGCTGCTGCCATTTTAGTGAGCCAAACCCATTTGATTCTTGTTAGAAGTAGGGCCAGAACCTTCCTATGTTAATGCTTCAGTGGGTGCTGCATGAAATGGTTCTGTTCTTCATGATGCAAAGGATGTGCTTCTGGGAACATCTGGCTGACTGTTTAGAAGATGCCAGTGATCCAAGAGCTTGAATGAGATGTCCTTTTGGGTAAATCTGTGCTCATTATTACTTTAATATTAATAGGATGAGACAATGCATGAAATCCTGGCTCCAGCATCCTGGATGGCACAATGCCCACTGCTTTCTGTATGCCTGGGCTTTTTTCCTTCCATGTCTTGGTTGCTATGACTTCTTTTTATTCTGTCGATGCTGCAGTGAGCTGTTCAAGGAAAGGAGAAAGCAAGCAAGCCCCACATAATTTAGGCTGTCATCCTGCATGGCAGCTGGGGGAATGTGACACTTGAGTGTTCACGTACCTTGACGGTGAACTGGGGCCCAGAGACCTCTCCAAGAGTGTGCTCAGCCAGTGCTCATCCCCAGAGTTCTGTCATTCTCACTTCCCTCCTGCCTCTGCCACTGTAAATTAGAAATTACTCTGCTGAAGTTAAAGTAACTAAATCAGTGTTAAGTGAGAAGAGATTTAAAATTGTGCCTCTTGATGTTAAACTAGTAAAAATAACAAAACCGAAGTGTGCTTTGGGGTTTTTTTTAACACAGTTCTTTGAAAAATAACAGTTCTGGCATTTGCAACTGAGAATAGAAGTTTTCCTGTTAAACCTAACAACAGGCTTAACTTCACCTCCCTCAGATATCAAGTGTCAAAAGGTTTTGTCAGAGATCAGTGACACTTGCAATAGAGAGTACATAGAGCCTGTATTAATGACAAAATATGCTCCATCCTTTTTTGGTTTTGTAGCCACATGTGAGAAGTATTTGGCCACACATGAGAATTGCTGCAGTGCAAAGCTAAATAGTTTGAAGTCCTTGCTTTCATGTGTTGTGCCATTCAGTTAACACACTTTTGGCTAGCCTTGCTGGGCTTTCTCCTACTGTGTGATTTTTGAAAGTACTTGCTGCTGCAAGTAAATGTAAGCTGTCTCAAAACAAAAATATATAACCTTTTATTAACTTCTAACCATTGAAAATAATGCAAGGTGCCAAGGTAATTTGACCTCTGACTTCCCTTGGAGCGCATATTCTGGAACCTGTGCCTCTTGCTGCTTTGCTCTTTGTTATTTGCTCTTTGCTTTTTATTCGTGTGGCAAGTTTGCACATCTAAGCTTCTACTCTTTGCTGTAAACCATATTGAAATACCAGAACCAGCACTTTAAAAGTTCACAGGGATTCGGCAGTCTAAAGTTTCTTTGTGTGTGGAGCGTGGTGGCAAGTCACTCAATGGTAACATTTACTCTAATGATGCAGACAAATTGTGCTTGCTCTTCTCTCTGTATATACATTTATATTTCTTCCCTGCTGTGCACAATTTTAGCGCCTGATTTATTGGCCTCAATTACAGTGGTAGAGCTCGATCTCTTTTCCTACATCACTTGTGTATGCAGCCAGATGGGTGCATTGGCTGCCATGTTTTTTAAAAACCAAAAACACTCAGCAGCCCATCTGGAATCTCGGTTGGCGTTGGCTAAAGCCAGGCCCGAGCAGAGATTCCAGATAAGTGCCAGCAGCAACACATTTCTCACTTTTAAAAAAAATGCGTCATTTTCTTTCGGTTCTTGAGCTGCTGCTTGAGCTGGAATCAAAAGCTGTGTTAGGTCCAAAAATACAAAAGCATTACAATGTTGATAGAGATGTTTTGTGAAAAATTCAGGGACTGCTCTACAAATGTGCTGTGAATCCTGCAGCTTTTTGAAGAGGCTGCAGTTTTGCTGCACTGAAATGTGGATTACAGAATGTGCAGGAATTTGCGCTGAGCTCTGGTGCAGTGAGTGCTGGTACCACTGAGAATGAACTTGGATAGTGTGGGCTTCCACATGGAATATATTAGCGCAGCTGGGAATGTGCTTACAACTTTGGGTGGCTTTCCCAAAGAAAAAATGATTAAAAGTGAGGGGGAGTGTGCTTGAAAGTCTGACCATTTAGCTATAGAAGAAGTTGTTTAGTATGGAGCTGGAAATATCTTTCTGCTTCCCAAGTTACTGACAGCATATGCACAGATTTTTAAAGTGATATAATAAACAGTGTCTGCATGGGAAGAAATCTAGGGGAAAACCAAACAAACAAACAAAAAAATGACCCCCCCAGTATCTTGCCTGTAGACTAGATACCACATTTATCTTGGACTCTGCCTGTGTAACAGGAAGAACAAAAAGCGTGCCTTGACTTTTTGAATTCTTTTTTAAAATAAATAGTCTCATTATAGTTAATTTCTGCAAAAAGACATCCAGGACCTGGATGAATTTCTTTCTGCATGTTTTGCTCTTATTCTTAATGTGAAGTAAAATGGGAAGCTTTATTTTGTAGATCAGTGGAGAAAAACTGACCCACCTGAGAAGGAACTCTGCCTGGCAAGAGAGGGAAAGCAAGGAAATTCCGTCCCATCCAAAGTGCAATTACTGTAGTTATGCATTTGGATCTCAATGGGCTACTTCAACATGCTTTTGGAGGGAAAGAGATGATAGAGAAATTTAGTTAAGTAAATAGCTCTATTAAGAATTCAGGTTCCTGAGTGTAGTTCTATCTTTAAACAAACAGAAAAGCTAAACCCAAAAGCCCAGTAAGAATGAGGATTTTGTTTCCTTCTTAAAACTTGAGCCTTAATTCTAAGTTGTTCCAGCTTTGTATCCAACTTTTTAACAAGGAGTGTAAGTCTGTGAATATGTATTCTTTGGGTACATTGCAGAGCCTTATTATCATGTGCATGGGATTTTTAAGTTGTTTCCATTTTCATCTTGTGATGAAGTATTCAGAGACTGGGTGCTAACACAAGAGCCATAATAAAGTTAGATTTATTTACATGCAAGTGCCAGGGTATAAGATTCAAGTTAATTCATGCTGTTTTGCTGCATTAAGTTCTTTCTGTCCTCTTCATGAAGCAAGAATATTGTTGTTTCTTTAGACTGGAAATTTACTTCTGTCTTTCACATGTCGAGAATAGATGGAACTAGAGACAAGTGCTGCTTCATCTGTGCAGATGGAGCACTGCTGAAACAGTGCTATACACCTTTCCTGGTACGTTCATGGTTATGATTTTTGGAGCAATGGCTTTCACTATATCCATTCTGAATTTTCCCTTGGCTGTCCTCTTACACACTTCTTACTGGAAACGCTTGCATCTAAGTGAAATACAATGGTAAATATTTAACAAATACTGTGTAACCTGATTCTGTAGCTTACAGTGCAGTATTTAGAGGAGTGGCTGGTGGAGGTGAGCTGGGGAAGCCCTGCCCTGCCCTGGCACTCTTGGGCCTCATTCTGGTCACCAGTGGGTGAACGTGGCAGGTCAAGGAGCTGAGTGCTTTCTTGTCTTTCATTTTTCTTCTCATCTCCCCATGTAAAGAGGGCACAACACTGATGGAAGTAATGCCTCCCACTTGAGGGAGGTGCTGGTTAAAGGTGGAGTGCTTGATTTTTGTGTGGAAAGGAGGCTTTGATGCATGGGAAGTTCAGGTGCTACGGACAGAGCTGGGTCTTGCTGTCCTCAGTCACTGCTTTAGGAAGTGCTGTACGTCAGCAGGTTGATGTGAGATGTGACAACCAAAAAGTTCTGGTGTCCTGTGATCTGTGAAATAGGCTGGGCTTGTGGGTCAGTTTGTAGTACAAGTGGTTGCTGCCTGGTTATTGCAAACAGTGCTAAGCTTGGACGATTTTGGGTTGAACTTTTGAAACCTGTCTGGCTTGCTACCAAAGGATGCCACTGATATTAGATGGTTCCTTAGCCATAGAACGTTTTATTGTTATTGTCAATGCTGTAGTTTAAAACACTAATACAAAATGCTGTTATGTTTATGTGTAACAGTCCAATATTTATTTACAGTTGAGGTACTCTATTTTATTTAATGTTCTTTATAGTCTGTGCATTTAGAGTGGTATTTGTAGAATACCATACATTTGTAGAATGTATTTATAGAAACTTTTTTTACTCTCTATTATGGCATGGCAGTAGCCTTATTAAGTTCTAGTTGAGCTTTGGCTCTTCTAATTTTCTCCCTGCATAACCTCCTGATATCCTTGCATACATCCTGAGTTGCCTGCCCCAACTTCCAAAGGTCATAAGCTTTCCTTTTTATCCTGGATTCCAGCCAGAGCTCTCTGTTCAGCCAGGTTGGTGGTCTTCCCTGCTGACTTGTCTTTTGGCATTTGAGAACTGGCTGGGGCTGCAGGAGCACAAATAGGGCCAGAATCATCCAACTTGTGTTTTGAATTTTCCAGATTGTGTGTCTTTAGAACTTGAATTAATATGAGCAGTGAGAAAATGCAAAAGCTTTAGCATAATGATGTGTGGGTGTGGTGCCAGGAACTGTTATTTCCCTTGAGAATATTTGTCATTCTTTGAATAGGATCAGAAATAGATTTGAGTGCTTACTACTATGAGTTCTTCTTGGTATTCATCTTATTCTTTTGTTAGGTGCTGTTCACCTTAACGTTTCCTCTTCCTCCCAATGCTTCTTACCCCTTCTGCATGTTTAGTCTCCAGCTTGTCCTGTCTTCCTTGTGGGTTGTGACTTGTCTTGGCCAGGAACCAGTGAATTCCTGGAAGGGAAGTGGTGTCTCTTGCTGTTCCTCCTGCACCTTGCAAGGCCCTGAGCTTGGGACTGCACTGGAGGCCTTGCTTTAATGCAGTGGTAAAGACTCTTCACAGCTCTTCTTGTGTATTTCTCATCTTCTCAAGATGATTCTAACTTAAAAACAAAACCAAACCAAAGCCCTCAGAAGCAGTTCCATACCCTAAAAATCAGATATAGCTCCTGCCCCTCACATCCTTGCTGAACACTGAGCTGGTTCAGCTGAGAAACTTCCTGAAGAACGAGGCCATAGTTAACTCTGACTTCAACATCTCAGGAGCTGGGGAAGGGGGGCACTCTCAGCTGGGAGTTTCAGCACCTCTGAAACCTCATCACTTGGGCTTCCTTAGGTGCTGTTACCAAAGGGGAATTTGACTCCCAATTTATTTTGGTTGGAAGGAGAAAGGAGAGTGGCTGCTCTCAAATTTATTTTAATCTGCTCTAGAAATTTAAACTTAACCCATGCTTACATGTTTTAATCAGTATTCTGGGCAGAATTCTGCTGCATAGGCACAGATACGCGCGTGGTGCCTCTTGAAATCTTGTAGGGTGTTTGAGACAACCCCTGAGGGTCAGCAAACCTGACACAGGACCTGTGGGTTACCCTTGCAGCCCCTGAAGCCCTGGTGGGTTACCTTGGAGCATCTTGATGGTGTGTGCAGGAGAAACCACATAGTTCCATGTGGGTTCTTCCCCCACTGGACATGTAATTTCTGGATTGTCTGCTGATGGAGACAGGAAATATCTTCATCTGTTCATTAGACTGAACCTGGCACAGCTTGGGTACCACGTAAGCAAAACTGAATCTCATCATCCATAGCTCATTTTTATTAACTTTGGTACTGATAGCAGCATATCATAAATGAGAAAAGCATCTCATATCCAGCCAGCTTTCTTTTTTGCTGCTAAGTTGATGGGATCTGGGTGGCAGCAGGCCACTAACTGAAGGCATAATTTTCCTTAATTCAGGAAGTATTGTCAATATACACATTTTTAGTGGCCTTTTCTGTTTACGTGGGTGCTTGTTTCTTGCCTGTGGCAGGCTGCTCTAAGAATTTGCTTCAGTATCTGTACTTTCAGTGTTTCTTTCAACCTTTTTGTTTGCCTTTTTTTTTATTATGTGGAAGGAATATTCTTTGTACTTCATTTCTAGCAGCATTGTTAAAATGTGAGCTTAATTTTTTGCTGGTAGGGAGTTTATTGCTCTCTGCCATGGTAGAGTTCCTTGTTCTTGTATATATCTCATTGGTTTTATTTTAGTGTCCCAAAGGAATTTATAATATGCAGTACTTAATCATGTCCTATTTTTCTATGCAATTATAATTTTGCAGCTTGTCAAAATTTTTTTGTGTGTGCAGATTCCCAATACACTTTTTTGTTGGTATTTTGAGAGAAGGAGGGGGGGTGTGTTTTTCCACTTGGCTATAGGAATTTACGAGACCTGTAAGAGGCTGGTTTGCATATCTGGAATTGGAATGATTCCTTGCATTAGTGCAATTTGTTATCTGTAGGAAACCTGGAGTGGTGGTGACAACTGCCATCCTGTGTGGACAGGATAATGTGCCTTTGTTCAGCATAGCTCTCTGTCTCTGCCCAGTAATTAGGAGATGGAAGAACACTTCTACACCATGTTTATTTAAATGTAAAAGCTTGGAAGGATCGATAGACAGACTTCAGCACAGAGGTCAGATCTGCACTACCCAGCAGATGTAGCTGACTCCTGAGCAGCATGAGGATACCAGTAAATAAGCACAAATCCCTGAGAAAATGATGCTGTGTTTGAGGGGATGTGTGTTATCTCCTTTTATCAGCCTCTGAGCTGCTGTTGTTGTGCTCTCTACATGGGATTAGTAATAGTGGGATTACTAATAGCACACTATAACTAGGCAAAGTGAGGGGAGATGCCACATTCTGAAGCTGCAGAGTGCCTCCAGGAGGTGCTCTGATTGGGAAGAGCTCAGCTGTTCAGGCTATGTTTGGTGTGGGAATTTTATTGAGGATAGAAAGGACAGCTGTTGCCATTGACAGTTGTAATAAAAATCATAATAGGCTCATTTTAAATGGCCAAGTGTTTGGTCCTTCACTCTTCTCCTCTTCTATGAGATGCTGTATTTTCAATTTCTGATTTCACTAATGGAGAGGGAAGAGGTTGTTTCTTAAGGCTTTGTTCTTGTCCCCTTTGCTCTTCACCTTGACCTTCAGGCAATTTCTTCAATTCACAGCTAAATCAGTGGTAGCTCAGGCTATCACCTCTGTGCAGATGATTTGTAAAAGGGTCTCTGTTCACTGCTAAACAACTGCTTTTTGATCTTGCATATTGGCTTGTTTCTGTAAAATGCCTTACAAATATCTTCTCAGAGCAAGTAGAATGTTACAGAAACGTTGGCATCTCATTTGGCTCACCAGACAGGTTATTCTGAATTTTCTCCATCTCTGCAGGGTGTTCTCTTGTTCAGGCATTTTTCTGCTAACCTGTTCTGATTAATGTATATTAAGTAAATCTGTCTTCTCAGTCCTAGTCATTACTCCTGTTGGTCCAGCCAAAACACTTGTTCTAACCCACTTGCTCATGAAATTCTTTTCTAGAAATCCGCTGTAAACTTCACATCCAGTTATTGTATCTGATGGATACTTTTTGTCAGTCTTGAAAGCTATACACAGCTGTGACCCTCTCCGTTTAGCATCGCTTGCCGGGCTTGCCGAGGTCCCTTGTCACTTCTGCTGTGCTCCTTGCTTGTCAGATGTTTCCCGATGCATCTCTGTGCCCCCTCCTCTGTGACTCCCTGTATGTTAATTTCTGACCACCCTGTGTTCCTGTGCACGGGTCTCTGTCCTGTGAGCCACGTGTCCCTGTGACCTGTGAGTGCCGTGCTGCTCAGTGAGCTGAGCTGACAGACACACAAACTGCTCACTGCTCCCTGAATCAAGGTTCAGGAAAGTGTTTGGAAAATGCTCGGTATCTGTATTTGCTGGCAGCACCCACAAAGCAATAATACTTGAAGTGGAAATCACTCTGACTTCTCGGTACAACCTCTCCACTTGTAACTCCTGGCATGGATGGCTGAATCATCTTCGTCTAAATAGACAGTACTGTGAACAGATGGTAAATAATTTACGAAAAGTGAAGCTATGAGCAGGCCTGAGATTGAACTTTGTGTCATATCTTTCTTACTGTCATAGATGTAGGCTCGCAGCTCTGAATCACAGCAGACTATACTCCATTTATAAGATGAATTTTAAATCATTCAAGAGTAAATGAGACAAAGCTGAATTTCTTGATTTAGGCTAATAACAGGCAATGATCCCCCAGAACAAAGGACTGTGAAGGGACTGAAAAGCATTGCCAGAAATTCATCTTCTGCCTCTACCCACAAGCCCTGGTCTAAAGTAATGCTGAAGCCACTTGTCATTTTCACTTCAGCTGTTCCACTGACATGTTCAAACCCAGCACTGTGTCACAAAGTTTCTTCATGTTTGAAAAAACAGCATTAACTGTGAATTCGGGAAGATACTGCAGGAGGAATAAATTCAGAATTTTAGAAGTAAGGGGCCATGTTGGTAACTGTGTGTTACCTCTGTGAACACGAGGTGACTTTAATAATAGCCCCCACTGTCCAGGATCACAGCATCTGCTTCAAGGGATGAGTGCAGGGGTCTGCAGTCTGTAAATTACAAACCTCTTCCTGGTTGTAATAAGGGACGGAAAGTACTAAATGATGTTATTCCTGAGTTTATTACAGGTAAACTTGTAGTCATGTGTTTTTGGTTGGTGTGTGGTGTGTACAACATCCCCCATCCCCCCAGTTTACATAACACTGATTCTCTCTAAACTGTTTTGGGGAAACACAGAGTATTACGACTCATTTGATAACATGCATCACTAGGTAGAGCACAAATTATCTTTCAGTCCTCATGTGATTATTTTGAAAGCAGAACCAAGATAAAAATGAAGGGCTGCCCTGGCAGTCAGCAATGCATGTTTGTGGATACCCCATTGCAAGTTGCATTGTCTCACTGCCATATTCCCAATGTGCAGAAGTGGCACCAGCTCTTGCAGGGAGAAGGTGTTCTGAGCCAGCATAACAGATCTTGGAGAAGAATAAAGGAAAGCAAAGTACAGTATGTTTTCTCCTGTCTTTTTGATCACTAAGTGTGTCCAGATGTTTTGTGTCTCCCACAGCAGTTAAGCTATTGGCTGGGAATAGCTGCCCAGTTGCTCCCTGCAGCAACTGTCTGTCAGAGGGGGTGTTGGCTGAGGATGCCTGATCTCCTCTATAGAAAAATGAGTGTATCATTGCTGAAGTCAGCAACCTGAATATTGACTTTTATGGCTTGAAGTAGTCACTGTTCCCTTGAATAATTCCCTGCTTTAGAAGAGACCTCCTTTTGGAGGATTCTGCAACAGCTTTTCTCCTGACGTAGACCCTTTTTCCAGCAAAGATCTGGTTTTTGGCAATGCCTATGGATTTGTTGACAAGACTTAGTGGAACCATTGCTTATCAGTGGCTCGTAGCACAGCCAGCCAAGTCTAGCCATGCTTTCTTATCAACACCTGCAGCTGCCCTGAGTGATTTGCTGACTTTGGGGTGTATGTAAAATAGGGGGTGTGTAACCCCTTGAACAAGTGCTTTATTTACACAGCCACAGCATTCCAGAGAAAAAACAGCAGGTAATGTTTGCTAGGAGCAAGCGTAGTCCAAATGGTATCTGACATACTGTAGTCAGTGTTTAGTTCTGAGATGTCATCACAGAAGGGAGTTTTATGGTGACTGATATGTGAAAAGTCTGAGATTTAGTTGTGGAGCGTACACTTTTTTAGATTGTTTCATAAATATTCTTTGAACTTAAACTTTTTAATTTAAAAAATAATCGGTGGTAAGGCTGCTCCGCAGTAGTAACAGCAGTTCACTAGTTGTGAAGACAGACACAGATTCATCAAACTGATGAATAGAAATTTTGTTTAGAAGTGATAATTTTGTTAAAGTAGTGAATGTAGAAGTTTTAGCACAGGAATAGTTAATTTTATTATTTTTTTTTCTCTTTGGTGCAACTTGGAGGGTTGTTCCTGCACAAATAGAAAAAGAGTGTAGTTCTGCCAAATAAGTAGCTACATGACTCATTACAAGGATCCTTAATTTTCCTTATTAATATTTTAGGAGTAATTTGTGAAATCTATTAAGCATGGTAGCCCCGATGAAAACAGTGTGATCTGAAAATCACAAAAATTCTCAGAATTATTTTTGAGATGAGTGCTATCCTGTGCTAAAAATACGTTGCACTACTGCAATCATTTTGTAGCTGGATTCACTCCATCACACAAGCTCTTTATCTGAAATTGCTATAAGCCATAACATAAAGCTTTTTACTTGCTCACATCTAATTGAGGGAATATTTATTTGGTGCATATTAAATTCAAACTGACCTACTTCTGAAGGAATATTTATTACTTTAAATCTCAGTGCTTTGAAGACAGAAGTTTTAGAACAACTCTTATTCATATGACAGAGTTAATTAGAAGCTTACATTTTAGTTCCTGTAATATTTGAAAGGGAGTAGTGTAGTGTTTGACAGATAGGTATACTAAATCATGATTTGTTGACAAAATTAAACTGTAAATGAAAATTTAACTTTTATTGTGCACATTTTGAAACAGTTTTCAGGATACGTATGGAACTCCACAGACAAATCTGGTGTGTTATAGCTCAGAGCTTATAACGCAGCGACGTCTATTCTGCTTTTACAGCTTTTCATGCATTATGGATACATTGGAAAATGGGGACATGTTCCCTGCTGTTGGCTTGGGGAAGCGTGGCTAGACATCCCAGTGTCTTTTTATAAACTCTTGGGTTTTGTGCATATGGAGCAATGTCAAGAACCAAAGCTGTGTCTCAAATATTTATTAAACACAAGCCAACCTGTTAGCTCTCTCTTTGGCCATGATGTGATCCTTGAGCAGATCCTGCAGCACAAGACCTGGCTGCTTCCATGGGGGATTTCCCAGCTCTGCCATCACAGCCCCTTGTCTCCTCCTCTGCAGCAGCACTACTGTGAATGTATTTCCAGAGAAAACCATCTTCCAGTCAGTGCTGCTCTCTTGCTGATGATAAGGATCAAACGTCCATGCTGGAAATCAGCAGTAATGAACAGCAATTACTGGGCAGAGTCACTTGTAGTTATGTGCAGCACATGTTTAAAAATAGGTGAGGGAAGTAGTTCGTTGATAAGTTACGTAACGTGGCAAAACTTTGATGTTGCACATCTTACAAAGTCATGTTGTACTGAGCTACTTGTGCCCTGGACAGGGCTGTGCTTAGGACTCAGAGCTCTTGTCTCTGATTGCAGCTCCCTTCCACCCTAGTAGGAGCTTTTAGCCCTGAGTGTGCTAAATCCCAAACAGTGCATTCGAGATGCTATTCATTCATGGTGAAATGGGCTTGGATGGAGGTTTGGTGCGGCTTATGTGAGGAATTGTGTTTGAGATAGATCACTTGTTAATGTTCTCTCTAATTTATTCATTTATTTGCTTGGGGTGTTTTTAAAAATGGCTAAAGTCTCAATAGGCTCTTTGCTACTACTGAAGTTCTGAAAAAGGAAATTTTTTTCAGTAATCTGGACAGAGCTCAGGCTGCACTGAAAACTCAAAGTGTTCTGTTTTATCTAGGCATGTCATATGTGTGCAACTCTGTGTATTTTTTCATGAAGATTTGTACTTCTCAGTTCTGTGATGTGCACATAATGCCTGAGGTGGTGTGAGGTCCAAGCATTTACAGATATTGTGGTACCAGCAACCATCTTGTAACAGGATGTTGTGTCTTTGAACCTGCCCAGGTGCTGCTGAGAAAATAGCAATACTCTCAGCTCCTTTTGTTCAAAATTAAATGAAAGCTCTTTCAGGGTATTTAAAAGTACAAAAATCAAAGACAGTTCTTGACCCACTTAGGAACTAACACAGGCCAAGGAAAACTGAGATATTACCTGCTTACACCATCCAAAGCCTTGACCTTCTGTCAAAGAGCTCTGGAGTATCTGGTAGAGGCTCATCTTATGCTCTGAACGTCCCCTAAATTATTTAGAGGTCATTAATATGTGTTGGACGTATTTGAGACTGATTTTAAATATAAATGTAACAATTCAAAATGCAGTGGGAAATAGGATATGAAGCCCAAGTGAGAGTTACAATACTTGGAGGGCATTTTGGGGTAGAAGGGGTGCAACAAAAACACCAGGAAAACTGGACACGTGTGAGAGTCTGTAGCAGTTTTTGTGCCAGCCTGTTTAAACATTCTGTTCCTGGGATTTCTTGTGTATTTTTCTTCCTCTCGTTTGGTATTCTTGAATTTCACACTGCAGTGGTTCAGCTTACAGGCTACTAAGGCAGAGACTCGCATCTTGCAATGAACCATCAAGAAGATTTTTCTAAAATGCTGAAAAACATATGCTTACAGAAGTAGCCTATCACAAGTAACTGGAAGGTGAAAGCCGTACAATATGTTCTGCATCTTTAGCTATATAATCATAGCAGAAATGGGTCTGCTGCTAAAACAGATATCCCAGTGACAAATTCAAGGAACCATTGGGTTTTTTGCTATTTATTTTAAAGTCATAGTTGAATTCAGCCTCAGACTATTATGGAAAAGGGAGCAGTAATATGGCTCAGTGATCTCTGCATGTGGGGAGGATAACTGAAAGTAGCCGGAGAAATGCTAGTGAGCCAGCCTAAGCCGCTGAATATGTGAAGGAAGAATTACACTCTGAATGTTAATAGTAGCATCAGTTTTTTGGTACAGGTTTTTATTTAGTTTATCAGAATGGGGGGGGGATATCTCTTCTCTGAGTAAACACTGGCCCATAACTAAATGGGAAGCAAAGATGGGAAGAGTAGACCTACCGTGGAAGTACAGAAATAATGTTTGGTTGACAGGCTTAAGTGAAAAAACCCACTGATATTCCTGAGAAAGTTACGGACTTCAGATGCTGAATGCATGGTGTTCACTGATCTTGTGCTTTAGCTACTGGCTACCTTTAGCCTTATCAGTGTTACAGCCAACTGCCCTCCAGGTGGTTATTTTTCAAGTTGTCCTCAGCTCTTGTTACGTCCTACTTGTTAAGGAATCTTGTTTTCACATTGTTGGAACATGTGATGCTCGTTGTATGTCTGGGTCCTTAGAGTTAACTATGAAGTCAAAAGTTTCATAAATAAAAATAATAAAAACTTAACTTGGCAAGAAATAAACATCAGTCACTGCAAGAGACAGTATGGGACATAGAAATGTGGGTGTGTTCCTGGAGCAGTGGAAAGCAGAATGTGACTGGG
This sequence comes from Hylia prasina, assembly GCA_013397195.1. NCBI lineage: Eukaryota > Metazoa > Chordata > Aves > Passeriformes > Sylviidae > Hylia > Hylia prasina. The sequence continues at coordinate 3,957,944 of VYXD01008937.1, read as the reverse complement.
AATTAAGTCATTCGAATGGAAACTTTCGAATATTCTGCCAACAGTAGCTTGGGTTTTTTAACATAATGTCACTTGCACAGAAGTTGCTTCTCCAAGTTACAGAAGGTATTTGAGTTGAAGGGAATGAGAGAACGTTAGACTGGATGCTACACCAGTGCTATAGCACACTGGTTTTAACTTTTTTTTAAAAAAAATGCTCGCTGGAAGATCTGCTCAGGGCATGGTTCAGACATTCCTTTGAGAGAACCGGGAGATTAGAAAGACCCCTCAGTACAATGGCTTGCTTCTCACGGAACTGTTTTTCAAAATTGCTCAGTCAGGGACTGGGGGTGTGTTTGCAGATGAATGTGAATTCAGGCTCTGCTTCCAGCAGCTGTGGCTGCACGCTGAGCTCTAACAGGTAGCTGTGGCCATGAGGATTATTGACTGAAGTGAGGAAATCCAGTTGGGCTGCACAGGCTCTGGTCCAGGCAAGCTTGGATCTGCCTGCAGAAGACTGTGAACAGCCCATGGGGAAGAGCAGACTTCCCTGCTGCTTCCTCATCTCCTTTTCTGACAACTGCTGCCTGTGCCGAGCACGGCGTGACAAAACTCAGCAACAACACAGCACGTCCTGCCAGGACAGCACACGTGGTTGTACAAAGAGAAAAAGCTCAGAAAGCTGCATCCTGGCACCTCTTAAGATTCAGAGTCACTCTGCACTAGGAACAGGCAGGTTGTGAGATCTTGACCCTTCCAGGGTATATGGAGCTCCAGAAATCTTGCTGTCTTCTGTGGGATTATTTGTGATGTAAGGTAGTCTGTAACACAAGTAAGGGACATCACAATCTGTCGCCTTAAATTAGCAATCTGTTACAAAGACGAAATTAAAATTAAGGTCAAATTTCCTTTCTCCCATGCATGTATTTGGCTGATACGCAAGTCACCAAGAGTTCTGTATGCGACTCAAGATACAATTTGGCCCTAAATTAATTTCATTAGTAAAGCTGAAACTCAAACATGGTGTGAATGAGGCATCTGTTAGTCTGCTGATTCATGTCTAAAGAGAAATGTCATGAAGGATTTTTAGAATGCAATGCTTCATATGAGGCAGCTGCACTGACGCTGCAGATCAATCTGTTTCAAATGGAGTCTTAAACAATAAACCCTTCTGTGAACCTTTTTGCTGTGAATGTATGTCTTCGAAAATGCAGAGAAATTCATGTGTAACAGTGACAATGAGGAATGTAATGCAAAAAAGAGGAAACTTCCCACTAATGTTGAACCATCGAATAAATTGTCCCTGTAGCCTAACTCCCTTTAAATCCTCTCAGTGTTTTCTACTTTTACCTCCTTGAAGAGGGGGATTTTATTTAGGTGTGGCAGCACACGGTCGTAAAAAGTCATGTACTTGGGAAATAATAGCTTAAAATTACAGTCTCTTCTTGTTTTAGATGGCTAATCACAGAATGATTTGGGGTTGGAGAGGACCTCTGGAGATGATCTAGCCTAAATCCTCTGCTAAAGCAGGTCCACCTAAAGCAGGTTGCAGAGGATCTCAGCCCGGATTTTGCATATCCAGAGAAGAAGACTACGTAGTCTCTGGACAGCCTGTTTCAGTGCTCTGATCTGCCTTTTCCATTCAATTTTGTCGTATCTATTTTGTATTGGTACTTTTTTCTTTTTGGAATTGTATTTGCTCCTATTGAATACTCCCATAATCACAAACCTTCACTAATGGTGACAAAATGTTATTTATTTATGTTTATTTGTTTTTTATTGGCTTTTATAGCATCTGTTTCATTTGGCATGTGAGCTTCCCCGCTACTAAAACAGGGATTTCAAGAACGTGAGCTGAAACTGCAGTGAGGTTGCATTTAAAACTCCCTTTAATTTTTTTTAATTTTTTTTTTTTTTCTGATGGGAGCCTGGGTGTGCAGGGATGGCAGGGTAGTTAACATGCCTCTTCCAGTGAGAATAAACAGTAGGAACACAAGAATGTCAGAGCAATAACAATCCTGTTTTCATGCAAATTTCCCAGGAGTAAGAGAGGCATATTGTAGATGACACATTAACAGGCTTGTCTTTAAATAGATTTTTTTTTCAAAGTCTTCCTGGGGGCACCAGTGACTGTTCAATGCAACATTAATGGATGCATTCTCCTGATAGAATAACAAGGATTTGGAGACTGAAAGAGACACTAAACTTGATTTCTGCCAGATTTTGTACAACTCTGCTTTTCCTCTAAATATGTACCTGGATTGAGGACTTGCTTTCTAATAGCAAGGGAAAATCCACCCTCATGTCTGCAGTGCCAGTGACCTCTTCCAGCAAGACTTGTCCTGTGTACATGTGGGAGACTGTAGTAACTGGAGCAGGAAGAGCAGCTGCTCCCACTGGTTTGAATCAGATGTACATTCCAGCAGCTGGCGATGGGAAGTGTCTCCTGATCATGGCTCATTGTGATGGGAAGATGTTAAAGAGCCTGTACATTAATGCAGTTCTAGAACCCACAGGTACTGTCCCATTCCAGCAGCTGGCGATGTCACGCAGCAGTTCTGCTTCATCATGCAGCAGCCTCATGGCTCCCAGGAGTGATGGAAGTGAAAAGCAAATGCAACCTTGGCCTTGTTTTGAAGAGTGATGTGTGTTTCCTCTCCTCCTTCCCAAAGGAACTTTCCCTCTTGCCCCATATGATTAGTCAAATAATTTCTCTCTTTTCCAAAATATTTGACCATTTATCTAGTAATCTTTCTCTTTGACCTTGCTGTCTTTTTATACCTTTCACAACTGGGAAATTTGAAGGGTATCTTTTCACTTACTGAAGAGGGCACTGCAAATCAGCTTGGGCACTAAAACTCACCCTTTCACTCATCTCTTATTTCTGTGTTGTCATTGCAAAACCCTGCTAAGATGTGTGCTCTCTGATCTGACTGTGGGAAGACTGCATGGAATAGCATTTTAGCATCAGCAGGGTTTCACTGGTTGTGATGATCTGGCACAATTTCCATCTGTGTTATGCATGATTTCCAGGTCTCTTTATGTCAGAGGGACAAGATGTGTTTTGTGTTTTGACAGCTGTCTGTTGTTTGTGTTTTAATTTACTTACTGGGATGAAGTCATCAGCTTGTCTGGTTGAAGGTGGCAATAGTCAGCATATCCACAGATTGCTACAGTGATGTTCCAGGGACATGAAATATTTCTGGCCTATTAAATATGTTTTCTGCTTTTCCAGGTTAGGTCTTTTGTTAGTTACTTTCCACTGAAGCTCTTCTATTCTGCTTAGTTTAAATACTCGTTTTAGCAGAACCTGGAAATTGAGTTCTTTCCTCTTCCCAGTTTTCTGCCCGTGGCAGATTATCCAAGCACCAGACAATTGAGCCTTTTTCTGATCCAATGAATATTTAAATATTTTATGCAAATATTTGCTATATATTATTTGAGAACAAGTGAGCAAACAAGAGTATCTCCATATGCTGATGCCTAGTATAGTTTACTGGTAGTGGGGGAGCAGGAGCTCAGCACATGCCTTCACAAGTAGCTGTTAGGCAGAATGAGTAGCTTTGATGTGGGGCTGCCCTTAGAATACCCTGTAGCTCTGTAGTGTAAGGACATTTGGTGAGTAGGAGATCCAGATCTGCCAGAAAGGAAGTTTCAACCTGCTTCTCTGCAGGTGAATGTTGTAATTTCTTACCTAAATTTAAGTTCATGCACAATTTTTGTTCCTTAAAACTGTATTTTTGGGAGTTTTTAGATTCTTGGAGGGAGGAGTAGGAGTGATTTTTTTTTTGTACTGAAAAGGACCATTTTGGCTCTCAGCTTATGCTACAGCAGTCACCCATAATTCTGAGGCTGTTCTTACTTCTACAGAAGCCTGGAAGAGCAGGGAAGTGCTAACACAAATCCCCATAAGATGGAAATGCTCCAATACACTCCAAGTACTCGTTTTTAAGAACACGAAAATTAGAATGGACCATATATGATAATTTAAATTATATCACTTATTTCATGACTTGGCATCTCTGAAATGCTACAGCAACCTGTAGAGAGTCATATGCCTGATCAGCCATTGATTTCTTTAAAGTAACCTCCTTCTCTCTGAAGTAAAAGTGGCAAGACGAAATAAAAGTAACTAAATGAAAAGGGAGCAGCTAATATTTTTTCTGTTGTTTTTTATTCATAGCTGATGTGAAAGTAATAATTAATTAATGTTATAGCTCTATGTTCCAGTATGTAGGTGTGCTTAAATGTCAGTCTCCTGTCATGCAACCACCTCTGGCTATTAGTGAACTGTTAACTTAGAGTGAACAAAAAGGCTTCTGAGGAAAAGGCAGCAGAGAAAAGTTCTTGTGTGTGTGATTTTGTTTACTTTGTTCCTTCACAGAACTCTGAGAAACCTGGTGAGAGAGAGTGCATGGCAGAGAACACTGCCAAGGGCTCTGTCTTGGAAAATATCTTGGTAATATAAGAAGGTTGCTTGTCTTTGTTGTCAATCACAGTTTTGCTTCATTGAATGATGGGGTAGAGCCTTCTGATATTTTTCACTCTAGTCTTGGACTTGCAGGATTGAAACCCCTTATTTTACTGTCCACTAATTCTTGCTGTTAATGGTAAGCAATAGAGACTTTTTTCAGCAGTTTAAGCACATATCTCCATGAACACAGAAGTCTGGCAATCGCCTTCCTAGCAATGCTGCAGGAAACAATAAAACATACCAGCAGGAATATTACCCTTACTGCCTACCATGGAATTCAACTGAGTGCTCAGACTCATCACTCACTGAAGGAAGGTGCTGATCCAGTTTGTATATCTCCTGTTGTATAAAAAAGGCTTGAAGAAAACTTGCTCTCCTGAAGACCAGTTATTTATCTTGGCTGAACCTAACAGTAATTCTGATTTGTTCTGCCAAGATGGGGATGGGAAATAAAGGACACAAAAAAACCTCTTCCCAAAACAAGTGTCTAATTTAGTAGATTTGTTTAAGCTGAAAGAGACATTAGAGCTGGCAAGTTTTGAAACACTGTCTTTTCCAGCCTAATGAAGCATTTTCTTTTAAAGCTAATTATTCCCCAATCCCAAGTTAAACCTCACCTTCAGTCAAAACCAGAATTCCAATAAGACATTTGCATGAAGCTGGAGCAGCTGCTATGGTCAAGGACTGGGGATTTTTTCCTTTATTTTCTCTTCTGACCATCCTCCAGAAGAGTAGCCCAGAACATTCAAAGGCATTAAGAAGCAAGACTCTCCAATAAGTAGTAAATTATGTGTTGATAAACCATGCTATTACTTCAGAGGATAATCAGGAGGGCTTCTCTATGGAAGTGGGAAGCATTGGATTTCTGTTTTCACCTCTTTTTCTGGATCTCTAGTACAGTTGTTTGACCTTAATGAGTTAATTGCAATGAGAACTTGACAAAAGTCAAGAACTTTTGAGCATCTCTAAAGGTTGAGCAACTTAGAATCAGGTGGTAGAGCTGCTTCATTTAAATTAAAAAGAAAAACTTTTTTATTTTTATTAACAAAAGTCTGAAGAATTTTTAGGTCAGTGCTTTTAGGAAAACTTGTTTTGCACAGTTTCACTAGTACATTTTAAGAACAGTTCACTGAGACGGCTTTAGAATGCCTTTAGCACTCTTACACAACAGTATTATAGACATAGTTTTGAGATATATTAATATTCAGCAGTATATGGTATAATCTTACAAAGTAATTGATAAAATGGCTCTGCAAATAAGAAAGCCTAATTTTCCCATCTCTGCTAAAAGCCTGGAAGCTGCTGTTGCCTGAAATCCATGTCAGTGTGGGAATTGGGCTATGAACAGTCTAGTAGCACAGAGCAAGAAGAGGGTGTTTCACACTGCAGCTCGGTTTAGTCCTTGCTTTGGACGTAGCCTGGTGCATCAGAAACACCTTTCTAGAGCAGCAGTGAGTTCTGAAGCTCCCAGGTTTGCTGCTTTGCCTTTTTTCATCCGTGCCTTGCTGTTTTGAGAGCCCTCCATGCGACGGCAGAAAGCACCTGGGTTTGTGCTTTGTCTCAGTGCTTTGGAGCTCGCTGTGCTGCAGGGAGGGGAAAGCTGCTTGCTGAGCAGCCTGGGGCACCTTGGAGGTGAAGACTCAGTTCGTGCAGCAGGCAGGATCCTGAGCTAAACGTGGCACTTCAGACGGAAGGCTTTGCACAGTCTGTGGCACTGCCAGCTCCGAGGACAAGGCTGCTCCCAGTTTCTAATTTCTCCCTGAGCCAGCGGCTTCAGGAGCTTTGTGCCACTGATTGCAAGTGCTCTTTGCTGCTGGTTAAATTAGCCCAGGAAACCATGGCACTGAGGGGAGTTTTTGAAGGGAACTTCAACATAAATTTAACATTAAACATAAAATTATGTTTGAGCAGGCCAAGTGTTTGCTGGAGCTATTAGATAGGATGGACTCAGCAGTCTTTGTGCCGCTGGTGGCTGAGCCTCTCCCCAAACTGGGGGATGAAGCAGTACTGCCTTTGTGGGAGAGCATAGTTTATTACCCAGTAGGTGCAATTTAAAAGATCTGAGGGAGAGATGGCAGATGTATGGAGAACTTACGTCCAAGTAAGGTCAGTTCTATTGAGATGCCCTGTTATATTTGTGTTTTGAAATGTCTTTTTGAGAAGTAGCAGTCTTAAAAGGAAGACCAAAGCCTTGCCAAACAACATGCTGTTTGATTTTACATCAAACCTTTAAGACAGGATAATATTCACTCCAGGGAGAAAGAACAGCTAAATAAACATGTAGAAACTTAAAAGGTACTGAGGTTTGGAGTAATCTGTGTGCAGTGTCCAGTGGTGTCTACTGAAATTTACTATAAAACAGCTCTGTGAATTTAGTCAGTGGAATATAACCTACACTGTGATAACAGGGTTTTGCAGAGGCAGTTGCCTCTGACTGGTTTGTTTCAAAGTTTGCTGAGCCTGTGTTTTTGGGGTTTTTTTCAGTGACCCATGACTCTGCCCTTTCCAAGTCATCAGTCTTAACCCTTGGCCAGTACTGCCAAACATTTTCAGCAAGTCCCTCAGGTCTTTACCTCCTCCACTGCTTGGATGACCTAAAGTGAGCACTTACATAAGTGCATGATGTGGTCTTCTGTGCCTCCTCCCTCTGGCATCACCTCTATTGCCTTTGCTTCTGAAGTAGGGTGGCAGCTCCTTGAGGGGCCACCAGAGTGTCTCTGTGGCTGTGCAAGACTGGGCCTGGTGGATTTTTGGCCATGGTCAGGGCCTGTTTGTTGTGTGTTATTTTTTAAAGAACGTGCCTTATTCACTAATGAAATAACTAATAGGAAAAAAACCCCAAACCCCTGATGGGGTTGCTTTCACTGATGGAGTGAAAGCAACAGGCAGAGAATTAGAAAAATACTACTAGGAGAGCAACAGATGATCCTTCTGGTTTTCCCTGCCAGTTTAATATTTCATGGTAGACAGTTTGGGTTTTTTTCCCCATAATATGAAATTCTTGGCAGCCATATAACAAAGTATTAATTTTTAATGGTGTTTTTTGTTTGGTTTTTTGTGGGTTTTTTTTTGGGGGGGGTTGGTTGTTTTGGTTTTTTTTGTTTTAGCCTAGAGTTAGCCTGTTTGGCTGTTTGTTGTGTGTTGGTGGGGTTTTTTCTAATTCATATGCAACCTAACTTAAGCTGTGAGGGACTCTCAAGTATAAAGAACCTGCCCCTCCCCTCTCATCACTGGTACATTCTTGTTTACTGCCTTAGGTCCCTGGCTTAGTCAAGCCAGAGTTGGTTTTGCTTTTCTCCTGTTGTCCATCTGATCAGTGCTCCTCTCTGCCAGCCTGAGGGAGGGTGTGGAGTGCCAGCAGCCAGTTGTGAGCAGCACAGAGCAAAGCTTTCCATCTTCCTTGGTATTAGCCGCCAGTAGGGATCCCACACATTCCTCTTCTCCCTGCACCCCCTACGTACAACTAATTTTCTGCTGGTTCTGTGTTCAGTTTTATTTACCACATGGTGCTGCTGCTTCTTTCTAGTCCTGGAGACAAGTTTGGGCCACCCTTAGTGCTGGAATTGTTGCACATCCTCCTGGGAAGCCCCTGGTGTGGTGTTTTATGATTCCACACCGTGCCTTTCCCGTGTGTTACAGCAGGGTGATTCAGAGGAGATGAACAGGACACAGGGAAGTGTAGGAAGGAGGCCGTTTCAGGGCTTAATGACCTACTGTGGTTTGACTCCTTTGTACTGGTTATTCCAATTTCTGTGATATTTAATCAGAAACCGATGGTACTGCTTCCCTGAAAGCCCTGGTTCCTGGAGACACAGGCTTATCTGAGAAGCCTGTCTGGGTTTTTTCTATTCATGTGCGAGTTGTTTGCCTGTTAGTGGAGACAGAATCCTTGATCCTAAGGGAAAAACTTCCAAAATGTCACCCAATAAGGTTCTAAACCTGAAGAGAAGATTAAAAAACAAATGTAGTATTTCTGTACAAAACACACAACAAGGAAAAAAAAAATCCCTCTGCAACTCTTAAGCTGTTTTTTTAAGCTGTGCACTCTGGGACATGGGTATGGAGAAGACCTTGCAGATTTGTATCTTGTGTTGCTTTACCCCTTTTCTGAAAAGAAGCAGGATGAGGAAGAAATAACAAAGAAGTCTTTGAGGGGGAGTTGTTCTCCAGGAGGGTATTGTGGATATCTTAAAAAGAGCAATCCTCTGCGAACAGCTGCTGCTCCTCTTAATTTTTAAGTAGCTTTAAAATCAGGAGCTTGATAATGGGGAGAGCAGCATCTTTGCCTACTTCTAGCTCAGAAATGAATATTTAGTCATGTAGAAAGGGTTTATGAAAGCAGATTCCCTTTGCAAAGATGATTGTCACTGTAGCTTAAATTGTCTGCCAAACATCATAATGGAGTTTTACTACTGTAGGAAAACAAAAGCAAAAGATAAGCTTAACTCAGTGAAACAAAAGAGAACAAAGGAGGGAGAACAGCAAAGAGCCTCGCTGATGACAGGAGAGCACAAGTGATTTCCCTGCAAGTAACAATGCAAAAGGGGCTCCTAAAATTAGGTTAATACACTGAACAGCTGCAGAGGCTGTAACAGGGCTAAGATAGTGCAGTAATGGGTGTGGGCAAACAGGTTTGTGGATTTCAGAGCAAAGCCACCCTCCTGTTTTCCAGGGAGGGGCTCTGAAGGAGCATCATCTAAGGCCACATGCCCATCCAAAAGTTTTGTTGGGCAGAGACGGAAAGAAATTCCCAAGTGGGAGGAATCATGAAGTGATGAGGGTATGGCCCAAGACAACTGCTGACAATTTCTTGCCATCCTTGTTCCTCTGGTGGAACACCTGGATAATCTTGCCCTTGGGGGGGTTGTTGTACTAAAGGCATGACTTAGGCCAAAAGATGATTTCAGAGATGGTGCCTGGGTAAGGCAGTGGGAAATATTTGCCCTTGAGTTAAGCAGTTATGAGGCAGTGGCACTGTCAGGAAGTCAGGGCTCACTATCAGTCTTAAAATGTCACAGATAGTTTCTGCCTAGACCTTGCAGTCTCTGTGGCTTCCTATTTTGCTTGCATTCCTAAAATTGTTTATAAATATTCATTATTGAATGTGAAATGAATGAGTGAATATCAACCATGTGAGTAGCTCCTAGCCTGTAAGACACACTGTCTGTTGGGATGTGGCAAGCAATCTCAGTTCCCAGAAATTCAGCTCTGATCCTGCATATGCTAAGACATTTAGCATTTAGCATAAAACATTCCTGTAGTGAGGATTTGTGTGTCTAGACTTAAACATAGGACATGAATCTGTGTGTTGCACTGTTATGCTGAAATATGGAAAGACTTGCCAAGACTGTACTGCAGTTCTTCATGAAGCACCTCGGGAGCGTCACTTTCCCTATGAAAATGGAAAATAATATATGGTACAAAGCCTTAAAAGCCTGAAAACAGCTTGACCATGCTATTTCTCCTTTTTAAATGTTGTGTTTGCGGTGGGGGTTTTTTTGTCGTTGCTTTATTTTTACGTTTGCAGACCATGTATTGAAAGTAACTACTAGCAGAACAAATGTGTGACAGATGTTCACCCCAAGCTCTCCTACTCCATGGAGTCAGTGGTGATGTTGCAGGTAGGGGGATTGGGTGGTTTAGACTTGTATAATTAATTATATCTTCCCTTGAAAACTGATCCCTAACCTGCACTCCAGAGCAGTCATGGTTAGCCTGCTGGTTCTGCCCCTTGCCATTGCCTGCGTGGAGGACAGAGATGAAAAGGGTTGATCAGGTGGCTCCTTGATGCAGAGAGGCAGCAGGAAGAGCTGCAGGGCCTGAGTGGCCCAGGCTGCTTTTGGGAGAATTGTGTGAGCAGCTTTACTTCGGCCATTTGTCATTCATGTGCATTTTCAGTGTAACTTAATAACCAGCTGATAGCCCTACTGCAATTACCATGCCTTGCTAGTAATTTGACAGGTACACGTCAAATTTGCTCTACAGTAGGCTAATATCCTTTGGAGATAAAGGAGAGGCAACTTTTACAGATATTGACATCCGCGTCTTGCTGTGGATCAGTGTCTTGCTTGGGTGTTGGATGCAAACCTGGCTAGATAATGAGAGTGATTAGAGGTTACTTACCAGTGGTTTTTTTTCAGGAATGTATGGGATAATGTACTGAGCGTGGCTTGGAAAAGGTCTGTCCTGGCAGCAGTTCAGTTTAAGATTTCTGTTTTCATAATGACTTGGATGATGCAGAAGGGAGTGGCCTTATTAAGCTTGCAGATGATGTGAAGCTGGGCTGGGCTGAGCTGTAAATACATCACATAAAATAATCTTTTCTTTAAAAATGGATGTGATTCATTGAAGAGGAATATAGAACAATGGCTTGGATTTGTGCAGAAGGCTTGCAGGAAAAGATCCGGAGCTGTGGTGTGTCTCAAGCTGAACATGAGTCAGCAATGCCATTGCTGCAAGAGCACTTTCCACAGAAATCAAAACTCCTTGTTGTGAGAAACAGCCATCATGTCACATTGGCCGTGCTGCCTGCAGGTCACCTGGTCTCATCCTGCTGCTTCGTGCTGTTCCTGAGACCCACAGGAATTCTCTGTCTGGTTTAGGGCACTGAGCTTCAAGGGAAAAGGCGGAGTGGACCTGACTTGAGGCTGGTTACCCTGAAGAAGGTTGCCAGGAGGTGTGATAATAGGCTTCAAGAGAGAAATGTTCTCTTTATTCCTGGTGCAAGAAACTTAAATTTAATCAAGTGGAAAAGCTAAGCAGTAAGGCTGGGAGGATTTGGGAAGATAGTTTGAGAGACTGTGGGGTCTGACAGCCTTTAGCAACAGGCAGGTGGGGTCTGTTAGGTTTATGGAGAGCTTTGGTGCCTTGTTTCCTATGGATTACAGTGGCTGTTCCAGCTGTGCCGAGTCCCTGCCTTTCTGTGAAGGAAAGGCACCCTCAGCAGCTCTGGCTGTGTTGTGAACCCCAGACAAGTGCTCACTTAGCCTGGGGAGCTCAAGGAGGATGCTGCAATTGTGAGGCAAACTGAGATAAGGGAGAATGTGCTCTGTTTATCTCTCTCCATACTTCTGTGCAGCCCCAGTACAAACAGTTGTGTGGAAAGGCTTTATGAAATCCCCATGTCTGTTTGCTCCTGCTGTGGCATATCCAGGGATGTCGTGGTGAGCCTGTACCTCTGTGCTGGGGGTTGTATTTACATCTGTGGTTTTTATGAGGGTCAGCTTTTGTCTTGAGAACTTGTCATGGCTGGGATCGGTGTTGTGAAGTTGTAGGGGACTCTTTGTGCAGGAAATGCAGACAGGAGTCAATCACATCTCTGCTCAGAGCATGGTCTGCAGCCTTTCTGATATGGAGGCAGTGCATGTTCCTTCTGCTGCTGCCTCCTCTTGCCCTGTGATGGGAACCATGTGATGTTTACAGGCCCCCATAGTGACCCAGTCAATGAAATGAGCTCAACTCTAAACCATTAAAGAAAACTGTTATTTTGCTGAAGGCTTTTTTTGGCTTAAATGTGGTTCCCCACTTGAACCCACAGACAGCTGCACCAGCCCAAGTGGGTTTTTTGAGCAGGGAGAGGTATGGATGGAATGGGAGAGCTTGGAGAATGCCTGAACTTTTACTTGTGCCAGGAAAGCATGCCTTGCTACTACAGCCCAAAGGCTCCCACACCCAGAGCAAATGGCTCAGATCCAAATGCTTTGGAATCTGTGGACTTCAGGTGTGCCCCAGAGGCTGTGTGTGTACCATGCAGGTGTAGTGTCTGTCAAAGTAGCAAGCATGTCATTTGAATTCTGTCGCCTATGTAAGCATTAAATTACATGCTGTTAGAGTTTTTAAAGGAAGGTATTTAAAGCCATCTAAACTTTAATAGAAACAAGATTTCAATTATTCTTGTAATGAGAAGGATGAAAGTTTTCTAGTTTATCTAGAAAAAGCCCTGTTCTTTAATGAACCTCCGTAATTAGAAATGCACTAGTCTATAACTGAATTTCTAATGAATAATCTATAGATTTAACAGCTTCTGTCTTTTTTTTTCCCTTGTCCTTTATAAAAAGTTCCCAGTAAGCTACATATTTCCCACTGTGCAACTCATAGAGCATGCTACTGTCTTGCCATATGGTTGCTTTCCTCTAGCAATTAATAGGACTGCAAAGGCCCCTGAATCTTTGGGGACTGTATATTTGCTTGTGGTCTTGTCAGAACATGCAGCATTTTGAAATGCAATTTCTCACATTTATGTCCACTGAATAGCAAGTTGCCCAAAAATCAGCATAGTAGAACTTAAACAGAGCAATTTGGTTTGTACCAAAAAAAAAAAAAAAAAAAAAAAAAAAAAAAATCCAAACCAGAGTCGCTGTATCATTTCAAGTTTCTCAGGTCACATTCAAGAACTAGTTTTTATGGCTGGATGCATGTTGCATGGATGCATGTAATCAGTTTCTTGGCAAGTGTATTTACAAGGACATTGTTTACAGTCATTTTTTCCCTGCATTATTTAAAAAATTAATATGACCCCAAACAAGTAAACTTGAAGAAATCAACTAACATTTGTAGAGATGTAGTAAGAGATGGAGGAGAAAGATTATGGAAGTAGTCAAAGGTTCCTGTTTAAAAAAGGGAAAAAGAGATTGCATACCATTGTATTGAAGTTGTACCTTTAAACCAGCACTGAAGCGTTTGAGGAATATTTTAGGTCCTTTCCACACAGGTTTTTCTTCAGAGATGAAAACTGTCGGCACCTTTTAAGAACAGTCTTTGAATTATCTCTTCCTTGTGCTTCTGGATCCTACTTACATGACATTTGAAAGTGGCTATGCATGATTTCCCCTTCCTCATCGCTCTCATTGTGTGTCACAGCAGGAACAGGTCTGCTCTGAGAGCATTCAGAGGCTGGAGCTGCTCTGTGGTGGAGCATCACCAATGCTGCAATACCCATTGGGATTTTGTTCTCTAGGGATACCCAGGAAGTGTCTGACAGGTGGGTGTGACCAAGGCTCAGTGAGAGAAGTCTTGTGTTCTTGTGCAGCATGGGCTGCTCTTGAGGAAGGTGTCTCGAGGGTGAAAGTATGGCTCAATTGTTTTAATGGAAATCTAAGAACCTGGGCTTTTTCATGGCTTTAGAACTATTTAGACTGTAAACTTATGGAAGGTGGAACATGTGCCCTTCTGCATATATTACTGTGCCTAGTGAAAAAGAACCTTCTTCTGCATGTCTTTAAGATAATATTAAGGATATCTTTTTGGGTGGAGCTTAGGCCTGCCAGGGGAATTGGGATATGGGAAAGATGTATGGCATCTTCTGCACAGAAATCTGTCCAGCACTGGTGACACCGTGGGTTAACAAAGCTGACACTCCTAGGCAGTCAGGAGGTGTTTTTGTGCACCAATGTTATGATGATTTGAGGGCTTGCTTACCTGCCCAGCCTTCAGGAGATTGTTCAAATCTCATTTTTTTCAGTATATCAGGAAAGGGAGGCAGAGAGAGGATGATGGCAACTAATCCTCTTGTGGTGCTGGAGATGATGACTTTATTAAACCTGTTAGGTTGCAGTGGGTCTGCCTGGAAACTGGCTTAGGACAAGGGATTACAGAGCTTGAACTGACTATCAGATGCGGTGTTGCAATGCACTTCCAGTGGGTCTCGGCTCAACTCCTGCTTAAGGTCAAAGCAGTGTGCTTGCTTTGTGTGCAAACCTTCATTCCAGGATACCTCCTAAGCACCTTCAGGAAAAGTTCTCCCCACACCTCCAGCTTATCTCTGAAAGGTCAGCATCTGTATTTTTTCCCTTCTTCCACCGCCCCTGCACCCTGGAATGGAAACAAAAGTGTGTCACATTCAGCTGTGCCCTGTGAACATCAGGTAGTTTTGAGCAGATGCAAAGGATGCCAGGTAAATTTCTCTCTGCAAACCTGTTGAATCTGCATCAGAAAATTTGGCCAGGAGTTTTATTACAGCAAATGTATCATTGTCATATCAAACATATATATGTCACTCTGTTATTGCTGTTAAAAATGCTTATATGATCTGACAGTGTTAATGAGTGGGTAACATCAACTGAATCTAAAAAGCTATTGCACAGGAAGAATCTTTTAAATTTCATGGTTATGGACACATTTTGCCTTTTTAGCTACCCTGATGAGGAAAAAAAGTGTTATTGTGGAGTAACCCAAATGAATTTGGATCAGTTGATCCCTTCCCATTAAATATCTTCAGGTAATACCTGGGCTGGAAGTAACTGGAGTGCTGTGGTGCTTCAGGAAAAGTTGATGTGTTTATAATTATATCTGGTGCAAGAATATCAAACAGAAAATGAGTGAAAACGAGCTGTACTTTTTTATTTTGGGCTTTTTGGCATGTGAGTGGTGGGGAGGTGTCAGCCCCCTTCCATGGTGGCTAATTACATTTCCCACATGACATTTCTCTCTCCTTGACATATCCCATCATTCGCATCAGTGATGATTGTCACCAGCCCCCCCGGCATCTCCTGTGCTTGCTTGAAATATGAAGCCATTTGTTTAGGGAAAAAAAATCCCAGGGTTTTTTTTTCTGCTGTCCTAATTTTCTCACCAACTTAGTTGAGATATTCTGTGAAGGTTTTATTTTCATAAATAAGCTAATTCTCCAGATGGGCTTTTTACAGCTGTCCCAGCCTAGTTAGATACCTTGGTTTCCATGTGCTTGTTACCTGCAAGAGGAGTGTGTTTGACATGGTATTTTTGTAAATAGAAAAACATATTTATATTCCATACTTAATAGGATACAGCTGTTCTGTGTATTGAGTCTGAGCTGGTGAAGATTTTTTAAGAAGGCATTCTCTGCATGTCTAAGTGTCCAAACAGAAATATTCTCTGTACATAATGTATTAAAAATAACACCAGCTTCTTGTCTTCTGGAGGACAAGGAGGTTTTTATCATTTTAAAGGCCACTCAAGGAAATGAAACAATACAGTTGTAGTGATTTATTTATGTTGCTGCTGTTGTACCAGTGTCCCATTTAAATGGTCTTATTCCAGAACAAGAATCCACCTTGGAGGTAACAGCAATTGCAGTAGCTATTCCAGGAGCTGCTGTAACAAAAATGAATGCAGTGCAGCTTCTTGGGAAGATGCTGAGCTTTTGGTCTGGTACAGGGTAGTCCTTCTGCCTAGTCTTCTTCAAGTAAACTCTCATAGGAATGGGATTAAGACTGTGACTTGGAGGAGGGTGCTGCCTGCTTTCTGTGACTTCAGCGTGAACATTGCTAAAAGCTGCTCACAATCTCTGACTTTGTTTTCATTAGTGAAAATAATTTCCCTATGATGTTGCCAAACTGTATTGAAAAGTTGTTTCCCCTTTACTTAGACACTGCTGTGCCAGCAGATGTCCAGTTTCTGCCTCTCTAATTGCCTTTTAAGTTCTTCTTCATTAACAAACTCCCACCTTCTTAAATATTCCAGGATATGTGAATCTTCATGGGGTTTTTTTACCTCAGAAGTCAGGACTGAAACCTGGCCAAGCAATGAAGCATTAGACTTAGATCTGGGAAAGGGTTCCCTGTGCTGCTTATGAAAATGCATTTAATGTTTATGTGTGAGCTGAAAAAGGGGACAGGGAATATTGCAGAATTATTTAGGTTGAGATTGAGGAGCAGGGAGAGGAGGGTCAGGGATACCTGGGAGGGAGAGCAGAAGGGTGGTGGGTGCAGTACAGGGCACTCAGCACAGGAGGAATCAGACCCAAGGCTGAACCTCCCTGACTCCTGATTTAGCAGGAGTCTCATGGCGACACAAGACTTGGACATTAAGATGACTGCTCAGTCCAATGTGGCAGTGAATTCTTGATGACAATTATTGATTCAGGTGTCAGAAACTGGCATATATATTGGATTTTAGAGGTGATATGTTGGGCTATCAGAGAGGAGCAGTTTTGGCTCTCCCCCTGACAAGTGGATTCAGTCATAAGACCAGCAATTGCAAGACATTAAGCTTGAATGGATCTAACTGGCTGGGGCAATTAGGGTGGTGCTCTTCTGGAGGGTGTGTTTGTCTGAGTAGGGAAAAACTCTTTGGAGGTTAGAAAAGCAAAAAAGAAAAAGGCAGAACTTAAAGCCATTCGAGTCTTTGTCCCTTGCCAAATGCATGCTGAAAAATACAGTGAAGGAAGATGAGGGAATGTCTCATAAATGTGTGTATGCATGTATATAGGTATAAAATACATATAAATATTTTTTATTTAGGGGACAGCAGAGGAAATTTGAAAGGTTGTAACTCTTGGAAGCACATAACACATCTCATCTCTTGAATTGGTAAATTGATATCAGGTGACTCCCATATATCTCTGAAGATCTTGCTGCTGAAAAAGTCTGTCAGCCTTCTCTTGTACTGAAGTGTAAGATACATGACATGCTGTATATCCATCTTAATCTTTTTTATTTCTAGTTTAACAGAAATCTTCCAAATGTGCTCTTAGTCTGTCTGACCTTGGGCTCATGTTCCCAAAGGATGTGTGCAGCTAATCAAAACTATGCTGGACCTACATGGTAGTAAGTGCCTGATGCTGTATCAGGGCAGTATGCTTTGAACACATTCTAAAAGTGAGTTACAGTTAACCTGGAACGTTGCAAGCAGGTACCAGGATAGCAGAGTGGCCCTGGCTGTGATACGTTTGGTGGCCTCAGGGACTCAGGATTTAGTTAATGAAAAACTCTGTTTTTGTTGCCATCTGCTATTTCCTCAACTGGCATTGAATGCAAAATCCTTCAAGACTTTGAAGAGGAGCCTGGGAAGTCTGGTATGTGGAAAGGCAGAAGGACTGGAGGTATGGAAGGAACCCCCAGCTGCATGTGCAGTGCGTGACTTTTTACATAATAAGGCACAGCACTGAAATACCATTCAGCTGTAATGCAGTAGACTTTAACTGAGGTGTAACAATGGTTTGGGGGATTCTGCTCTTACTGGTCTAAATCTGTAGATTCAGTTGGGGTTATTCTGTTTCAAGATAGTGCAGTGTAGAAAAATCTGTGGTGTGCTCATCTATTTCTTTAGAGCTTTGCAGATCAGAGTACTCAGGATAAATCAAGTCCTTGTTGAAGCCAATGGCAAAGCTCATGCTTCTTTTGATGGTGTCAGGTTTTATCCATCACAAATTGCTGAACATTTTAAAATTCAGTCAGATGTAATCAAAACATGAATGCAAATTGGTATCATCTCATAATGTAGCAAATACAGGGGGAGTATCTTTCTAGTGGTGGTGTGAAAGACACATCTGTGCATATTTTTAATGCACCTATGCTGTGATGAACAGATTTAGATACTGTGTCATTATGATCACAGGGGAGAGACATTTGCATTGTCATTGACTGATTGCTTCTGCTCAGCTCTCATTCTGTCATCGTAAGGGGTTGAGGGATTATGGTGGACAAAGCAGAAAAAATTATCTAGCTGTTTGCTGTGGTTTCAGATGCTGGTGACCTTCTCTCCACCACTGGGATGTCAGATGCACAGTGAATGGTGAGAGGCAGTGGGTTTCATTCCTTGAGAGAAGGGAGAAGAAGTACCTGTGCATTATCCTGGGAGTTAACTGTGATGATAAAATTACTGAGTGCTGATTACAGTCCTGTGTGGATCTCCTTAAAGCCACTGTTATACTGGATAGGATTTTGAGATAGTTTCTCAAAATATTTGAGGTAATTTCTTAAAATAGAAGGAATATTTTCAGAAGCTTAATCTGATTTTTCACAATGCTTTCCAGAGAACAACTTCTCAGAACGTGATGTGCTGATGGTAGGATTTAGGTTCTTTACTTGGCACAATCAGTCAATTCACTAATTAAACTCTTCTTGAACCTTTAGGAAAATCATAAGTTAAACAGAACTGCTATTTTAAAACTCAGCCTTTAAAAACATTGAGGGGGAAGTCTACCTCTTCAAAGTTATCTGAGTCAGCGTGGGAACTTTTGTTATCCAACGTGATTCACTTTAGGGAATGCAGCTTGTGAATCAGAAATGAGGCTAGGGTGTTAAAGAGGGGGAGAAATATCTATCCTATTTTATCTCCCAAGCAAGAATTTTAACTTGAAAGCTGGCTCTTTTCTCTGCTTCCCTGCTAATATAATGGGACATAGCAGTGGAGGAGAAGTATGAAAAAGCTAGTTGGCAGAGTTGTAGGCAAGTTGGACAGTGATGAGATAGTTTTGGAAATGATTGTGTGAAGTTGCATAAGAAAATGGGATCAGCCTGTTCCTTCAGCATGAACCAGTGTGCCTGGATGGGTTTTGAGGAGGAGTGCAGGTGGGGTGTGCAGGCACTTTTGGATAAAATGAGCTATATATTTGTGGTCTGTTATTTAGGAAGCTTTGATTAACAGCTCTCCGTGAGGTTTCACAGTCTGCTCAGCATTTATGTCACCAAGTATTGTGGGAATGAGGAGAATGTTCCTGCTGTTAAGGCAGTCAGAAAAGAATGTGTAAAGGAAGTATTTCTGGTAACATGGTGAGCCTCCTCACCAGGGGTTTTGAATTAAAATTTCTCCATGAACGTGTATGGTGGTCAAAGCAGAGACATCTGTAAGACTTTTGAGAAAGATCTAATACCTCGTGCTGACACCTGTTACGGTGTGACATGAGATTCCTTTTATGCTGTATCACCATGACTAGAGGTGTTCCCTTCCTTTGTAGTGGCATTTGGAAGCTAACCAGGAGATAGGAGCTTATGTCTCATGTCTGTTATGTAAATTCCAAGTGCTGCTGGGGGGCTTTTAATAGTTAACTGCTTCCATGCCAGCTTACTGAGCTGCAGGGTATCCCTTAAGTAAACGCAAATTTTCCCAATAATAATTTTTAAAAATATTTCATAAGAGCGTACCTACACCAGCAGGATGGAGGGTGGGGAGGAGGAGAAAAATGAAGGCAGTGGGGTTTTGGCTGGGTTTCTAATAGAACCTGTATAATTGAATATGTACTAAATGAGAGCAGCCTCTAATGGGAGTAGATGAGCAGAATGACAATTGAGGCAATGTACTTCAAGCTTAAAACCAGCAATGAGGGCAGTAAACATACCTGGTATTAGGTAGCCAGATAACAGAAAGTTTAAGACTTAATAAAAATGAGCAATGTTCTTTCTTCAGGAACACAAAAAAGATTCCTGTAGTATTGTATCATGTCCTTTCTTTGTCCTTAATCAGCTGCAGCAGAGGCTTGGAGTTCAATACATATTGACTTAAAGCATATGCTGAAGTCTGAACTACGTGGGTTTCAAAACTTCGATTGTCGGGAGCAGCATACTGATCTTGGTTAAGTTATCTGTTCTTTTAAAGTTAATTCTGCAGTGTAGTCACACTTTTAATTCTAACATATTAAACTTTGAGCTGTTTAAAAATCCATGCATCCCTACCACCGAGCAGCTTGTTGGAAGAGCAAGCATATAACTTATTACAGAACTCTGATTGCCTTGGGAGCAGCATTGCCTGTGTCCATTAATCTCAGTAACATTATATACACATAATATATTGATAAAATGTTAATGACCTAACTTAATGCCAATAAAAGCTGGAAATGAGGGTGTAGGAGTTCAAAGTGTAGCGCTCTTTAGCCTTCAGTCATTCTGGTTGGCTTATTTGTTTGCTTACTGATTAGTTTTTTAAAATCTCTCCCTTCCTCCCTGCATTGCCACCAGACCGTCCACAAAAGCACAGGTTGTGCTCAGATTCTAAACTAGCTCTTCACACATCAGAGGGTGAGAAGTGTCCTCAGACTGGCCACTGCACAAACGTTTTGCTATCCTGCCCTCCTTTGCCAACTTGCTCAGTTCTTTAGGCACCTTCTGTGCGCCGTGCTCGTGGCACCAGTGCCTCAGCCAAGAGCTGCTGCCTGCCCAGCCCTGGCTGGCACCGGAGACTGAGCTGTCTCCTGACATGCCAATCACTTAGTCCTGACTTAAAAGGCAGCTGGTAGAGTAACAGGCCTGCCAGTGTGAGGAGGAGCACACCAAGGGGGGCGGTCTGGTTTGGAGCCTCTCAGAATATCTCTGCTGACGATCGGTAAAACCAGCAGCGAACACCGCCCAGGTGCTGCTGAGCCAAGCTTTGCTGCTGGTGCTGCCACAGCACTGGGAAACCTGATGGATTTCTGTAGCAGGAATGCCAGGAAAAATGCAGCCTTGGTAAGGTATTAAGGCTTCCAAGTATTTCAATTAAAACTTAAATCTGAACTCTGCAACGCATCAAATGGACAGGGGAGAAGCAGAGCAACAAAAATCAATATAAAAAGTAGTTCATGCTAATGACGTTTAACAGCCCTGCCCTGCAGTGTGTGATTATCTGGGGAGGAGGCTAGTGTGTTGGCTATTGAAGTCTTACATAAAGTGTGAAGTGAAGAATGTGTGCTGGAGGGCATCAGTATAAATCTCGTAATATATTGCAAATTTTCCCCCTCCTAATTAAACCAAATGAAGCTTATGGTGATCCTCATAGGATATTTCTTGAGAAGAGGGAAAAATAAACCGAGTCTAGTCTGTATGTTGAAGGTTAATTCTAATAAATCAGAAAGCAAAGATCTTGTAATAGGAAAGTATTTTCTTCACTCGCCCAATTAAATGTTAGAAGCTGGATAATGGAATAATTGTAGTTAGTCAATTGCTACAAAGTCGTAATAGCTTCAGTACAACTAAGACTCCAAGGCAGTAAAATGCCAGTGGTAAAATAATAAAACCATTATTTCAATAATAATCTCAAGTTAATTAGAATAAGGCAGTGCAACGTATTTTTAATATTAGACAAAAACAATTAGCGTAGTACTTAGTAACAACAATATCCCGATTATCTGAAAGACAAAATAGGATTAATACGGCAGTAAAGCATTGAAATCATATGTCAACAGAAGAACGCAGGGGAAAAACGACTTTTTAAATAGCCCAGCCCCAGCACAAGTAATGGAAACATCCACATCCAAGGAAAGGAAAATTTGATTGTAGCAGATGTGTGGATGAGTTTCTTAACGCAAGTATGGTCTTTTCCCTGTGCCAAATGTTTATCTGTGTGGCTTCTGAGCAAAAACTCTTGAGTACATTCTGATTGTTCCTCCCTCTTCTTATTCCTGACGAGATTGAGACATGATATTTTCCCACATGCCCGTCTGAGTACAAAATCCCTAAAAGTTACGGCTAGAGGGATTATTTAAATTGTGCTTTGACCTCCTGCAAAGCACAGACCGGAGAATTCTGCCCTGTTACTCCCATGTTATCAGGCTGACATTTGGAGCAGATGTGTGTTATAGGTGCCCCAAGTTTCAGGACTATTTTATAGCTTGTGTCAGTCAGTACTGTGACCCCGCACTTCTTAATAGAGCGAAAAACTGCAGTAGACTTTGTTGCAGTTGCCCTGGTGGAGATCTGGAAGGCCGAGAAAACATTAAGCATTCAAACCAAGCCTCATCCTACGGCTGCAGCCAGCCTTCCATGGGGACATGTGAACACAGGCTTTCTACTTGCAGGGAACAGTGAAGAACAAAATGCTGATTTTTGTTCTTAAAATCTTTTTGGTTGCTTTCAAGACGCTCTACTGAATGTTGTGGCACTTTCACTTTGGTGCTTTTGGGTCATCATTACATGTTCAGGTTTTGAGGTGGAGCAGACACTCCTGCTCAGCCTTACCTGCACTGTTACTCGTGAGGAAAATGAGGTACTCCTTCTCCAAGAGGGAAAAATTAGTTCTCTAAGCTTCACTGTCTTGCTCCCTCCGGGCTGCAGTGGGGGGACCTGGACTGAGTTGGAAATGGAGACCTAAATGGGAAAAGTCCTGCAGAGTTGTGGTGTAGAGAAGGGATGGGTAAAGGGCTTAGGGGAAGTGAGAACATGCAGCTCTTGGAGCCTCATCACTGTGCAATAGATCAGGAGTGATGAATACCAGTGAGCTAGATCCAGTTCTTTGGAAAATAACTTCTTCCTTGAAAACCTTGATTGTTTTGCTTTCTGTGTGTATTTTACTCAGAAATACATACGCTTGCGTTCTGGCAGACTCCTCGTTAGTACAGGTAGAAGAAAGGCTCTTTTTTTGAAAATACCAAGAGAAATACCAAGAATACCTGCACAGCTACCAATATCTGCATTATAATACCTGCCACGTTGCAATAATATTTTGTAATTTAAGCCCAAGGACATAAATTCAGGAACTGCAGTATAGTCAATAAACTAAAAAATTGCTTGGTGTGGATAATTATGGCACTGATTTTGCATTACATTTTAACCTACATGAGACCCTGCTGACTTGACAAGGTTAGTTACTTCCTTTTCTTGTAATGCATGTTAGGCTGCTTTGGTCTAGTATAGCAGCCAGAAAGAAGGCCGTGGATCTGTTCCACTGTGTCTAGTCCTGTTTTACAGTGCAGCTGCTTGGTAACCACTGTATTTTACAGTACAGCTATTTGATAACCACTAACTAGTTTGTATTCCTGGAAAAATCCAGGAAATGCACTGTAGGAGGAAGTGCTCTCAAAGCATAACTTCAGTATGTTAGAATTAGCTGCTAGCATTTTTCTTCCTTTTTGTTATTAGTTAAATTTTACAACAACTGTGAGTTGTGTATTCCCCTTGGGTTTTGTCACTGGGAATAACGTCTGACATTTTGTTGGGGAGCACAGGGTGGTGGAGAAGGTTAGGAAACTTCCCTGTTTTCACTTCTGGCAGTTTCCAGTTTAATCTAGATAAAATAAGAATCCTAATGAGATATGTCCTATGATTAATTTGTAGCATTTTGCCTCCTGTTAATTATAACCTGCTGTCTGGGGAATAGGTAAGAGGGCAAAGTCTCGCATAGAATCAAGCATTTGAAAGAATCAAAATATATAAGCTAATTTCTACAAACCTATCTCAAAGAAAGAGGGATCTCCCAAAGGCCCTTTACACACTGGGAAAGCTCCTATTTTCTGCAACATCCTAATGTCTGTGTGTTGTTTGAGATTTTCATGATGCTGTCAGCTGCTGCAGACATATGGCTCCAATTGATTTGTCCTGACAATAACAGTTACGGGCACTCATTTCTCCGCACCAAGAATGAGGCACATCTGTTATAAATTTGTTGACTGTCAAGGACCAGTAAAGGCCTATCTGAAGAACATCCTTTTTTTTGTCTTGTACTTCTCCCACCCTTCCCGTCCCCTCTGAAGTGTGGTTGTGGCCTGCAGTCCAGTCCTGGCTATTTAAAGGTAATTTTCATGGAATGGTGCATATCAAGAGTATTGATTTTTATCAAGAATATATTGCTATGAATAAATAATTTCTAAGCACACTTTCTCATTTTATCCTGGAAATTCTTAGTTGCTCAGAAAGGGTTTTGGAGTCTGGTTTGGTTTCTACTCAGACAGTGATTTTGCCCCTTAGTCCCATTTCAGGCTATAGGTAATTATTTTAGTGCATACTTTTGTCTTTGAATGCCTAAAAATGTTTATTTTCTTTTTAGTCTGGGCTAGAAGATTCCTGCAAACTGTAGTGGGAGCTAGTAGGAGTGAAAAAAAGGCATAATCTTTTGCACTATGGCAAATATGCATAGAAATGCTTCTCTGGGATAATTACTTCGCTGCCACCCAAATCCCTTTGTTTTGTGTACATCTTCTGTGGATCTCTTCTGTGGTTGAATGCCTAGGTGCACCTTCTGACTACTGCAGTCTGTGAAATTCTTTTATCACCTTGGGTTTAACTTTGAAGGACAAATTGGTGCAACTGCTTGGATGGAATATTCCAGTGGCACTCAGGTCTGATCCTGCATTTTAATTCTGGTTTGACTGATGGCCATCAGATGATACCAGGTAATGAATTGTCTTCTCTGCACCTCTGTTTTTCCAGTGCTGTCTTTGCAAAATGCTGTGGTCTCTCACATTGTGAAGGACTGTGTAAGAGCAGTTTTACCCAGCTGTGAGAACTCCATGATGTGATGGGACTTTCCACTGTAGGCTCTTAATGTGTTCCTGTTGCTCTCATTCCCCAGAATCAGAAAATACAAATATCTAACAGGTATGGGAAGTTTATCTCTGTTGGCACTGCAAGCAAGACATTCCTCCCTTCCATGTGGAAGGGTGAGAAGGATGGGCAGGCACTGCAGATATTTTGCTTCTTCTCTGACTGGCACAACTCATTTGAGGATGATTTCTGCTCCTTCGCTCTGCCCTTCACCTGCCCTAGGGGTGGCTGTAATAACACAGAGCAATAGCTTCTACTTGTTACCTTCCCCTTCAGCAGGAGGAATGTGCACCTTGGCTTAGGACCTTTGCCCTTAGACTATGCAAAGATGCAAGTTTTGGCTTTACAGGTATATATGAGGCTTAATGAACTTTAGTTTTGACTTTTCTTTGAGTTTGCTTAAAAATGATGAAGTTTCCTTTCCTGCTTCTCATTCAATAGCACGAGCTGGGATTCATAACACTGCAAGGGAAATATTAATTTTAAAGAAAAATCCTTTTCCTCCATTTTAAATTAAATTTAAAATGAAGAAAGACATCTCTGTTCCTCCCATGGTAATCTTTCTTTTGTTTTTAATACAACGTATTATAACGTCATAAATAGAAATGTAATCTTATTAAAAGGCGTGCAGCAAGTGCTACTTTATTAAAAACTTTTTTAAAATAATCATTTACCAAGTTGAAATATTAATGTAGCTGGCTGGAAATTGCAGACTTTTACTAGGGCATAGTCATTCTTCTAAAAAGCAAATTAAAGTAGATATATTTTCAAGAAGTGAAATTTCCGATAGTGACAACCTTTTATTAACGTATTCTGGCACCACTATATATTTTTATTTTTTTTCTTAAAGTGCTAATATTTATTCAAATGTAAAGCTAAAAAAAACCCCTAAAAATATTTTTCTGCCCCCTCTTCCCCCTGTATTTTGCATTGTCTGTAAGTGGAGTACAGACAAAATTATCTTAAATCTCAATTTGAGTGTCACTTGGCTTTTGTATAGTACAAATAAACTTTTATCAACCCAGAGCCCTTGCCTGTGAATGACATAAAGTATGTGGAACACCTTCTCACTTACCTAATTCTAAGGGGCAGAAATGCAGAGTCTGCTGAATATCTCAGCTGCCTCGGACCACGGTGGCAATTAAGAACTTGCAGCTCTTTCAAGGATTTCTTCTTTCCTGACTTGATATATTCCTTACTGTGACCTGAGAAGCACCTTTTTCCTTTTTCCCTTCCTTACCTATACTGAAAATAATGAATAGTTATTGATTACATGTTGCTTAATGGGCTCTAATAAATTTACACTTAAAATAAAATTCTCCAGTGGAGTGTTTCCAGCTAAATCAGGGCCCAGTTCCTTTGCATTAACACCACTCTGCTGCAGTGGAGTGGCTAAAAATTGCAAAAGCAGCCTCCTGCTCCATGGCTTTTTTTTGTTATTGTAGTGTTTAGAGATAGAGAGTGGTAAGAAAATGGTCAGTGCCATTGCAAGTTTTGACTGGTCCCTGGCCCCGTGTGCACTGTCCGTGTGGTGTTCCTGTTGCTGCTTGGCTTGCCCTGTGTTTGGGCGCTCTCCTCCTTGCCCTGTCCCCAGGGTGCCCTGGCAGAGCTGCTCTGCAGTCCCGGCTCCGTCTTTGCCCTTCTGCTCCAGCTGCCTGGAGCCAGGGGAGGCTGTTGTGGTCCTGTCCCAAAACATTTTCTTTTTGCTGTGAGTAGTGCTGTGGTCCTGCTGACCTGTCAGACCTGCCAGCTGAGTGTGGTCTGCCTGCCAGACCAGACTGTGGCTGAGAATTTTGTGTTCTTTCTGTGTAGCCTCCCTCAGAAAGGGTCCTGCTGCTCCATTTCCCCACCACAGAGCCCCCAGGATTCTGTCCCTTAGCAGGGTCTTTGCTGGTCTTGTATCTGTTTAGAAAGCTGTTGGGATGACTTGTTTCCAAGCCTGTCTCTTTCCGTCTGGGACTGGTTTTCTCTACTGCACCAACCTCCTTCTCCTTCCCTGTAGCTCAGTCTTGTCCCTGATTGTCTCCCTGAGGCTGGCTCTGGCCCCTTGCTGCTGTTCAGTTTGGAAGCCTCAGCCTCTTTTCTGTGTATGCTGTGGTTTTTTGGAGGTAAAAATGAGGATTGTTTGCTGGGGGGGCGGGTTGGATATTTGGTGATTGTTTCGGGCTTCCAAAATCCTGGGCAAGTCCTAGTATCTAACTTAATAGGATAATGACTTCAGCCATCTCAGTTGGAAGTTAAGCTTCTTGCAGTTTCTTGGTATTTCAGCAGATCTGCTTAAACTAACTTCTTATCTCATGTTTATATCTTTTATTTCCCATCAGAGCAGTGCAGTAAACAGAGGGATACAGTCCATGTTAGCAAAGATGGTCTTTGTATATGCTGTGTTCACATGGATCATATTAGTTGCCAAGTGTGCTCTACATCAGTCTTTATATTCTTGCACCTTTACATCTAATCACATACAGTAGATGATATTTTCTAATCATTGCTACTTTTTTCATAGCTATTTCAAATCCTGTGTTCAAATCGGATTTGGTTGTCAGTTGGCAAGTTAGCTGGGGTATGTGGATGCCTCTTTGTAATACATCAGTTTGTTCATCAGAGGAAATTACAATGTCAAGAGTCCTCTTCCTTTCCCTCCCTGAAATTTTGATGCATGTTTTGCAGAAGTCATGAAAAGATTTAAATCCAAAGCTGAAAAGCCTGACTGGAACTGATTGCTTTGAGCTTCTTGTTTACAAAATATGAATTGGGGGTTAAAAAAAGAAAGACAACAAGAGGTTTTCTTATGAATAGACTTACTTCTGATTTCTCTAGCAAAGTCTGTGGTGTGTATGGAGAATGTAAAAAAGAATAGCAATAAAACCATATTTAATGGCGAGAAGCTTTTTTTGAGGAAAACTCATTTTTGATAGTCTGTGCAGTATTGATAGAAGTTCTTTGTAGTTGTAAGATGCAGCTTTGTTGATCCCTGTCATGGAGAGAAGGAATGTTGTCACAGAGCAAACACTGATATGTTGTCAATATTTAATTCATTTGTTATTTAAAAAGTAATTTCCTTATTTTAATGTATTTTTAAATTGCTTAGAGTAAGAGAGGATACCTGTTTTGATATGAATATCTGCTTTCTGTTAACAAACTAGAACACAGAATATCACCACTAAGAAATCTTTTTAAGTATTGCATAAAAGGGTGAATCTCTTTTTCAGCACTGACACTGGCTATCTGGGAGATGGAATATTCTTACAGTTCACAGTGAAAGCATAAAAGAAGCATAAAATACAGAAATAACAACTGTGGAACACATGTGCGCTCTTTGGAATTAACTCGCCCGGGGGGAGTTATTTTCTTGAGTAATTAAACTTTCTGTGGGTATTGAGGACCATTCTGGGGCTTTCTGAGTCAAGTGGGGACTAAGTACAAAGCTGTATTGTAATTAAATAGCCAGGCAATGTGCTTGGGAAGTGAGGAACCTGCAGCAGTCAACAACCTTATTTCCTGCAGGTGGGCTGAAGTCTTCATGAGGATTCTTACGATTTTACAAAAACAATTATATTTGTCAGGCTGCGGGCTGTACACCAGATTTCTCTGGCCTTTTAAGGCACAGTGCCTTTGTTGTGTTTTTCAGTAACATAAGTGCTTGTAATAACTGTGGGATTAGTAGCTCGGGAGATGGGAGTGTTGCAGAGTGGTTGAGGCTGCAGTGGGAAGGGAGCAACCTCCCGTGCCTTCCTGGGAAGAGGTGCTCTGGGGGAAGCCAAAAAGCCTGGACATGAGTGCAGCTCTTGGCTCTTTTCCACCCATGACAGAACTGAGCTGTCTGAGAGGTCTCTGGGGCTGGTGGGGAATGTTGTGTNNNNTCTCTGGGGCTGGTGGGTAATGTTGTGTGCCTCTCTCCTGCTGGCCTGGAACCTGCTGAGGCGGGTGGGGAATGCGTGTGCCTGTCTCTTGCTGGCCTGGCCATGTGGGACCTGGTGAGGCTGATGGGCAATGCCGTGTGCCTCTGTCCTGCTGGCCTGGGACCTGCTGAGGCTGGTCTGGAATGCCATGTGCCTCTGTCCTGCTGAGGCTGGCCAGGAATGCCGTGTGGCTCTCTCCGGCTGGATTGTTTGCTGAATGCCGTGTGCCTCTGTCCTGCTGGCCTGGGACCTGCTGAGGCTGGCCAGGAATGCCATGTGCCTCTCTCCTGCTGATGCCGTGTGCTCCACGCTCTGCTCTCAGCCACAGCTGATCTGCAGTGACACTCCAGCAAAGCGTGTGTTGTTCCCAGCACTTGTGTGCGCTGAGCTCCTCCTCTCAAACCTGCCCCTTGCTTAAATCACGGTGTTCATTTGAGCTCCCCCGGGCCGGCTAAAGGTGAAAGCGTCCCTTTGTTCCTTACGGAGCTCTTCATCTCTTCCTCTTTCACTCTTGTGCTGTGAGAGCACTTCTTGCCTGAAGATCACCATTTCTGAGCACTCTAAAATCTAGCTCTTTATGAGGCTTGTTATGAAAATTGATGTATGAAACCAGGGGGAAGAGGGTGGAGTGAGGCACTGGAGAGGGTGACGATCAGCACAGGCCCAGGCAGGGCCGAGCAGCCTGGCTTGAGGCTGTCCCAGCCAGCATAGAGTAGGAGGGCACAAGGTTGGTGTTAAAGGTGCTTTGATTCATTTCATGTGTCATGTGTCATCCCCATATCCCATGTGTCCCTCCCCCCCCGCCCCAGGTCTTAGATTTTTTTGCTAAAAATGAATTTTACTTTTTTTTTGAGTAATAGGCCTCAAACAGCATGTGGCACTGCAGTGACAGGCTTGCCAAAAACTGTCTAAAACTGAATTATTGCTTCCAGTATCTGTGCATGTGGCCCAGGATAGCAATTGTCTTTTTCTGCAGTGGTATTGCAGCATGAACTTTAATCTAATTCATTATCCACCCTAATACTCAAGTCTTTCTGCATTACTGCTTTCTAAACAGCACTCTCTCACTTCATTCCTGCACTGATTATTATTTCTCCCCCACTGCATAGCCTTACATTTATCTTCAGTGGAATGTCTCACTTACATCAGCCCATTTCACTGAGCTTGCCAGGCAGCTGAATATTTTTGAGACATTCTTGCTCGCTTCTCCTCCTCTTGGTTTAGCATCATTTACATTTATGGAGTGTGGGGTTAGCTTTGTCCTCCAGATGGTTCAGTTGGTTGGATAGCAAAGAACAGTGACCCTGTGCCCTTTCAGCCTGTGCTGCATACCACAGCTGTATCATTACAAAGTGAGCACCACTGCGGGGAATTTGGGTCTGCTTACTTCATCTGAGCTCTGTTACTGCTTTTGTTTGTTTGTTTTTCTTTTTGTAGGGGTTTTGCGTTTGTTTTTTGTGGGGTTTTTTAATGTGTTTTGGTTGGTTGGTTTGGTTTTTCTTTTGTTCTCATTCTTGCTTCCAAAGGTCTTAATGCTCTTGCTCTTAGTAGTATGAGGTTCTTTGTCAAGATCTGTATTGGATTCTCTGGAGACAAATGACCAACGAACAAAGTATTATTTTGGGATTCTAAACAGCACCAGACCTTCCTGCTGAGAAATTTCCAGAAAAAAGTCTTGCCTGGGTGAAAAAACTAATGGGAAACCAAAAAGCCAAGATGGAAGTTGGATTCAGTTTACAGATCAGCTCTTTAGTATTTAGTGTCTTTTTCCTTTGAACAGTGCCACTTATTTGGAAGGAAAGGAGAGAGTTCTCAGAGCACTGGGTCATGTTTTTGGGGCATAAATCCCAGACTAACAAGTTGTTCACTCGTCACAAAAAAAAAATCTCTATTTATGTCAGTTTCCACTTTAGATTTATATTTTGAGAAATAAGTGTGGATGAAACCCTTTGCTACAAAATCTGTTTGTAATGCAAGCTGTCAGCATAAAAAATTATGAAAAACTTTGTTTTGTAGCTCATAAGCCAAATTAAATAATTTTTACACAAATAAAAATGAATGCTTGCTTTCTTGGTTCTCTCCACTCAGCTTTTAAGTGAGATCCCAAAATAATTTTTGTGGATCTAGCTGGAATTGCTGTCACATGCTGGAGGCACTAAATCTGGCTACCTGGGCACTACTGATCTGTTTCACAGAATGGTACAAATCTCAAGTTATTTCTGCTCAGTCCAGGGGAGCGTGTACATTTATGATCTTCATCTTTCCTCCAGGAGATTGTGCAGCTGTAGGTGGCAAGCAAGACCTGAGTGCAAGCTGAGAGGAAGAGATCTCACAGTGGGACTAGAGCATTTCTCCTTTCTTTTCTTAAATAGTTCTTTATTGAGCTTTACACCTTCAGCATTAATTTGAGAGCCGGAACCAAATAACCAGGAAGAGATTGATGTGGCCCCACTTTATTTCCCACAGTCGATAAATTGTTAAATGGGCCAAAGGACACAGGTTAAAAAAATCATTTTGTATAAAGAATGAGGGATTTTTATTAGATGATGAGCCCCCGTCTGTGAAAACTTGATAATGGGGCATGTTTGATCTCATGTCATGCAGTGGAGCAGCTCTGTTGGCTTCATAAAGAGCCTCAGTGTTCTCCATGGGACTGAAATCAGCACTGTGCGCTGCATTTTCTGCTGGATGAATGCTGGGTGTGCTGCTCCTTCAGAGTTAGAGGAGGGTGAATTTGGAGGGATGCCTTGGAGTGAGTATTCCGTGAGCCCTTGGAGCGGGGAGTGCAGAGGGGAAGCTCTTGCACAACAACTGTTGTCCTCTGGGGACTCTGCATAAGTTTAACAAAGACCCCGGTTTCTAGATAGATGTTTGTCTCTACTGGTGGAATGCAAAGGGGTTTTAATGGGATAATGGGATGAGAAATGAAATTATGGGCTGCCTGCAGGGAGGCAGGTATATGTCTGGAAAAATGGCAGTGGGTGGACAGAAGTCATGCACAAAAGCAGGTGTGTGTCCCACGGTCCTTGCTATGGTTCTTTGGATGAATCTAATATTATTTTACCAAGCTACTTCATGTACTTAGGGAAATCCATTTTGAAAATGTAGTAGGGCTGTACTACCACAAATGCTGGCAGTCGATACAAGCAAATTATTTCTAGAGCAGAGAGGTAGAACTGCTGATTTTGCGTAAGGTTGTGTGTTTTTGTGAGTACTGCTGGATTTAGTGAAATGATAATGATATGATTCTGCATTAAGCAAGGCACTGCAAGTACAAAATACTCCATTAAGGTCACGTTTATTTGCTATTGAGAGGGTGCTCTTTTAACACTGTGCGTGCTGCAGCTCCTGATGATGCGAGAATAAGAGTGAGATGGGTGGTTCCTGCCATGGCATTTTCTGTTACAAACCCCTCAGAGTTTAGGTACTTGCAATAAGGCAAGAAATGAAATAAAGCTCCCTTTTACCCTTGTTAATCCATTGTACAAAGTCCATTATCCATGTGTGGTTTATACGTTTCCTGTCAGCATCATGCCACAAATGAAGAGACCAAAGCAGCCCCTCCTCAGAGTGCCTGGGCTGATGGATTCAAGTCTCTGCACAAATATACTGGGCTATCTCTGGATTCCAGCTTGTTCCAAGCTTGGCTTCAAGCTTGTCCTTGGGAAACAGTGCAGGGATGCTGGAGCTGGCTGTGTGAGCAGTGACTCTACCCACATATCTGGGTTTTCATTGCCTCGGCTCACTCTGACCAGGCTACCCAGGATCCCGGAGAATTGAGTTTATCTATGTTCTCCCAAGTACTTCTGTGATTCTTTCAGTACTGGCTGAGAGAGCATCAGCTTCCCTGTGGAGGTCAGACTTGCATATGAACCTCTGCTCTGAAGTTTTAGTTCTGTGTTTGCACCGCTCATTGCTACAAGTAAAATTCAGAGGTGACAGGACCCTTGTGAAGTGCAGTGAGGAGAGACAATGAACAAGGATGAGAATTTCTCCTTTTAAGAAATGCAGATAATGATGGTTAACAGGAGTCTGAGGGACTGTGAAGGATGCACATACCAAGAGTTTTCAAGGTTACAGAGTTTTCAGGTGCTCCCAATTATTTTTCTGTCTGACTACCAAAATCAGAAGTGTCTCAAAGGAGTCCAGTTTTTAGAATATGATGTGCTTTAGTCTTCTTTAAGGTATCTCATCTTACTCGCCTAGAATACTGGTCTGTTTGAAAACTTTGTCTTAAAGGTAAGTGGAGTGTATTTCTGCATTCTGTATTCTCTGGGAAGTGTTAGAGAGCAGTTTGGTGGAATAAGGGTTTTACCAACAGCTGGTTTTGATGTGTCTGCAGTTCTCAGAGTTGGGAGATGGGTGTTCCTGGGATGCACAGACTTCATTTCTTCAGCTATTGCAGTGTGACAGACCAAACAGACTCTCCTTCCTGGAGGAGCACTGCGGTTGTCTGGGCTAATTTTTTCTGCACTTTCTTCAGGGGGAAAAATACCAGACTGGTTTGTTTGGTTCTTCTTTCATTACATGTTGCTCACACAGGGGTAGATGGGAGCTCACGTTGCACAGACTGAGAACCCTTAGTGTCAGGGTATTCTGCAAGTTCTCTAAGCAAAAGCTTTGCGGCAGGGCACCATCCTCTTGGAAGGGGCGATGCTGCAGTTGGTTTATTTTTTGTGGTTTTCTCTTGAGATGGAAGTTGTTGGCACTGTTTGCTATCTAGCTGACTGTTTATTCTGAGCATAAGTGCTGCAGGTGATGCTGGTTGACATCAGTGGTCCAAGTTTACCAGCTATGTCACATCTTGCACAGCTGATGCCAGCAAAGTGTAAGCCATGAAAATGCAAAATCAAGCCCTTTCTAATCATCCAGCAGCATCTGTCTCTTCCTGGTCTCCCAAGCTTCTTTTTTTTGAGTCCCCTTAATGGAGCATCATTAATGCAACTTGAAGCTGCCTCACTGTCTTGCTAATGAGCTTTGCTCATCTCGCTTATAAAGCCAGGCAGGCTGAGAGCAGGAGCTGTGGGAGCTCCTAAAGAAGAGACTGGTTTGCTTCTCCTTGGGAGGGCATCTGCTCTGGGGGAGAGTGGCTGATGGCACAGGCCTCACAGCACAGTGCGTGCCCAAGGTCTGGTCTGGCATCAGGCTGGCTCTGAAGGAGGAGACTTTGTTGTCGCCCTTAACTCCATCCCTTGTAATACAAGGAAAAGATTGTGCTGCAAATCTTTTCTCCATTGCTTGTCCACATCAGCTCTGCTGCTCTGGGACTTGCATTATGTTGATACGTTCGAGTATTACAAAATTGTACTGCGTTTAACTCATGGCATTGAACACAACAGGTTAGCAAGGGTCACGCCTAGGGACTGCTGTATTCATGTTTGGGATAAGGCTTTTAATTCTACTAGTTAATTTAATCCCTTTAGTTTGACAGCATGTTCCTTGGACTGTTTTTCATCTTCAAATTGCATTCTGCTGGTTAGTTCCTGTAGAGGCCTGCTGTGCTCTGCATTTATGTTCTTGTTCTCAGGATTTGTGCTGTTACCACATCATCTATCAGACACGTGAACAACAGAGGATGGATGGGGTGAAAAGCCTCCGTGTCAGTTTTACGAATAGACCTGTGGATTCCACTCGCACAGGAATTAAGGGGCTGTCTGGGTGACTGTCATCTGGGAAAGGGACATATGTCTCTTGGCAGATGTAGCATCTGGATATCTGTTATTTCACTTAAGTTGCGAGGAACTCATCATTTTTAACTCCCGTATTTCATTAATGGAAAGCTGTGAAAATTGCCTGTGTGTTCATAGGAGACCAGATTCTGGCTTTTATCTGATAATTGGAAGAAATCTCTGCAGCATTATTAAGGCATGAAGTCTCATTCAGAATATAATTTGTTGATGCTGTCTGACCACTATATGTTGTTGTAACTTCCATCCCTCTCTGGCAAGATACAAAATAATCTGCCAAATATGGAGATCCATGTCTGAAAAGTCTGTTTAAACGTAATGCACTATCAAAATGGATTAGCTGTGCCTGAAATATTTCTAGATTTATTTGCTGTCAAAGGGTGGTAAAATATTTAAGGCAAATAGCCTAGTTGTGTTTAGGAATTTGACCATGAAAGAGCCTAGGGAGATGAATTTAAGTATTATTTATACTAATTGTGCAAAATATTTTAATTGTCCAATATTATAAATTTATCAGTTTTCTCCCCCCTCCTTTCTTCTTTCCTTCTGGCTCATTTGGCAACATTTATTTTAAAAAATTGTCTGGAAGCCTGAAGTTGTTTCAGCAGAGTGTGTGTTACAGTGCATATCATTGCAATGTCTCCAGCTTACCTGCTTCTCTTTAGCACAGTCCAATTAAAATACAGTGAAGGCTCCTAGACAAAGGTGCTGCTTTTTTCTAGTGAGGCTGGCATGAAGCTTTAGGCTTGCAGATGGGTGTCTTGGATCACTCATCTCTTTCTCTCCATTTAAGAGATGGTATAAAAGCCCTTCAAGTAATGTCTCTGTGCTTTTGTGCCTTTTTAAAATGCAGCACTGTGCAGTCTTCAAGAATTGTTTTCTTCATTTTGAAAAGTTGCTTTTCTGCAGGCATTGGTTTGATACAGAACTAATTGCTAGAAATCCTTATGATTTAGTGCTTTTTTTGTTATAAACTAGCAAGATCTTTTCTTTTATTCCCCTGCTTTAAGTGTTCTCATAGTGTGACACTACTCCAGACTCCAATAGTCATGGCCCTGTCTCCCAAGGCTGGCTTGTAACTCCATGTTGAACTACTCAGTTAAGAAGTTCATACTCATTAGGGACTAGGAATAACTGTGATTCAGCTGCTGCTATAGTCCACGGTGGCAAGCCAGAATGAATATGATGTGGGCAATGTGTGTACCTTTGAATTTGTACCATTTTAATCGCAACAGCTGAAAACAGCTTCGTGTGAAACCCTTGTCTTCAAAGAAAGCTTAAAAGAATGTGAGTGTGGGACACAATCTAGTTATTCTACCTTTATAACTAATGATTTCACCATTCAGACATAACATATCGATCTTAATGGATTTTTCTTTTATAGCTGATGGCTTGATACCTTTTAAACACTAATGCCGAGGGTATAATCTCTCTGAATAGTGCAATAGCTTTATATTTAAGGTAGATTGGGGATAAAATTTTGTGTTTTCATGTGAGCTATGAATACCAGTAAGGTACTCAGGCAGGAATTACCTTATCGTACCTTTGAGGGCACTTACCAGATAATTTTTATTGGAAAGTTAATATGTTGAGACAGAGTGAATGGAAAGCTGCTCAGGATGCTGAGTGTAGCCAGCATTGTGCTGCTTTCACTGTCTGCAGATCTGCGGCCCGGGCTGATTCATTTAGCACATCATCGAAAATCATGTAGCGTTCAGTGCCGCTTAAAATTATATGAAATTGTGCAAGAGATTTCTCCATGTTGGCTTTGAAGGATCCTCTGCTCCTTGCAGAAGCAGGTCTGCAGGGCCCAGCACAGCTCACAGACTGTGGGTGTTACGCTCGGCGGACACCGATGCTGCACCGGCAGCCAGGGGAGTTCCTCAGGATTTAATTTCACGCTTGTGTATCTGAGTGTGCAATCGCTCCCTTTCTCTTTTAATCGTGTATCTGCAAGCCTCAGACCATAGATTATGGTGTTCATTTCCCCTCTGCCATCAGTAGTGGCATGATGGATCAAAGGAAACCTTGCAAGGAAAGGGCTTCTGCTGTGCCTTCTCTTCATCTCTCCCTCCTGCTCTGTGTGCCTCTATTCCACCCCTCTAATTTGGCTGCTTCATGTTGAGCATGTTCCTGCCCCTCCTATTGTCCCGATTTCCACTTCCCCAATTTTGCAGGGTTTCCAGAAGAGAGGACCCTCTCCTGTTTGCTCCATGTCAGACCAGCCTGTCTGATTGCTGGCTTTTCTCCAGCATCCAGCTCTGCAGGAGTGGAGCAGGAAACCACTTGGCTGCTCCCTGCTCTGGAGCTGTTAACTGTGTCCCAGCTGAAAAAAGACTTTTGGAATCCTGTAGTGATTGGTGCTAATATAACCTAAATATTTTCTTGAAAACTTAAACTTTCATTGGTGTTGTCAAGTTGTTTTGGTCAGAAGGTATCCCCCCCCAATCTGGAAAAAGTAGTGATTCTACCTCTGGAAAAAGTAGTGATTCTACCTGAAACATAAGATTGTTTTGATGTATAAAGCACTTCCTTTTTTGAAAGAGTTTGATTTGAATGCTTTGGCTCTTCCAGACTTTTATCTGAAAAGCCCCTGTGTGCTCTGCTGTGTACCTTGCACCTCTCAAGGATGAGAGAGTCCACCTACCCCAGTTAACACTGAAGAACGGAAGCACCATGAGGCTGAGTGTGGTTTTCTGATGGCTTTACCAGTATGAGATATGGCCAACAATATCTGTTTGTTCACTGACACAACAATAGTTGTGTTTTCTTGGAGTGATTCTGTGGCTTCATGAGGAGATGCCTGCCTTTACTGTGAATGGGCTGAGGGAGCATGGTGGTGTTGTGGCATGATGGTTGCAAGAGCCAGACACATCAAGTTCACAGCATGGCCAGAGATCCTGAGCTATCATCCTTTTCCCAGATATTCTGCATTACCCAATAAGTGTGTATCTTCTCTAAATTGCTGATGACTGCTGAATTTCTGCGTGTTTATAAGGGGATTATTGACTGTAATGTTGGGCTATCTAGCAGTGGTGCACAGGATTTTATTTAGAGCAGGAAGTGCCAATTTGTTTCTTTTTCAGTCCTACAGAAACTGTTTAGCAACCAGCAAGTCTCTTCCCATAGTTCTCCTGCAAAGTACTTGAGCTCCCTCCTGGTTTGTAACATCTTTTATGGTGCAAATAAATTTGTGTACAGTGTGTCTCTTCACCTTTTATAAGTATAGATAAGTGCACAAATCTATTAAGTATCTATGTAGAAAACTAAAACTGCATATTTTCATAAGAATGTCAGGTTTTTAATTGCATGAATAAGGTGCTGACTGAAGCAAATGTTCAATTTCACATTAAAGTTGGGCATTCATAAAGGCTTGGATTTGCATAATTTAATTTTCTGCACAGAAGACACCGAAAATCAGTGGTATATTCATGGCCTATTAAGGGTTACCATGAGGCTTTTTGACAGTTCCAGCTAGAAGTACAAAGGTGTTTACAACCCAAAATGTTTTGCACTGACTTGGAGCCCCTGTGATAAATATAGATTATTGAGACTCAGTGCCTTTCTCTGGATATAAAGGCACACAGGAGGGCACACTGAGCACCTGCAGGAGCACCGTGTTCTTTGGAGAAGGCAGTGTCCAATCTTCCTCCTGCCTGAAAGGTTCAGACTTTTTCAGCAACAAAAATCCCACAATTACTTGCCTTCTCTGTAGAAAAAGGAGGAAGCTGCTGTCTTTCATTTTGTAACAAGGAGAGGCTTTAGGTGTATTTGTCAGCACATGTGATTTTTAAGTGAATAAGTGGGCCATTTTTTTCTTACAGCCTTTCCAGCCATCTGCCTAGGCTATTTCATTGTTCTCTTCCTCAGGATTTTCATGGTCTCTTATCTTTGTTCAGTTTTGCAGGTTTTTTTGCCAAGAATTTTTGGGTCTCCACATCCCACACCCGTTCTTTCCTGTTGAAAGGAATGCCTGTTGCCTCCCAACCACGTAGACATATAAAAGTAAATAAAAAGAAAAAAAAAAGATTAAACTAAGATGCTTAATTCAGTATTTTAGAGAGGAAAACAAGGTATGTGAGGCTGTGTTGCCTACAAATCCTGATAGCATGATGTGTTCCAGTGCTTCCAGTTCGCAACCTAGGGTGAATTAATATTTAGAAAGTTGCCAAGGAATCTGGAAAACTCATTCAAATGGCACAATTAGTACCTTTGCTCACACAAGAGAAGATTTGGCAGGGGCAAACCTGTACTTGCCTTTCCTGAAATTGCACAACTTTTCCTAGCACTTCAGGATTCCAAAACATGCAGAAATTGACATTGCAGAGGGAAGGTTGTCTGCAGAGCTGTGTAGCACTCAAGGATAACCTCGGGCACAGCAGGCTCTCTGCTACTGTGGTGCAAGTGAGGAGCCTCCAAGAAGCTTTTCCAAAGGGAAAGAAAGGCAAATTCTGAGTT
The DNA here is from genome assembly GCA_013397195.1 of Hylia prasina. NCBI lineage: Eukaryota > Metazoa > Chordata > Aves > Passeriformes > Sylviidae > Hylia > Hylia prasina. The sequence goes on along the minus strand of VYXD01008937.1, from coordinate 3,919,516 downwards.
ACTGGTGCGTGATGTTTGTTCAATAAAGTCCTGTTACAGGCTTCTCTCCAGCCCACCTGTAGTTGGCCTGGGAATAGAAGGGAATGCAGCACTTGGTGACTGCATACTGGTAGCAGTGCTTTATGGGGTTTTCTGAAGCTTTAATTTGAATTATTCAGCTAGTTTCTTACTGATCAAATAAGTGGTTTGGGAGAAGTTGGGCTTAAATTTCCATAAAGCCTGTTGGTGCATTCTTGTTCCTCACAGTCCATGTCTATGGATCTAAGGTGGGTTTTGTTTGTGTGCATTTATTATGGTACTCTGAGAAATGTAGTTGAATTTATTACAGACTTTCTACTGACATTGTGAATTTACACACCTCCACTTCGGTTCAATCAGATGCATAGAAACAATAAGCCAGATATGCACATGAAAAGCCCAAACACCCCACATCCTCATGGAAGCAATTCATTTCTTTACAAAAGAAAAAATAAAAATTATTGGAGGTATAAAAGAAAACATCCTGTGATGGAATGTAGGATGTGGGTTTTTTTCTGGTTTACTTGAATTTAACACCTTCTAGCTTGTGGAGTTTTAGAAAGATTTCTCCTTTCCTGTCCTCTCTCTTCCACTCTGTAAGTCATTGGAGTGGCACACTGGGTGTTTTGACAGACATGGTTTGGTAGTCACTGGCAAAGTAAACTTATATTCTGGGTCCAAACAAAGGAAGTTTGGTCACATGTCAAGGCTCATATTATTTGTTTGTGTACATCTGAATTTCCTTATGGACATTACTGGAGTTGCACAAGCATCCAGACCAGAATAATGGCATCAGTGAGTCCTGGCTTCTCCTTTGGAATGGGGGGAGGTTTCAGGAACATGCCTGTTAAATTCTTTTAAGCATACTCAGTTTATAGTCTCTGCTCAGCAGAGTTCACTCTGTACCTCCAGGGAGCCAATACCACTTTCTTAACAATTTCTGCTTCTTTTCTTCCCAGCTCTGACTGAAGGTTATGTGGGCTCTCTGCATGAGAACAGACATGGGAGTTCTGTGCAGATCCGGAGGAGAAAGGCTTCAGGGGATCCTTACTGGGCATACTCGGGTGAGTGAGTCTTCTTCAGAGCACTAAAACATGAAATGTCTCCAGAATCAACTTGTTTACTTGCTTTTTATTACTACTGTGCTCAGTTTAAATTAATTTTACATTGTATTTTCTTCTTCTGTCTTCCTTGCAAATCCCCCCTGTACACATGCCTGCCTTGCATTTCTGCCATTTACCTGCAGAATTTGCCTTATTATTATCCTCCTTCTCTCAGTCTTGTTTTAGTTTTTTGACATACCCTTGGTCAGGTATGCTCCCAAACTTCTCTTTGCTCTTCTGGTCCAATCAGTACATTCCCAAGCTCACCATTTGCTTACCATTTTGGACCTTCTAGGAAGACTGTAAGCATCCATGTATATATCCAGATTAAAAAAATCCCAAAAACAAACAAACAACTGACACTCCGGAAGTTTTACAATTATTTATTTCTGTGTATTTTTGTGGTAATGTATAATGACAATGAGTCCTGTCAATGCATCAAGCCAGCATGTGTGGTGCTGAAAAGATAGGATACTGGAAGGGTATTTTATTTTTTGTCCTACTGCTTTCATAAAGTCTTACAGAAGAGCTCATGTACCTGCACAATTCTGAAACGTCACAAATAAAAATGCACTTCAGAATGGTGTCTTTGATTTGGTGGCTTCTGTGTTCTAGAAACGATGTTAAGAGCTATGTTGACTCTGTGGAAGATATCCAATATCTAAAAAGTTTTTATGGAGATTTCAAGCGTTATATTGAACTTGTGTGTGTTTTTCTGGAAGATCTGAGATACGTTTAAGACATTTATTGCTTGTCCAGGAGGGTTGTTGTGCAGGGCTAGTTTTAGCTGAAGGAAAAATACTACTTTTTAGAGGTCTGAATGCTGATACCAGATAAATATGCAACTGCTACTGCCAACACCCCTCTTTTATACAGACCATTTATTTCATTGTGAATGAATGATTATAGGTAAGTGTAGAGGCTTTTTCCATCAATATACACAAGTTATATCTATTAGATCTCAAAATACAATCTATCTCATTTACAAATGGGGTCAGGCAAGTAAAATAAATCTAAACATTTTAGTAATGTAGGACAAATGACCACTTTTGATTTTCAGCCAGTTCAGCCTCTCTTATCTGATGCCATTTTGTCCATGTTTTCTCACTGAGGGGACCAGAGGTAATGAAAATGCTGAGCTTCTGTGTTTAGGTTGAAAGTGGGAATAAATGGTGGGTGGCAGAGCCCAGATGCCAGACAGATGTTTGTTTCTAGCTGAGCACAGTGAGGAGGATGATCATGTTATCTTGTTTCGTTCTCCTTGCTTCCTCATTCCCCAGAATATTTCCCAGGAACCCTGAGCAGGGCTTGGCTAAGCAGTTTATGTACTAATGTTTGTCCTGTGGGTAGGGTTTTGGACATGCCTAGGAAGTTTACATCAAATGAGCCTACAGAGAGGGGAAACTTGACTCTGCAGTAAGCAATTAGCCTGTGTCAGTGGTTTCCAAGCTCTTTTACAGACATTATCTGGTAGGCTGCTTCCCTTCCCTATCCTCAGATGGTCAGGCCAGCTCCCCTCCAGTTATTTGTACAACAGCTGCTGGCCCAGCCCCAGCAATTATGGGCAGGGAAGGAGGCTCTGCTGGGCTGAGGGCTGGTGAGTCTGGAGTTTCTTCTAAGGGACTTTGCCAAGGGGAATAAACAAGACCAGGATAGCTCCTGACAGCCGTCAGTGGACAGCTTCTGCTGAGCCCCAGCGTGGACCATGTGTTAGGCTGAGCTATGGCTTTATATTGATCTCAGTTGAGCAGAATTGATTTACAGCAGCACAGGCCTCCCTCTTTTTATGGCTGTGCCTGCCTGTTTGCAGAGCTTTTGTATTTTTAGGCTTAAGATTTCTGTAATAAATCTTGAGGTGGGGGTGGAGAGGTCCAAAAGCAGGCGGCCAGTTGTGGTTTTCCTGCTTGGGGGTGGAAAAAGGGCACAGCTGTGTTGCCAAGCCCTCAGATATCCATCTTCCACAGGATATATCTGTCCTATACTGTGCTTTTAGATTAATTCCTCAGTAGCCTGCTTTGAGCCCTTGTGGAGGGCGAGTGGTCTAGGAGCTAGTTTAAACTCTGGAGATTTGGAATTTTCCTGGTTTTATGAGTGATCTATAGCATTGCTCTGTGCTGCCTGGTCATATTGATTCTCTCAGGCACAAGAGTTTAGACAGTAGAAGCTCTGAAGCATTGATCAGGTGTTGAACAACCCTCACACCTGGAACATTTGTATAAGGTACCCATGTCCCTGAAGGTGCTGCCACAGGAGCCTGTGAACTCCAGTGCCTTGTGCACAAAGCTGCGCCACGGCTCTCCTTTCACTGGTTGGAAAGGAAAGGATTTTAAGCCTTGTAAAATAACCCTGTGTTCTACAGACACAATTCTGACTATAACATTTATTCTAGTTCAGAAATAAAACTTGCAAAAGTAAAGACTAGATAATTAAATGAAGAAGGCCTGTTTTGAATGGGTTCTGTCAAAAAGACAGCAGGAAACACAATCAGCCCTTTTGAAGAAACTTCATTAAGTCTCTGCTAACAGCTCTTTAGACCAAATTCAGAAGTGAGCAAACGCTGAAAACAGAAGACTAGTTTGTCTTTAAATAGGAATGGCAAGACTGAGCAGAGACTGAGATCTCCTAGATGTTCTTTTTTAGGATTTTAAGAAACTCAAATGACATTTCTAGGGGGAATTCTCTGCGCATGTGTATTCATGTATGTTTTGGCAAAGTATTTATTCCATGATTGTGTCTTACAGTTTGCCAAAGACTTCTTAAACTGGGACTGGCCACATTACTTGTAGTGCAACAGAAATCTGGAATAGGCACAGCACAGTCACAAGAAGTAGGTGTGGATCTTGAATGTGTTTCACTGCAGTCTTTGCTTTTCTAAGTCATCTTTTCTCTTCGGCTGACCACTAAATGGACAGGTTTGAAATGATTTTAGCACATCTTTATAATTGCCACAGAACACAATATGTTCCTAGTAGCCATCATAGTGACAGATAGCAGTTCAGGTGCTTTTTCATCAGTGTGGACATATTTTTGTAAATATGTAAACTGGCTTTTAAACAAAAAACCAAAACCAAAACAATACTTGAAACAAAAGCCTACAGAAATATGCAATTGAAACATCTAGTAGATCCAGGGCTTTCTGACTGACCCTCCCTTGTGTAATGTATGCTTCTTCACAGAACATAACATTCCAGACATTTAAAGATGCCGCTCAGTGTCAAGTGTTGCATCTGTCAGTGCTCAGAACACTTTGCTGCTAATGTGTGCAGACCCTAGTTTGCCTTGCAGTACCCCAGAAAATGAGGAGCTTCAGGGACAGGGCCTTAGAAGGAGATTAGAGTGTGAGATGCTGATGCAGATGCTTGTACCTTAAGTGATGGTGGCTCTGGAGGACCTGTATCTACTAATACCTGTTCTTTGAAAAGCTGTTGTGCGAAATTAATGTGACAGTAATTGCATGAGATTGTGGAAAACCAGAAGTAGCAAGGGGCTTATCCAAATCAGGGAACTCCTTTTTGAGTCTTCAGGTAAAAGATGTGATGTCTAACTATTCCCAGAGTTAATTTTTATGATTAATGGTATAGAATGGGTCTGCCCTGGTCTGGGGCAGGATGTTGTAGACAGGATGGTGCTTTTGTCACTGGGGTTTCCCAGCTGAGCTGGGGCACTGGCAGGGCTGGTGTGCCCTCCTCCTTTGATGACTGTTCTGCTGATCAGCTTCAGTGTTATGAGGTGACTCATTCAAGAAATACTCTTTTGAGTAATCAAAACCATTTGGGCTTCTCAGAGAACAAAAAAACCAGACGTTGGCTGAGGATGTAGATGTGTTCTTTTTAGATGTTTATCTAACTGTGGCTTTGTAAAGAGAATCCTCTGTAAAAAACTTATATAGTTATTTTTTCCCTTTAATCTTACGGTGCATTCAAGGCATCTCTTTACTCTTTGTACCTTTAGTCTCTCATATTCTATGTGAAATTATTAGTTCTGCTTATGATGCTTCTGTTATTTGTGCATGTCCTTACTGATGTTTTTTCTGCCTAAAATGTTGAATCCTTTCTCTCCAAGATTGTGTGCAACTGCTGTGAACATTAGGAGAAGTTAATAGAAGAAAAATAGGCTTTACAAGAGTAGAGATGACCCTGTAAGTGGGAAAAGGTGTCCATTAAGAACAGGAACTTTGGCCATGCTGTCAAGCTAGTGGACACTATCAGTCTGTGAATGCTTTGTCCTACAACACTTAGGCAGTTATTGCTGTCCTTTAAGATGCTATTATTTAAAATATAACCGGTGGTGAGTGTAAGAATTGAGTGTTCTTCTCAAAAGCAATTGCTGGCATTAAAACAGGAATGATGGGTAATGGTTATTTCCTGAAAGAACAGCAAATGGTGTTAACTGTGATGGAATGTAACTTGGCTATATCCTTGGTAAATGTGTGAATTTCTCTCTTTGCTTAGATTGTTCTCATTAAATAAGCTGCTAATGTGAATTGGACAGGAAATAATCAGCACATAGTAAGGAAAGCATCAAGACTTATTGAACTGAGAGGTAACTAATGGGCTATTTGCTGTGGTCAGTATTTCACTCCTTCAGTCCCTCAGAATAATAAATCTTGATATTGACCAAAACTCTGGCACACCATGTGTTCAGTTATCATTCCTCTGTAAAAGTACTCATCTCCCTTAAATGCAGGACAGTCAAAATGAGGAGGTTCTGGCTCCTTTGGTTTCTCAGTCTTTTGAGCTGACTTTCTAAAGAGGAGCTAAGCTGAGAGAAGTAGGAAAAAGATTCCCATTAATATCTGATCAGTAAACTGAGCTTTGAATATTTTTATCTGCATTCATCAGAGATGAATAGTAGTCTTCAGTGAACCCTGCTGGAACCAGCTGCAAGGCATTCGTTTCCATATGCATCTTATTAGTGGAACAGTTGTTCCAGAAATCAATGCTACACTCTTTCATAAGGGGAACACAGGAAACCATAGCTTGAGAGTTTGCTGCTACTGTCTGAGCATGAACCTGATTTTGAATGTGCACGGCTAAAGCAACTGCTGTGTGTTTTCTCAGATGAAAAGGAATTACCATCTGTATATTTTGATTGTTTGTATTCTGACGGTTCTGGGTCACGAGTCTTCATGTCCACCACCCTGTACAGATGTGCATGAGACACATCTGTGTCTGCAGAATCTGCATCTCAATGTGCATGTACTTGGAGCACGTCAAGGAGAATGCCTTTTATCTTTCCGTAGCTCTTCTGCCCCTGTGAAGGAACCAGTACAAAACACTTTCTTCTCTTTCTGTTCTGAGAATGAAGAAATGAGTTGTCACGTTCCTATCCCAGAGAACAGGATCTATCTTCCTAACCATAGCATGAATAAGGAATTCACAATCACAGTTGTGTTTAGTATTTACCATTAGCAGTTCCCTGAGGAGAGCCAGCCTTGCCAGGAGCAGCCCAAGTAGTCTGTATCATTTTTACTGAGCCATATTGCCGGGGAACACAGCCCTGATTGAGAGTCTTGTCATTTACTTTGTTTGTCTATTGGCAAGTTACTAAATAATCTGCTAAGGAAACCTCAGATAGTAATTTAGTTTCTACTTAGACACACACTATTTCATTATTGAATACCATTAATACTGTTTACTCTCTCTCTTGCCACCTTTTCTTGTGTGTCACGCTAACAGTTTATTCCAAGTACTGTCATAGTCAATCCTGGTGTATCAGTCCATATTGAAATGCTTGACTGGTTTTTTAAAAGTTGGATGCAGATATAGTGAAATTCCTTTTCTACTTTTGTTTTGGCAAGGTTCTCACTAGAATTTGATTGGTTTTCATGCTTGAGTGCATTAAAGCAGATCTCTGATTTTTGAGCATTCTGAATTTTTTCTTTACTGTTTATTACCAGATAGGCCATTGGCAGATGAACAGCTTTGAGAGGCTGAAATACAAGATGTGCAAGGAACCAGTCCCCTCAACTTCCACTCTTTCATGAATTTTTTTCCCTAGCAGAGCGCAGAAGTATAAAATAACAGCAACAGATGCAAGATGAAATCTTCAGAGCTTCAGATGCAGTTGTTCTAATAGTGCATGACAAGTATTTTTACTTTGCACCGCTGCAATCCTAGCTGTGGCGATCTCCTCTCACATGAGGAGCACAAAGAGCTGCTTTAGCTGGGGAGGGGAGACCTCTCACTTCTTTAAATGTACTGTGCTTTTTGTTGCATTTTCTTTCAGTGTGAACACTGGGACATTTGTGGAAAACCTCTGGAATTACAACAACCAGTGCACTGTTTCAAAGGACTGAGAATGTGCTGAAGGGCAGCAAAAAGTTGTCAATTTAGTTGATCTCTAGGCACTGAAATAAGCAACAGGATAAAATATTTGAAGTTCTTTAAACATAAGAACATGTGAAATGCATATATTTTAAGCATAAAAAAGAAAGATGGAGTATTTGGGTAGAAGGTGTGGTACAAGCTCAGCAAATGGACTGGAGAATACTCAGAAAGTTGGAGTCTGCTGTTTTTGAGGTTCTTGAATGATTGGAGTGATACTTTGAAGTTCCAATCTTGATTTCATATGTAATTGAACACATATAGGAGAATAAGAGTGAGGAAAAAAGTAGGTGAACAGCAAGAATACTTCAGTGAGAAACAGAACAAGCACGGAAGCTCTGAATAATCTTGTAGTGTGTGGATAAAAAAAAGAAAAAAGTAGCTTGGCACAAACATTATTGCAATAGTCCAAGCATGAAATAATCAAGGAATGAATTGGAATTCTAGTTGCAGGATATAAGCAGAGTCTTTGTATGAAATGACTGAGCCAGGCCAGTACTGCAATTGATGCTGTAGATGTAGAATTATTTCCATTATTTTTGTTATGTCAGATGGCTTCTTTGTATCTTTCCAGTCACTGCTCAGAAGATAATATTTTTTTCAGTATCTCTGCCCCATCTCTCCCCTTTCCCAAAAACTGTCTCCATCTTGTAGAGCGTGGTGTTGCAGATTTGCAGTTTTTAATCACTATGATCCTTGACAAGCAGCCCCTGCCTGCACAAGGAGCAGATCTGCCAGGCTGGGCTCCCTTACAGGGGAGGAGTGAGTGGGGCAGGGCTGGGCATTCCACCAGGGGCAGGTCTGCCATGGGATGGGGGTGCCACATGTTTAGTCTGTGTCAAATGTCACATGTCTACTGGGGACAGGGAGAATCAGATAGACACTCATCCTTTGGTACTGCAGAATGAGTGTTTAGCACTTGAAGTAATTCTGATTCTCACAGTGTCTCTGAGGGGGATGTGTTTGCCTGGTGGGGCCTGAGGGACAGGGCAGTGTACTTAACTCTTGGATACGCCCCATGCCATGCACGCCAGGGTGGGGAATTCAGTGTGAGTCCCAGCGCTGTGCTCTGTCTCTGAGGCCACACGTCCCACCTCATCAGATGCTAATTGAAGAGACCTTGGTTGCCTTGGAGACTGCCTCCTCTGGGGGGACCATGTTGGTAGCAAAGCTGTTGTGAAGCTCCTGAGCTCTCAGAAGGTCTTCTGGAGGTGATCAGGCTGTGGAGCTTAATTCTTCCTTCATCAGCAAACTCAATTTCTCCCTGTGCTGGTGCTTCGTTGAAGCTCTTAATCTAATGCTTTCAGTTTTTTCCAGTGGTTTTGAGGAAGATCATATTCTTTTCCTATTTAATACACAAAACACTTGGCTTTCAGTTACAAAGTTTTTTTAAATACTGCAGGTGCCTGAAAAGTTGGATAGGCACACTTTTAACTTGTCAAATTAAATAAATATGAAATCTTGCAGTGGAGTGAAAAGCTGTGCATATAAATTACATCTTTAAACAGCACTTGAGTGATTTTCTGGAAATGTTTTCAACTCTCCTCTGAACTTTTAAGGGTCATCTCTGTAGATTTTCTCTCTGAGGGAGGCTATTGGCACTGGAATGATTTATTCAAGAGGTGTATTGCTCTGCAGTGTAAAAATAATGTCAAGTTTTACTGAGAACGTGAGTATCAAGCTTCAGGTTTTGTAAAGCTGGGAAAGCAAGTGGGTTTAATTCAACTGAACCCTGAATGAACGTTTCCTAAGTGTGTGGTCCCACCGCTTCCCATCTCTTTACACTGCCCAGTTGTGAGATAAGTGGGACTGTGGGTTGATAATATTTTTATGATAATTAGTGAGATGAGTGGTTCAGTTTGTTAAGAATTAGGAAGGAACCCTTTGTCCCTGTTGCAGAGATACAAAGATTGGCACTTGACCTGCCATAGTAAGGGCTGGTGGGTATTGCTTACTCATGGAGCCCTTGTGGCTGGACCCTCAGTAGGGTGAGATACTTTTGAAGCACGTAACTCCTTTAAAAATATCTGAGGCTTGACCAGTAAGTAACTCTCCCACTGAGGAGTCTGCTGCCATGAGTATTAGGCCTTCTTTCACCACCTCCATCCTGCCTGTTTTCTTACAAACAGTACTTCCTGAGGTTAACCTAAGCCAGTCTGTTCTGGCCATGGCTGAAGTAAACCCTCTCCCCTACGTTCCTGTTTGAATGCAGTCTCACTGCATGCACGTTTTCTCCACGCTACTGTAGGATTACAGCCTTGCAGGCACGTGTACACAGCTGCACATCTCTCCTTAGCCCAGCTGCTGTGAAATAAGCTCATGCTGTGAGCACAGCTGTAAAGACCAGGAGGGCACAGGGGGGCTGGGTGCCCTGTCTCACATCACCCCAATGTGGCTGAACTCAGGTCTCTGATGATGGCCCATGCTGCTTCTTTCAGCTTGATGTAAATTCAAGTATTCAGGCCAACATCTAAGTTGTGCAGCTGGCAGGAAGTTCAGGAGCAGCTGTACCACATGGGGTTCTTGATTTCTGACTCTCTTGCGAGATTTTCTGAACTGTCTTGGTGTATAAATTTCCTCCAAAATGAGCAAAAGAGGAAAAGTCCCTGCAGTTGGAGGCCTGAAGGTGATGAGTATTGGCATGTGACTGCAGTTTCTGTTGCTTTCCTTTATGTGTAATAGTGAAACAAATGTTTCCTATGTGTCCCAACTCCCCATAATACACTCACAGCTAGAGCTGAGGTGACAGAAGTGCCTTAAATGTTGATCATTTGATTTTGGACTTTGCTGGGTTGGGACCTCCCAGGGCCCCTCTGCTGTATTTCACATCACCTGGTCCTTGAGCACTGGGGCCCATCCCATGTGTCAAGCTCCTGGATGAACAAAACACTAAGTGGACACATTCAGAATGAAGCAATGAAAGTTATGTGATTTGCTTTGTGTGAATGCATTTCCCAAGTACAGAAATAAGATTTACCTGGAGGCAGCACAGCAGTGAAGTCATGGAGAGTTTAGATCACTTCATGTTCGGTTTTACATGCTGTCTTTTGCTCTTGAGCTGTGGTGGTGTGTCTCAGGCTGCTGAGCTCAGGGTACTGCTGGAGCATTCTGGCCCCTTGAGGCATGAACAGCCATTTTATATGCCAGATGTCTGCTTCTGCCCAGAGGTGACATGAACTTTTCAGGTAGATTCCAACTTGGAAGCTTCTGTGGCACTTCAGATTGTGTTGTTAATTTATATTTCTGTTGCTGGAGACATGAAATTGAGACGCTTATGTTCATGATACACTATTAGCATATGCTGATCTCTGAGGAAGGGGATTTGCTCTGTGAAGGTGTTTGCAGAGAATTGGATGTGACTTTTGTAAAGAAGGGCATGGTGCATATAGTTCAGTTACTGCTTATACTGCACAAGGGCTCCCCAGATGCCTGCAGGACATAATTGCTCTCAGTGCAAACATAGAAAAGTTGCCTCTACCTTAAATTTGTGCAAGTCATCTGAGAGGTGGCTTGGTGTTAAACGCATCAATGGCTGAAGCAGAGTGTAATGAGGTGAAGACTATGAGCTGGAGAAGGTACTAAGAGCTTCCTTTTCTCTGCTGTAAAAACACCAGAGCCATGCAGCTCTGTGAACAGTTAAGTGCTTCATATTCCTGTGAAAAGTCTCCAGTGCCTAAGAAGCTCTGAGCTTATTTCAAGGCCTCCAGTTGTGCCCTGTGCCACTGTTCCCCATGTTGAAGCTTGTGCATCACTAAGCCAGTGGCTGTGTAAGGTCACCCCTTTCTCTCAGACTGGGTCAGAGTTACCCGGAAAGTTTGAAAATTGTGGTGGGAGGGGAGTTGGTAGCCTAGATGCAGTAGGAGGCTCAAACACATACTTCTTTGGGAAGTTAGGCTAATCCATAATGGGCCCCTATTCAAAATGGCAAGTGCTCACAAGTAGCTTTTCAGAGCATGTGCCAGTAAAGTTCTGCTTCTACGAGGAAACCCCTGCGAGTTCAGCAGATGGGCTCTGAAGGCTGAAAAATGTCTGGGTGGTTCAAGTGATCAAAATATTAGTCATAATTCTGTCCTGTTGTGCTAAGTGAAGTATAACTGTTCATAGGAAAAAATCCAAGACCAGCCTTTCCATTTGATGCCCTGATGATACGTGCCAGTGGAGGAGGTCTGTGCAGGAGCCCTTGGAAGAAGGATTTGTAGGCAACCATCTGTTTGGCATTAGCAGAAGACCTTAAATGAGGGAAGGTGTTGTGGTGTGGCACCTGAACACATCATTCAACATTGCATCTTAGGATTTCAGTATGAACAGGAGTGCAGAGTGTGGTAAATATTTTCAGCTTTTTTTCCCCAAAGTACTGCTGGAAACTGTAATAAAAAGTAACTGCTGGGAAAGTAGTTTTGCTGAGTTATGCTATTTCTGAAAATGCGTAATGCTCCATAGGCTCTTAAGTGATACTGGGCATATTTAACATTCTTTGATGTTAATTTCCTGGCATATGGACATCTCTACTTATTAAAATAAATAAGTACTTTCAAATTTAATGAAATGATGGAGGAAATGGCCTTTTTTCACATTCACGTCCGCTTCACTGGATAATTTAATGTTTTAAAATGTAAGTTCATATTAAAGTTTAAAATTCAAGTATTGGTTTTTGAAATTCTGTAATAAAAAGGTTTTGCTGTGGGAGAGCTGTATGAATTACTGAGCATGATAACACGATTAGCAAAGTCTAGCTGGTGATTTCTTTGGTACAAAATGCGAGCTGTAAATCTTCCCAGTAGGACCTACAGCACTGGTCTTGTGGTGGGAACTTCTGGTACTGATGACTGCTTCATTCCTGGGGCATTACTCTGCAGCCTGGCAGACTTTCCAGTTGCCTGTATTCCAGAGTGAAGGTACAGCTGTAGAAAGGGTCTCCTACATCATTGACCTTTTCCCCACCACACACATTTTACTCTCTCTTGGAGCGGACTTTCAGCTTCTTGTGGCAGAGATGAGCATTTGTTAATACTGGCTCCAAAAAACACCCCCAACTTTGGATTTTCTTTTATACTAAATGTGTATATTTGCTTCCAAGGTCTTTACATCTAATGGGAATGATTTTCTTTATAGGTGTTATCGTATTGTTATTAACTATAGGAAATATACTTTGGTCCTCTCTTCTGTGCTGAGGGAGAGCAAGAATTCCCTGGAGAATAAGTAATGTTCACTGTAATTGACTGGATATAAATATTTGAGTCCTAAATATTTAATGGAAATCATTGTGTTTGAATGTAGCGCTGTGCAGATGATGGAAGTTTGCTTTGTGTCTTGCATGTCTTGAGAGACTGCTCACGTGCTGTGTTGAAGCCAAGGATGGCTTTATTTCATTTCAATGCAGACTAGAAACTGAAGAACTTATTTTCAGGGAGAAAAATGGCAAGAGACCTGAATGAAAAACCTACTCAGCTGAAGCAGAGGTGACAAAGTTCACTGTGATTATATTGATTTTAAATTACTGCGTAGAGCTGGGACTAGCCTGTCTGGTCCTGCTCATGATGAGAAGAAGAAAAGAAAAAGGCATGAATACTCTCCCCTCTGCTTCCAAATATTTTGTTAGCAGTATGAAAATCCAAGAGCAGCTGTGTCCTCCTGACGTTCCCAACAGGCAAAGTCAAGGTGTTCCAGCATCCTCAGTGGAGCTGAAAGGGAATAAGAGGCTCAGTGAGATTGAAACCTGTTTTTTCTCCCTCAGCAGCCTACCCCTGTGCCCTGGCTTCTGAAGGGAGGGCCACACAGTGCCCTGTTCAGTGTGGAACAGATGCCTCCAGTCTGTGTGTGCCCCCAGCTCTGCCAGAGATGACGTTAATAGGAAACAGAGCATGTCTTGAATTTGATGCACTTTTGGTGAAAAGTACTGCAACTGCCTATACCACAAATTAAAACTGAGCTGGAATTACTAGCAATTAACAGCATCTATATTCATCTACTGGAAGTTTTACAGAAGAGTCATTACTGTTTAACTTTATGTAGTTTGCATCTGTTTCACTGTCAACGAGAAAATTATCCAGTCATTTAGAATTAAGCACTTTATTTTAGACCAGTCATGTGTTTTAGTATCAAATGTGTCTTTGGGGAACAAGAATTAAGAGCAAATAAGGCAAATTGTGGTAAAAATTCGGTATATTATTATCAGTGGTATACACATTATTATAATGGAACTCTTAGTTGCCACAGGCCTGAAAGAGCACAAGGGTTTGTCTTGTACCTGCAGTAAATCCGGAGAAATTTTGACGGGAGATGTTGAACCTCCTTGTTTGGTGTGATGGAGAGAATGCCTGAGGCACTTGGGTAGGGAAGATGACTATTTCTGTTCCTTCCCCATGGTTTTTCAGCAGTCTGACATTGTGTGCATTCCTGGGCCCATGCCAAGCAGAGATGCGGCCTCCAAGTGAGACTTTATTACTTTGGTTGTAGATGATTAATTTTGTACCAAACCGTACGGGCCTGATTAACCCAGAACACTGCAATAATGCTGTTTTAAAGATCTTTAGTGCATCCATTACTTCTGTTTCCAGTCTGCTTTTTTCACTAGGAAAAAAACCCATTGTTTCTTACCATTGAATTTCGAAGTAGGATCTGTGCCATAAAAATCACACTGAGCTGAAAATGGCTTGTTATGTTTAGAGTTGACTTCACTGAGGGAATGTCCAACATGCCCGTTTTTGTAGCACCTTTGTAAGGCCAGAGGTTATTGCTCCCTCCACCACTGGAAGGGAGAAAAGAAAGTCATTATCTGTCCTGAGCCATCCAAGGAGATTCGGAAAGCAGAGACTATGGTCCAAAGCAGGGTTTGTAGAAGTGCTTCATCCCTTTCAAGACACAGCCCACTCTGTGTGTGGTAGCACACCTGTCTGAGCCACACAGGTGTGTTATTCTCCGACTGGGAAGGCTCCAGCTCTCTGGAGCAGGTTATTCTTGCAGTGCAGGAGGATGCTGCCTGCCTGTGAGTGTTGGGTCGGTGCGAGCCCAAGATTTGGGGTGGTTCTGCAGGCAAGACAGGATGCTTTTGCATTCACAACTCTCTCAGCTTTTTTAATAAGATGTTTCAATATCTTTGGGGTGTGCTTGTTGGTTTTATATGTTTTCAATTTTAAGCTCAAAAATACTGTGTAGCTCCACTGTAGAAGTGAAGGTTAAATAATCTATCCATATTTTGTAAATCGCTGAACTTTAATACCTTTATCTAAAAGCATTTTTGGAGCACTGCTTGGCTCTTAGAAATTTGCTGTTTATCAGGTTTCTAAAATCACTCTTTAGGTTTTTTATAGTTTAGGCCTTCAAAAATTAAAAATAACAATCTTCTATTGTCCCTGGAAAAGCCTTGTACCCTTATCAACATCCTCCGGCTTGGCTGGGGAAAGCAAATACACCCCCTCATTCCAATGGCCATGTACAGACACAGCCTCACATTATTTCTGTGGGACTGTGACTTCTGTGACCTCTTGCTGGTGGAGTATTTGTCTGAACAAATCCTGTGATAATGTGCTGCTGGCAGCACTTACCCATACTGGGGGAGCAGCGATGGTGTGGAGCAGGGAGCACCCATTCAGACCCTTGCACTTGGTAAAAGAACCATTTTTTGCCAAATCTGGAAGAAGGAAAGCACTGTTTGTGGGAATCACTTGTGTTTCCCAACTGTGGCAGTTCTGCTTTCTGCTTCTCTTCAGCCCAGGTCAGTCCAGCTGAAGCTGGTGGTGATAGGCTTTGGTGTCATTATCTCTTCTCATCAGTCCTCAGTTGTCTTGCCTTCACACATTTTTCTTCCTTGAACATCTATAGCAAGACAGAGACCTCCAGCCAGTTACACTGTTCAGTCTCTCCCACACTTTTTGAATAATTTTCCCTGTCTCCACAAGACTTGCTTTCACAAAAGGATGTATTGCTGACTTTTTTAGACTCTAGATCGCATTATTTTGATGCATACATGTTGTCTCCCTAAATGAAAGGGAAATTATTTTTAATCAATGAAAATATAAATGCCATTCCTGTATGGTTTTAAGCCCAAGGTGCTGGAAACAATCTGACCATGTCCTGCCAGCCAGCTCCTCTGAGAGGCTTTGAGAGGTTTCTCAAGCAAGCTGCATGCCCAGGGGCTGACAGGAAAAGCTTGCTTCCTAAAATAAACCAGTTTCTAAAAGTCGGGTTTTGGCTCTCTGGAAGCCTATATTTTTGCAGCCACCTGTCCTGACTGCTTCCTGGTGTGATTTAAACCTGTGCAATCTGCCACTGTATGCTGACAGAGATTGCTTTACAGTAGGCTGGGCTGCAGGACCGTGTCAAGATGTGCTCTAGAAGTATTTCACTGCCTCCTCTACATGGAGGTGGGCAAAAAACCAAACCCCTGACTTGAAACTCTACGTGGTTTGTATGAACCTGTCAGGGCTGTAGATTTCAATGGCAGAGAGACTGAACTGTCAGAAACAGGATCCATCTTCTCTTACAAAAAGAAGAGATAAAGGAAAAAGCACCTCCCGCGGGCAACTTCCATAAGTAGAATTTTGTTACATGCAGACCTCCAGGACAATCAGACAAGGATTTTGATTCATGAGATAATGGTTACCTTTAATATAGTGAAGGTTGGATTGAGGAGAAGGTTGCTGTTAGATTAATTAGTGTTGATAGAATTGACACAGGTATAATGCAGAATTGCTGCAGTGGATGGAAGCCACCAGTGGAAGCCATTGGGTTAGTTGTGTGCTCACATTATCTCTTGGGGTGCAGGTGATTCGTGAACAAACCTGTGTGAATGTGAGATGAGTTTTTCTGTGTTTAATGCTTTGATTAAGAACTAAATACCTACTTTTTAAATGTATCTAGGAAATGCATTATCAGTTAATTTAAATGAAGTTCTTCCTTTGATAGTCAGTTTCTCTCTTCATATTCAGCCATTCCTGTTGTGGTGTGTTTTTTGTTTTGTTTTGGGTTTCGGTGTTTTGGTTTTTTTTTTTTCTCTTTTTTTTTTTATCTGGGTATGTATCTTAAAGCAAAGCCAGCTGATGGAAAAGAGGAATATATATTCTACAGTATTAAAATAGATTGAGAGTTTTGTCCTCAATGGCTTAAGAAGGCACTTTCAAGACCTTGCAGTATAACAAAATTCTGCAGACTTAAAAATTTTTTTTTTGCATGTTCAGTTCAAAATGATGCCAGTATCTCCTACAGAAATTGATAATACCGAGAAAATGGACTTCATTTTCAGGGAGATGAATTAGGATGAAAAAATGCTACTGGAAGGGGGAATTTGGAAGAAATCTTAATAGAAATCTCCAATTAGTTGAATGGCTGGTTATCTGTGACAAGACATAATATTTACTACACACTGCAAGCTGCATGTATACTTACAAAGAAAAGTGTAAAATAATCAAGTTTATGTACTGTGTGTTGTAAAATGTGGGTGATCTTTGCAAGGCTTTATGGCTTAAATAAGTTTTTGAGAAAATATTGGGAGAAATGTATTAGTGGAGTATAAGATTATGAAAATGACTATGTGTGGGTATCTTGTTAAAATCTTTGTCAAACAGCCATTTTATTACACTTGGCTCTAATTTGATAAGCTAGGCCAGCAGAATGGGGATCTTATATTTTTGTCAGTAAAGGCAGTTCTATAAAATGAGGAGGAAGAAAACCTATCCCTTTCAGCACATAAATAAAAAGTGGAACTAACTGAAATCTAGACAGTAAATAGTATAAAGTCTGAACCCCTAAACTCCTTGCATCAAATACTTCAAGCCGAAAAAAAAAAAAATTGAAATCCCACTGGAAGTAATTTTATGAAAATTAGAAATCCTATTCTTAGTCTTGGAGATGGTTTCAATCTTGCATTGATTAGTCATAGGTGTGAGGATCAGGTGAAGTGTCATTAGCTTGTTTTTAATCGCAGAAGGAATTTTATAACATAAAATGTCTATATGAGACGGAAAATGTAGAAGAGAAAAACAAGGTAACTCTTGAAACTGTGTGCTACATAGAGAGTATGCTGCTTTGTCCATCTCTTGACAGTTTTCCAGGTAATCTGTAATTTACCTGGATGTTGGTTTTCAGTAACATTTCCTCCTGTCCATACTGCAGTGCAATATTAACTTGGGGTTTCGTGTGTTTGTACATCTTGGGGTTTTTCAGTAGAGGTGGAGCCCCATGGTGGCTTCCGTTCTACTGTCCTGATGATAATGTTTTCACCGGGTGAAAATGGAGGACATCCAGGTCTTTGAACTGATGTGGAGTAAACCTGGGAGATGGAAATAAACCCAAGCTGCATCTTCTTTTACCATCTGAGGTTTATTTCCCTAGTGAATTTTGAATGTGGCTACTTCCCACAGCAGCTGGGAGGTGAATTTTCTGGGAGGTGCTCCTGCAAAGGCCTCAGGTCACTGCCTAAATCATTGCATCAGCTGTACAAACCCAGAGATGGAGGGGAAGGGGGTGAGAATTATTTTTATGGGTTTTTTTTTCCAGTCAGAGAAGAAAGTAAGAGGCCATTGACATGATGGCAAATGACTAATTATCACCTGTTGCTCCCCCAAGAGCAGAACAGGGGATTAGCATTCCCTGTGTTCCCCCTGCTACTCCTGCCCTCAATTGGAATTTTTTTCAAACCGTGTTTCAGATGAAAATGCAACAGTCTGGCATGAATGAACACCGATATAGATCTGTCTAAGCTCCTTTCTCACTTCAAACTCAGTGATAGTTAAGACAGGATTATAAAGAAGCAAGAAAATTCAGCTCAGAAGTCTTGAAATCAAAGCAGTTCAGTAAAACGAAGGTATTCTCAAACCTTTGTGCCAATTAACACTGGGCTGTGACAGCAGAGTCTCTTTTACCTCATAAAAATTCTAGCTTGTGCTTATTTGGGTGGGTGGATTTAAGCAGGGGGAACCTATAAGGCTTACTTTTGATTAGCTTTCCCCAGGCACTGGGTCAGATCAAGCAGTGCTTGACAGTTGGATTTTTATCACTTCAAAGAAGAAAATATTTAGCATGATATAGAGATTAGATGCCCATGCTGATGCTGTTAACTGTGCTGAGGACACCTTTTTTTCACCCAAATACATGTCCCAGAGGAGACGTTTCTTACTACCCATCAGAAGCATTTAAATTTGGAAAAATTTCTACAGATTTTGGCTGAAATCCTTCTTACAGGTGATAAATTCCAGAGCTCAATTTTTGCAGTCACTGAAACAATCATGAAATTTGATTCATATCAGTAGTTCTGTAAAACTGTACCTGGTGATTATGAATTGCACTGAGTATATGCTCTTAATAATGTCAGTGCACTGACATCCAACTGTGCATGAAATAAATAAGTGTAAATACTGTTGGAATCTTCTCCAAGCTTGTTTAAATATTGTTGATTCAACCCAAGTAACATCATTACTAATACAGTAGGTGTTTTTATAGTGGACCTTTTCCATTTTAAAATTCAATTAATCATGGTATGGTGTAATTATTTTTTTATTGTGTTCATTCCAGGAAGAGAAATAATTGGCTGCTTTTGCAAGACGTAGCTGCTTTAAAGAAAAAAAAAATCCAAAATCAAATTAGAACATATTTCAACTACCTAGGATCCTCTGAGAATAATTATATTACAATATACAGAGTTCACTCCACGCACAGCTGAAATGTGGTCAGCCAATTCCACAGTGAAATGAAAGAACCATTTAACAATGCTTAAGAGCAGCACAGAACAGAGCAGTACATGGAGTGAAGAATATTAAACTTCACTAAAAGTTTTAGGTGTTCAGGACGTCATTACTAAAATTGAAATTGTCAGGCTCCTGGGATTAATACCTCTGTACTTACAAAAATTGCTGTAATGTCAATGACCACAAGTAGTCATGACCTTGGTTCTATTTGCAGGGCTTTTAAAGGTCTCCCATTGACCTTAAAAACCTATTTTCCAACATTTTAGGTAAGCCCATTATTACAAAGATAGGAACACAGAAGGATCCGTACTGGAGTAACAATTAGGTGCCTGAGTTCAGTGTTACTGTCCAGCTGTGGCTAGTGGTTTGTGCTTGTGAATTTTTTATGAAATAGAAGCAGTTGCTACCTGGCTGCAAATCCCCTCTGTGTGCTGCTGCTTTGTGCAGTGCTCGGGCTGCCAGTGGAGCTTGCAGAGAGAAGGAGCTGTTGCCAAGGGAATTTTGAAAGCTGTCATTGTTTCCCCCTTTGCCAGCAATTGTGGAGAAACAGGACTCACTGGAGCAAATTCTTCCTGGGGTGTAACTGCTCAGCCGTGCCGAGATGCCTGGCAGATGTGGAGGCTGGGACAGCTGCAGAGGTGGACAGGAAGGGGGAGGCTTCCTTTTCCCTGCCCAAACCACTAGCAGAGCTCACAAGTAACAGGGGCAGACTTGGAAATTCATGAGTACTGGGGTTATTGGGCAATCTTATTCTTTTCCAGGGCTTGTGCTTCTCCAGCAGTCTCCAGGAGGAGGTTTTCAAAGGAGTTCTCTATTGCTATAGAAATAGGAAAATGTGAAAATGAAAAACTCTTTTGTAAAGGTCAGCCTGAGCAGGGTGCTGGGTTGACATTTATGTCTTTCAGAAGTTTCTCTGAGTTGTTGCTTTGTTACACACGATGAAGAAACTTACTTGGAGGGCACTAGGCAATTTTGGTTTATTGTTTTGTTTACTTGTCATTTTTTTTGGTTCTAGCACCTGTTCAGTACCTCTCTGGGCAATACTATTATAGGCAGCTGCTCTTGTGGTGCAAACGCAGACTTTCCGGGCAAAATTCTCTTTCAGTCTAACACTTCACAAGCTTTTCCCAAGCCAGAGATGAATGAATACTCTTGGAAAGTCTGCTAAGATTCTTTAGCCTGCTATTTTCTGTGCTGTCTAAGAATTTAATCCAATAACCATTTCTAGTGGCTGTGTCAGGCTTTTGGATCAGACCCAAAGCATGCCCAAAAAAAAAAAAAAAAGGTTTAGATGTGAGAAACATTCTTCTCTGGCAGCAGGAGCTATGAAGCTATTGGAGCTATGTTTGGGTGTATCCTCCTAATTTCTTGCATTTCTTACATGTGCTCGGGTAAGTTTGGGTCTATTCCCCTAATTTCTTGTGTGCCCCTTAGCTCAAAAGAGATGGAAAAAGAATTCTACTTTTTCTCCCTTGCCTGTCACTTTTGGTCTCCTAGGAAAGTAATGGTTTGACTTCTTTTGTGCTTCCACTTTTCACTTTTTTTCCAGTTTGCTCACTGGTGCTAGGTAGATAGTGTAGCGAGACATGGAAGTGATTCCCCAGTATTTTTATTTAAAGCCTGAAAACTTCTTACAGGTCTTTACAAACCTATTTATCAGGCTGCAAATGGATGCCATCACCAAGCTGTTTGCTAGATAGTTGATACCTGGCTCTTGTCCCATTTTCTGTGACTTTCTAGCTGGATGGAAGTTTGGGGCTTGCCATCAACCCATCCTACATGTGAATTCTGAAACCAAAATGAAACCTGAACCTGTGTTTCCTTATGCTGCTGCCTTCTTTCTTCTCTACAAAGTATTTGTGGCAATGAAATTAAGCAGATGAAGAGCCTTATCTTTCTTTAATCCATGAGAAAAGACAGAGCTCTGCTTATGAAAACTTTTGCTTCAGCCCACACGTGCCTTGGTGAGGAAATCAGTGCCTGATCTACTAATTTTATTCTTGTGCTTATTTGCCCATTTACTTTCCCCCAAGCGAAGGATGACTTCTTCACTGAGGGTTGTTTTTCCTCAGTTATCAGAGCACAAAATAAAGCAGCTGTTTGTACCAATTTCTTTTACACTGTAAGGATCATTTAGTATGCAGGAGACCAAAAACTTCACATGGACCACAAGAAATCATGTGAGTCTAATGATGCCATTTAACAGACAGTGTTTT
Organism: Hylia prasina; assembly: GCA_013397195.1. Taxonomy (NCBI): domain Eukaryota; kingdom Metazoa; phylum Chordata; class Aves; order Passeriformes; family Sylviidae; genus Hylia; species Hylia prasina. The sequence continues at coordinate 3,898,172 of VYXD01008937.1, read as the reverse complement.
TCTTGGCATAAATTAAGATCCCTCAGAAAAAGTTTATAAAAATTGAAAGAAGCTGGGTTGTCTGAGGATGATGAAACGAAGGAAACGAAGGAGTGGCTTGAGGAAGACAGTTTTTTCGGTTTTAAGAGCTGATAAATCTTCAGCTGAGTAAGAAATTTATGTTGCCATACACTGAAATTCAAGAATTGCTGTTTTCTCAGTTGAGATGAAGTTCCTCTGTTTATGGAGAAGCATTAAGTAGAAGAGGATTTTTTAGTCAGGATTTCTGTAGTTCTAGGGCATTGACTTCTGAGAGAAGACATTGCAGAGGAGGTAGTGTCTCACTTGAAAGAGCTTTTCAGAAAGCAGGTAGGAAGAATTCATATTTCTAATACAGACACGCAAAATTTATGCTAAAAAGGTTGATTAAAGTGGCTACCCACATAAACGTGACAGCTGGAGCTCTGTTGTGCCTACAGCCTGGATTTTTAAAGGGGAATCCCTTTCTTGAGTTCAAGTTCTCTGTTTTTGTAGCTATAATTGACTTGATGTTTCCATTGGTTTTGGTGCCCCACTTCACTGGGCTGTCTAGGATTTCAAGAGGTTTCCCACTGCTGTCATAGGCAGCGCCTTCTTTACAAGACAATCCTCAAAATATCTTTTCTTAGACTGTCATTCAGAGCAAAGTTAGACTGATTGAGTGATTTGCTTTTAATAGTAACATCCCAGAATCCCATTCCCTATCCTTCTGGCATCAATTAGCTCCCTGTTAACTAGGGGGTGCTGCTACTTACAGCACATCTTCAGAACTTGTAAAAAGATAATTGTTAACCTGAATGCTAATAGGACTTTAGCAAAGGCTTGTTTAGAGCTCAAAGGTTTCAGCAGTAATCGATTTGATAAAATAATGGCTTCTGTTCCCATGTGGAGATATTTCAGTCTTTTCAGGCACTGTTTGTTGAATGGAGGGAAATGGTCATCAGATCTATGGCCAGTAGAAGGTGCTGAAAGTAATTGTGGCTTGTTCCCTGTGGTTTGCATCTTTGAATCCTTTTCATTCTGGGAGTGAAACAAAAGCAAAAATTTTGTGTAAATTTCTCAGTATTGTTCAGATGCTCATCAGAGCATTCTATGCCATGTGTTTCAATTGAATTCAAGAGCATACAATTTTAGTTTATTTTTTTACTAAGGTTTCACTATTTAAACTCTTGACAGATGTAGGTGCTGGCTGCATTCGGCATGTTTTAAAACCTGGCAAAAAGTGTCTCTAATTGACATCTAAACATTTGTGCACACCTCCTGCATAGCCTGTTAGGGATGTCTCCACGCTGCTGTGACTGCCTGCTGTTATTATACAATTATCTGCAGTGGCCTGCACAGGTAGGAGGGCTTGGGAAACCAAGGGGGTGTGTATCTGTACTGAAGTGCTCTATTGTCACAGCCCCTTTATTTAGTGGTGATGCTGCTGCTCCTTTCCCCTTTAACCCTGACATTGCAGGAAGTGGAGCTGAACCCTTCCCTGCTGCTCTGTGCAAGCAGTTGGTATTGCTCCAGGGGGATTCTAACTGGTTGGTTTGGCTTTTTCATTCTAAATTCATGTGTTGTAGTTCAAAAGATAAAACACCCAGTTCTAGGTAACTGCCAAAAGAGTGTATCACTTTCTGTAGGAAATCACTTGTCTACCTTTTAATTTGCCCTAGGTGAGACCTTAGAATGTTGAGATACATTGCCAGGTTGGGGACTTGCTACAAGATTTGAGGGAAGCAAACTGAAGGAGAAGGCGTTTGTCAGCTCCCTGCTCTTCCCTCAGATTGCCAGAAATGTGTTGGGGAAAAGTTTCATTTAACCTTTCTCTTTTGTGCTCTTCTTAATTGAGTTTGTTCTTCCGTTTGGACTCGCTCCTGAGAACAGGAGTGTCCACACATTGGAGGTTTTTCAGTGAGGAGGAGTGAAATGGTAACAGAGCCCATATTTCTGTGTTTGGCAGCACAGCTGAGCTTTCTGACCCACAGTCTGGGATCAGAAGGAGGAAGGAAGTACAGGAACCAATCACTCACCTGACACTTCTCTCTGCCTGACTGCTCAGGGTCAAGCTGTGACCACAGGCCAGAGAGTCCTTCCAGATTTTTAATAGCACAAACACGTTTTTGCGAATTCTACTAATACATCATAGTTTGTTTTGAGTAAAACGTTGTCAGGAAAATTTACCATCAGAGTGTCTATTTCTGTGATGTGACAGAGAAGAGTTTAATAGTTTGAAAATGAATTAATTCAAAATTGGATAGTTGAAGGTCAGAACTTACAGTGATAACTCAGCTAATGTAATATTCATACCTTGGTCCAAAATAGTGCTGTATATCAATATGTTGTCCCTGTCTGCCATGATTATCTAGGGTAGAAAGACATTTGTGTACTGACAAATATCTAAGGAAGAAAGAGATAGGGTATTATACTAACAGTGTGCAGGAAAATTGAGGAGTGAGTGAGGCACCTGGAAGAATTCATAGGCCACAAACTATTTGTCTCTTCTGACTAAAGCAAACTGTATTGTGTAAGCATTAACCACTGTCAATACTTGCCACAGTAGAATTACCTGGACCATCTTTCAGCTGGTTCTGTGCTCCAGATTAATGACTTGTTTTTTAAAAAAGCACTAAACTGAGAAGGGAGAAAATACCTGATGTGTTTCTAGCAGGCTTAGTTCTCAAATCAACAATATGGCCTAAGAACTGAAAACTATTCCTGCCTCTCCAATATGGACGGACAAAATCAAACAGGATACACTAACACCAAACACCAACCTAATACAGGTCAGCATTCTATGTGTCCCAGGTCTGAGAAACAAAAGTTCATGCAGGGATGTCTTTCTTAATTTTTGACATTTTCAAGTTTTACAAGGTTTGTGCTGGCAAGGATTTCTTGGGCACTGCTTCATTGGCTGCTGTCATCTCAGACCTGTATTGTCTGGCCAGGGAATTTTTCAGTGTGTTCAAAATCTTGGTTATCCTTTGTCATCCTGAAGTAAAAGATGTGATATATTTCATGAATTGTTACCCCTTGCTTAAATGAGAAGGATCTGCCTCCCTGGTTTTAAGAAAAGGAGCATGCCTTGCCCTAAAGAGGCATAAGATGAGACTACAGGACAGGGTCAGTTTGGATCTCATGATTCCAGTCAAAGAACGAAGAGGAACTGCATTTACTTAGGGAAGAATATGAGAAAATCAGCATTTATCTACAAACTCCAGTGAATTGCTGACCAAGTAGACTTAGCCCCTGAATGAATTATGAACACTCAGCCTGCAGCTGGCCAAATGAACCTTCTGTGTGCATTTATACTGTCATGCTCCAAAAAGAGTACATGGTCCTTTACTTGGTATCACAAGCAAAGGTCTGAAATCTCTTGGGAGAGAAATGTAGTGTTTTGCTGAGTCGGATATGTTGGGATCAGGATTTGATATCCCTCTCTTGGTGTTCTTCTAAATATTCAGGGCAAAAGTCGAACTTGTGCTAAAGGTTTTCATTGTTGGGTGTTGGATGTTTGAGTTTCCATTTGTTTTTAGTCAACTTGAGATGACTTGAGGTTTCTTTAAAGTCCCGTGTGTCTGTGTACCATTCTTACAGGTATATTGTCAACCACATTAGTGAGGTCATTGCCAGGCTAGAAACATGACACCTCTCTGCAATCTTGACAAAAAAGGGTAGTCTGTAAGAGCTAATCCGCTGAATAGGAGATGATTTATTTTTCCTGGCTTTCAAAATAACACTTATTACATGAACACATGACCGAGGACCTTCTGCAAAGGAGGAGATGCAGTTATATACAAAATGAGAACTGAAAAAAAAGGGAAATCTTCAAACATATTAGACAAACTAATTTATAAATACAAGTGTTCTTCCTCTGTTCCTGTTACCAGATTTCTCAAGAGTCAAGAAAATTAATCAAAAGTAGGCATCCATAAGAGGATATTTAAACAGATATAGATTTTTTTTAATGCACTTCGTATTTTGCACAGTTTTCCAATTTATAAGCCCTTTTAACTCATGAAATGGGAGAAAACTCATTGTGATACTTGACAGGTGGTTGCAATAATGATCAAATGCCTGTCACTTGTGACTGTGCAGCAGTAAAGGGGGGGTAGGTGTGCTTTCATGCTGTTACCAAGACTACTATGGATTATTTGTATGAGTATTTTGTAAAAAATTATCTTAATGTCCTGTATTTTAGGTACAACTAGAGTAAGATGGTCCTTTCTTTTTGAAAAGGTTATAGTCAGCTACTTTAAAAACAACATTTGAATTTATAATATTTCTGGGGGTTTATCTTCTGGATTTATAGAAACAGATCTCTCGTGTCTTAAAAGCTTGTTTCTTATACAACAAAGACAGAATTCAAATAAAACCAGCAGATTTATTAAAGTGTTGTACTTTGTAAATTCTGATGTCCAGCAGAGAATGAAGAAATCAGACACTTTTCCCCAGGTTCTCTGGTTTGCCAGGGTATCCTGTCCACGCTTTTACTCCAAGCTAGAGGAAAGCTGTGTATGTGATTTTGGGTGGCATGATGTTCTGTTTGCCTTGGCTGGAAGCTCAGACTGGAGCTGCTGTCATCTCTCTGTTTGTTCACTTGGTCTTGAATGGTCACAAGCAAAGGTTCCAGGGCTTGGGAAGTTGTACAATTAACTAAAATGTGAGGTTCATCATACTCAAGGCAAGGAAAGATGTGTCCCACACACAGCAGCTGTCTGCCCTGTGACAACGGGAGATGCTAATTCCAGCCCAACAGGGAAAAGTTCCCTGGAAGAAAGAAACCCTTAGAACAAGGACATTTATTTTCCCACTTGCTGTGAGGAATGAGAGTTCAAGGTCCATCTGCCAGTGGGATCTGTGTGATGTGGCCATGTTGGAAGGGGTTCAGCAGTGTCTTCCCTGTGTGTCCAGCCTGGGGGTCATCTCCCAGAGCCTTTCTGGTGGTGCAGAGGGGATCCCCACAGTGCTGGAGACTCACTGTCCCACTGCTGGAGGACCACATCCCACCCACCACGGCACTCTTCACATCCCAAATGCCAGTGGGGGCTGTGTCCTGGCCCTGTAATTGGGCTGCTGTACCTGGGGGCAGCTGTGAACTCCCCCAGGCTGACACTGTGTGTGACACACTAAAAACATCTGTATGGCTGATGCTTTTCCTCTCTGTCACCAACACAGGTGTGCATAAATAAATAAAAAACTAAATAAGCAACTCAAAAACAATTTTGTGAATTTATTGTTGGCAGTTGCATTAGAGAGACTGTAGCAAAGTGGTAGATAATACTTTTAAGATCCTAATGGATTTTTAGAAATGTTCTTTCTGGCTTTTTAACTGCACGCTGGAAAGTCACTGCTGCAAAATGTATTTGAGAGCCATGAGATAGAACAGATAATTTTCTTTCACATAAAGCTTTAATGTTTTCTTTCTCCTAAAGTAAATAACACCTTGCTGAGCCATCTTTAAGTACGCCAATTTCTCTCTGGAAAGGAGATTGCAAAGGTGTTAATTACAGTGAGCAAACTAGTTATTAATGGTATTTTTACATTCTTGTCATCTATTGGTGGCTAAAGGAGGATGGGGAGAAGAGGTGCTACATTTGTAATACAGGTTCCTTTCTAGCAGCAAGAAAAGGGTAGTGAGAACAGAGAGGGGTTTAAATTATTCTGTAAGGGTTAAAGGAGCTGACATTTGGGCATGGATGGCTGGTTAATGGAAGTTCTGGAGAGTTTGCCTTTACTGCCTTTCACTTTAGTGATCCGTGAACTAAAGTGTCCCCAAGTAGGATGTGACACAACAACCTGTGACTTGCTCATTAAAGGCTCATATTAAGGCCTGTCTGGGAACTCTCTAATGCCAGATCACTGAGACCATGGACCAGAACAGCACCTTTGGAGCTCCTGCCATCCTTAATGGTAATGCCTCGAGGTCTGCCTCACAGGCAGAATCTGCAGCTCTGCTGTCCTGTGGGGCTGCTCAACACTGCTCTCAGAGCCCCTTTAAGATGAAGATGATTGATACAATGGGCTTAAGTTGGTTAATGATCTTTTTACCAGAAATAATCATCAGATGGCAATAGAGCCATCAGCTGATAGATGTTATTTTAGCAGAGTAATGCTGTATATGTAATTATAATCTCCTGATGGTGAAGTGTGGCCAAACTAGGAGTTCTCTGAAGGGCATACCTGTATGTTTACTTTATATTCTACTTTATACATAGAACTTTGGTTTTCCTGAATCTTGAGTGCTCTGTGTGGTTCCAGTATTTGCACCTCAAGAAAGGCATGCTGCTTACTAAAAGAACCCACCTGTGAACAAGTGGTAAAGGGAATGCAGCCTCTAACATTCCTCACTCACGTTTGTGCACTTCCTAAACAGCTCCTTCAGCTGCTGCTGCAGGAGAGAGAAGAGCAGGCTGGCTGGGCATCTCTCTGACCCACCAGGACACCCCTCTGTCCCTACAGCCCATTAAACAGTGAATTAAATTCAAATTTGACCAAAGCCAAATGAGACCAAACAGCAGGCAGTAACTTATATTTGAACATTAGGCTGCTTTTATCATCTGTGTCATCTCAGTGTTTTTGAAGATGTTGTATGGTCAGCAAATGTCATTTCATGCTGACAGAGCTTGGAATACAGGCTGCTTCTACTGAGAGGCCTTTTTTGGGGAAGAGGTGTGACAGATTGTGGGTACAATCAGTTATTCAGCTCAGAATAAATATATATATGGCACTGTCTTTAACAGAAAATGGTTCTGTGGAGAGATGTGTTCAAGGAATTCTATTATATTACAGAGAGATTAAATGTGAATATAGATATGTTTTGAGGGGGGTTGTTTGGGGTTATTTGGGGGGGTTTTTGTGTGTGTGTCTGTTTTCCTGGATAGCAGCGTGCATTGTAGCATTTACATGTTAGCAGGAGCAAGGAGAATCACTTACATGCAAATGTAAACCTTCAGTTGCATTATATCTATGCTGTAGGTGTATGTAAACTGGCCTGTGCCTGTATAAGGAAATCTCTCCAAATTGCTGCATATTCAGCAACTCCTCAGGCCACAGTTAGTCGCTGGTAGTGAAGTAACAGCAAAGCTCCCAGCTGTTGTTGCAAGATGAGTACTGGAAGTGTTGAACCTGCCTTGGACAAGTCCTGAGCACGGGCAGGACTGGGTGAGCCCTGGAGCAATGGGCTGTGTGAGGCACAGGCATGAGGGCTGGTACTCCTGCTGCCAGAAGGTTTGATAGGTAGAAAGTAATTTGGGGGCTTAAAATATGTATAAGAAAGGGATTTTGAAGACTGTGGTCCTTTTTTGAAGTCTTGATTTCCTGGTTTAAATGAGAAACATAATGGAAATGTATGTTGTACTTCAGTATTTGGTGAAATTGTGTTGGTTCAGGATCAGGGTTAGCCATTTACTTACTCTTACTGTTTTTTCTTGCATCACCTAATCACTCAGAGTTTTGGTGTTTTCTCGGTATGTTGTATTTTCTTCCCAGCTGTAGCTGTTCTGGTTTGGCCCTGTCTGTGTGCCTTAGCATGTGTATTGTTTATTCCTGTGCTGCTGTTATTGAATGGTCATTGGTTTTGATCCCTCTTATTTTCTTAAAGATAGTTATTACTTTGATAGTTATTGTTTGGTGTTAGTTAGTCAGAGGTTGTTTAGCTTTAGGTCCTCCTCAGAGACTGTGGGTCAAACCCTTAGCTGGGTAAAATCAATGTAATCAATAGAGCACTGCTGATGCACATCAGCACAGATGAGCCCTTGTCTAACATCAGCTCAGCAGAATCCTACTCAAGTCTTTCCTTTCTTTCCTAGTTCAGGTTTTGGAAGGCATTTATGGTCACAAACCACTTGTTTTCTTACTGCAAATCCTGTGGTTTTCAAAGCATGGAGCAAACAGAACTCAATTAAGAATGATAGCTTTCCATTAGGCAAGTCAGAAATGTACCTTTTTTTCTCCGTTCAAATAAATTGAAGCTTGAAATATTTAAGAGGAAGAATTATAATCTTTTCCCCATGAAATGAATGTATTAGTTCACAATTCCCATATTTCAGGCGTTAGCCATTTGCCATATCACGACACTTTCAAACAACAGCGTATCTCTTCATGCAGAGGATAATTAAGAAAATATCTGATGCCTTTTTGCCTTTGCCTTGGCAGTGAATCCCACATACATGTGTGGGAACAAGGAGAGCCAGCAGTACTGGGCCAGCCAATTTCTCAGGACATCAACCAGCAAATGTTCCTTCTGCAGTTGGTGTTCCACCGCCCAGAACTTAAAACCACAGGTTTAAATACATTACACAGCCACCACTAAAGGGGCAGCAGAAAGCAGCCAGTGCAGCCCAGCAGTGGTGACTTTGTGTCTCCTTTTCTAACCTTTATATGTGCTGCCTCTGTGTGTCAAGAGACAGTAATACATCTTCCTAAAATAGATGGCTGCAGGATGTGCTGGTAAATAGGCTGACTGACAGCATGAGCAAAATCATCAAGAGATACATGGTTGTAACCAGTGTCCTTCCCCCTGTCCTGGAGCATCTCCATGGGCAGTTAAGACTCCAGCAATCTTCAGTGAATTTCAGAGATGTAGCTTCTTTTTAAAAATGTCCGTTGTCTGCAAAGGAAGCTGTGAGGGTGGAAAGGGAGGATCTTTCAAAACATGACAGTAATTACGATTTGTTCTTGATGAAAAGCCTCTCCACTGCTGGGTGGGTACCCTGCATGGTTCCTATGCATAGCACACCCACTACCTGTCCCTGTTTCAAAATAGGAAAGGCTTAAAACAAAGAAGGGAAGAGCACTGATTGCCAGGAAATTGCAGCACAAAATGAAGGAACAGCAGAAGAAAATTCTGGCCTCCCTTCCTGATCTGAGCTGCAGAGAGTTACAGGTCACAGCACAGAATCCAGTCTTTCATCTGGACGCTGCTGGGGCAGGCTGGAGGGGAGTTTAGCAGGTTCCTTCTGGTGGAGGTCAGATGTCAGATGAGGTGAACTTGGCACGAAAGGAGCGAAAAAGCAAAGTTTGAGACGTGAAAGATAGAGACAACATCATATTAAATATTTGTTTTGCCTCAGTAAACTCTGAGTTTCCACCTTTGCAATATCCTCCAAAGTCTTTGTGAGAAGCAGGGCCATTATTTTCCCAAAGCACTTGTGCTTTTCAGCACGTCTTCCTACACTTTTCACATGCAGATGGAAATCTGGGCAGAAAAGTTGCTTCTCCTTTACATGACCTCGCCTTCTGCCTCAGCCTGGCCTGTTGTCAAGTTTCCACAACATTTTTTAGAAATCCTGCATTTTCTCTTGGTTTTTCATGGTCAAGGCTATGTTGTCACCAGTGAAAGAGCACTGTTACACCATTTACTGGATAGCTTGAGAAATGAGAATAGGCTCATGATTTATAGGAAGCAGCCCAATAGTTGTACAGAACTCAAGGCAGTATTTTCTTGAAGGTTTAAGAAAATGTATTCATAGCAGCTGGTAGCTCCTTCCCAGGTTCTGAAATCTAAGTCCATTTTGTATTTGAATAACTAATATGTAAATAAGAATTAAGTGTTTAAATACCATCGTGAATGTAACTGGTTTTTATCCTGTTTTGGAGCGTTTTCCTTTTCCTTGGTTCAACTCTGAGCTTTGGTTTTAAGTGGTGCCACATTAAAGAAATTTTTCAGCTTTAGCGAAACCACATCTTCCAATCTGAAAAACAGTATCTTAGCTTGTATTTCAGATCTGTCTTTGAAGATATCCTTGATGTAGTTCATCAGTACCTTTAAGGAAATAGAAAGGAGACTGCTGTCAGTTAATTACAGAAAAAAATATCATTACCTAATCATAAACACATAGGAAAATTTCAGAGCTTTCACTGTGATTAATCACATAATGTGTAATACTTGGCAATTAGTCTAGAACGACTTTAAGGAGTTCTATGTCAAAAATTTTAGGCACAAAAAACTCCCACTTTGTGGTATTTTAGATGTCTAATACTTTAAGAAACAGATGTGTTTACTTCTTTTAAAATACTCTTTAGAGCTCTTTTGAGTGCCTGAGTGTGTGTTACAGACCTGCCAAGGTTCTTCCTGCCGTTACACATTCACTTGTTAATGACTTTGTCTTAATCAATACTTTCTCAAATGGAGATGCTCAGATATTTCAAGAGTCACCTTAAAAGACCTCTGGCAGATAAATAATTAAACGACCTGCTGGCTGCCTTCCTGCATGCAGAGAACTTCTGGTAGAAACCTAATTGTTTGATTTCAAAAATCAAAACCTGCCAACCCCGTGAAAAAAGGCAGTTTTAGCTGTTTGAAGAATTTCACTGCTTTTAACAGGTCATTGTAGTGATGAGCTGCAGAGTGAAAGAAGAGATACTTCTTTCATTAAATTTTGTAGCTTGCAGAAGTAGAACGAAGGGGGAAGTGTTGAAAACTAGTATATAAAATCTCATCTTGTCAGGTTGCTAACTAAGAGCTTGATCCTGGAGTTGCTCAAGTGTCTGTACAACTTCTTGGTGTCAGTTGTGTTGAGAGCATTTGCATGTGCACACGTGTTTGAAAAATGAGACAAAAGAAATCTGAACTGGTTTCCTTTATTGCCCTGACATTAACTTCATTAACTTCAGTGGTAATAGGGGAGTCTGAGTGTTGGGGCTGGTTGTCTCTCTCCTTTATGTCCTTCTGACCACTGGAGCCCCTGCTCTGACTATTTTGAGCTTGACAGAAATAGCTTTGACATGGTGACAGGATGTGTGCTAAGCTGCACAAATGTGCATATTAATTTGGTAATAAAGCAAGTTAGTATTTGTCATTGCTGCTTATTAGATTGATGTATTATCTATCTAGGCAGTAACCTGCATCTTTTGGAGGCAGGGCTCAAGGATGACAGCTGCCAGCACAGAGAAGGGGTGGAAACTGGGGTCTCAACCTCCTTATCTTCAGGAAATAACTTGCCAGAGCTACTCTGTTAGTAGCCTTTCTGCATTCATTATGTCCTGTTTGTAAATCATTGCAGGCTTCAGTAGATGAGCTTAGACACCCTAGAGGGTAGATTGGGAATTTAATTATGTTGTGCACATTGGATTGAATATTAAAGTGGACTGTTGGATTGTTTGGAAAATGTGGCTAGTTCCTTGAGGAAGGAAGATGTGCAAATCCAGATTATTAGTTTTTAGGCAACATCTGATGTACTTTTGACTTGAGGGTTATGTGAATAAAGTTTCCTGCTGGTTTGAGACTGTTGTGAATGCCAAAGGGCTCTGCTGACACAATCAGGGACCTGTGTAAACTGGGGGCATCTCTTACCTTGTGTACCTCGTGTAGGTGACAGATCTGTAGTGCCACAGTAGAACCCTTCCATGAGTGGGGCTTGTAGGAAGTCAGGTAAATGACCTTGCTGGGATGCAAATAAGCCATGTTTAGGATTCACTGGTGAGCTGTGGCAAAAGGAAATTCAGTGGGATCAGCACAGCTACACTTGGCTTGATGAACAGGGGAGGGTCCATGGATATAAATATGTGTTAGAGAGCATTCTTTGTGCAGATTAAATTTTAATTTAGGTTACCTCTTTTTAGCATCTTCATTCATGTGTGTTTGTATCACTTTCAGTGTAGTAGAAATATTGACTTTGCTTTACACTGAAGATCAAAATAAAATTGTCTCAAGGAACTAAAAGAATAATTTAGCATAATATCTGGAAAAAACGAGTTTGACAATCTGTTAAAAGGAAAAACAGTAATATAAAGGATTGTATCATGCTGAGTTTTCAGGGTCATTGTAATTCATGAGTAAAGTTTTTTTAAGCTCATCAAGATCTTAAAATTAGAAAGAATTCAACTATTTTCGTATTTTTGGATCATGATTCATGTATTATAATATATACAGTGTGTGGTCCTCCTCCCTCTGATCTAGCCCTTTCCTGTCTACCTCAAAAATGGTGTGAGGATGCTTTTTCTGTTCAGCTCCCAAGTACTAAGTTTCTCAGATAAACTGTATTTTTATTTAACTAGTCTAGAGCTTGATGTGTTTAGCTCCCTGCAGTTATCAGGGACCCTCTCAGTTATAGCAGCTCATTATGTACCTTGTTATTTACAAACTTGAGGAGGTTGGAAAACCTGAAGTCCAGCCATGCTCAGCATCTTTAAAGCTCTTTTTTCAAATATTTTTGCCATTAGCAAGAAAGCAGTTACATCAGACCTTTCCTTTTTCCCTGGTCAAGATAATTCTACTTCAGACAGAGCTGAAACATGAATAGGGGAAAAGCTTTTGAAGTCTCCTGTCCACTTCTCTGCTGCTGTTTGATTCTGTGGAAAAGCTCCCAGATCCTTCAGTGATGAGATGCAATAGCAAAGCTCATGACAGGGATAGGTTAATAAATGTTACTTTATTCTGCCTCTTTTGACGGAGAGGAATGGCACTTAATGTTTAAATCACAAAGGTTCACTTTGTATGAGCTTGATTTTGAATCCTGCCTCCTGTATTATGCAGAAATGTAGTTGCTGTTCAGTGAGAACAGTTTTGTATGTACAAGTTGCATTCTATGCACCCTCTAAAGCTTCCCAGAGTATTTTGTTTGTTCAAAATTCAGCAAATAATGCTTACAAGATCACCCCCTGAACATGCCTCAGGGAGCATCATACTTAAAGCTGATGTCAGGGTTGTTTCACACCCTTTCAATCTGCCATTTGATACTCATGACATATTTGTCACTTGACAACTGCTTGTCATTGCTTGTAGGAGGAAGTGTTTTCTGTCAGGACATGGCTAAAGCACCGAGCTTTGTCCCATTCCCCTCTGTGATGGGCCTGCAGATAAGTATTTTTCCCTAAACCTGGGAATTCTGCCCTCAGAGATGCTCACTTTGAGGCTGCAGTGTAGTCTTCTGGAGGACCAGTCAAAGCAGGGGCACAATGAGCCCTCACTCTGTTTCCTGTGACCTTCACTGCTGCTTGGGGCGAAGTCTCTTGTGCTCCCTTCTTCTGAGACAATTTAGATACACTGGAGTGTCCTGCTGTGTCCTTAGTTTGTCTGTTGTTCCCTTAGGTACTCATGGAAATAGAGGGATCTTTGCAGACCTGATAATCCCATAATGAAGGTGAAAGATGCCAGAAGACATTCTCTCCTCCTTCTGGTATCTTGCTCACCTCTCCAGTGAAGCTGGAAGTATTCAGATTCAGGCAGTTCCCTCAGCCCTAATCCTTGGAAAGCCCAGTCAGGAGATTGGTATTAAAAGTCATACTATTGAGGGGAAGGAAGAAAAATAATCCTCTGCTTTCTTCTTTTGAGTTGTTCTCTATTCTTTTTGGGTGGCACTTATTTGGCTTTTCTGTGAAACCTGGAGGGATTGACTTTTATTTCCCCTGCCCCATTTTCTGACTGGAAGTTGATAAGATCCTTCTGTAACCATCCCACATACGTGGCAACTGAATTTCCAAAATGTGGGAGGCATTACCTTCTGAAGTTTCATTTGACTGTCACAAGCTTGAAGAGGAGTTACCAAAAGTCCACATCTCTTCTACAGCGCTTGCTGTGTGGCCGTGGCTGCTGTCTGGCATCTCAGACCAAATCTTGTGGGGAAGCTCCACTGTGCACTACTCTTGGTGAACTCCTCCCGCCCCCAGGAAGGAGAGGGTCATGCTGTGTGAACTGAGGGCTGGGCTGAGCTGTCACCCTGCTCCATTTCCACCTCCATGGCTGCAGGAGCCTGGCTGGACCTGCCGTCACTGCCTGTGCTCTGCAGGTCATGATGTCCAGTGATGCTCCAGTGAAAACAGTCAGGTCTAGCAGGCTCTGGCTGTGTGGTTGTCTGCTGGATACCCTGCTCTGGGGTAGACATTCAGACCACTTTGCCTCTTTCTAAGCAGATTTCTGTCTTTCTTTGGAAGCCTTCCAGGAGAAAATGCAAATAGAGTAGTGATGGAGCGCATGTAACACTGATTAGTTTTATTCTGGAAATGCCATACACATGATCTCAGCTAATCATGCTATATATATGTATATATTTATAAAAAAATTATACTGTTTGTCAGTAGGGAGAAGGGGTTCTTCCTCTAGAAAATCAATTTTTAGTTCCTTATTCTTACTGAAAAGGTGGCATAGAGTCATAGATTTAATTAAAAGTATAGCAGGCTTTGTCAGTCAAGGGAAGCAGAATTGTACTTTAGTTACTTTTCAAAATGGCAGAGGCTTAAAAGCCAAACTAAAAAGCCTTCCCCACAATGTGTTAACACATTTTGACCATTATTACAGCTCATGTTTGTTGTTGTTTTGCTTGTGCTGATAAGAGAATATCATTATACAGAAAACCAGATCGAACAGTTTCTAGTCATTGCTGGATTGGAGCTTTAGATCTTTCTCTGCTTCTCTGTGTAACTTTAATTAAGCATTAGGTCAGTCTTGGAGGGGGCAAAGCCATTCAGAAAGTAATAAGTAGGGAATGGTATAATAGTATTTCTTTTATTTCAGCAGAGGTTTCATTTGTTGTCAGGGCAAGAGATGTATAAAACAAGACAGCCAGGAAGAACATATCTTCTTGTTATGATAATGGCACTTTGTTTACCTGACCTTCCAATTAGTCAAATATGGATTCTTGTTTGTATCCTGACTGCCTGATCTCTGTGGGTTCAGCCGGTTCAGGTACAGATGCACTTCAAAAACAGCAGAAGAGCAACCCCCTCAAAGTTGATTTCCTTCATCTCCCACCCCAGCTTGTAGAAACAAATAAGATTTCAGCATGATATTAATGAATAGTAACAGAGTCAGAATAATTGGTACCCTCCTGGTTGTGATTAGGATTCAGGGGACTTACTTAACAACCACTATTTCTTAAATATGAATTCTGATTAATAACAGAGATCTTTTTTCTCATCTACTGTGCCTGTAACTAACATGCTTTGCAGCTGCATTACTTTGAAATTATGGATTTCTCTTTATGCACTATCATGTCTTGAATTGTAATAATAGCAGTAGGAAGTTTTGAGCAGCAGATGTCTGTGTGACCCTTGATTTTTTATTTTTTGCAAAATTTTTCATTTTTTTATTTACTTTTGCCTTTATGATTGAGGATCATGCTGGTACTGTTTAAATCCATTGCCTCTTGTAAGAGATACTGAGATAAAGGTTCTTGGTTACCTCTGGCAATAAACATGCTTTGAGAGAGGCTGTTGTGTAAACACATGGATGCTGTAAGTGATTTCATTGTACTCACTGAGTAATTAGACACGAACTGTTAATGTCACAAAAGTATCTTAGGAAATAAACTTTATTGTGGGAGGGGGTTTGTATTTGTTTGTTTTAGTTTTATGGAGGCCTTACAGCTCAGGAAGAGCTTTGGAGCTTTGGCAGCAGCCCTGGCCATGTGTGCTGCATTAATCCCAAGCTGGCTGCCACATCCATTGCTCCCCTTGCTGTCACAGTTTGGTGCATGTCAGTCTTCATTAACAGACTATTTTAGGAATCTCCAGCCATTCCCAGGCTACAGCTCATTAAGAGTATTCTAGTGTGAGGAGTGCAGGAGGTCAGATGCTATTTTATGAAGAGCAGTTATGTGTCCAGCAACCCTCCAGCTGCTGCTCCAATGTGTTGTGCTGCTCTGGAAATCTGCGTGAAGCGAGGGGAATGAAAGACACTGTCAGTGTGTTTCATCTGCCCTTTTATTCCTGGGACATCATGGGGTGCTGGACAGAGCAAGGAGCCACGACAGATTCGGCTGTTCATCACACTTGTCTGTGGTCTGGATGGCCAGAACTGTTCTTGTGCCTCGGGTTTTTAGAATTACGTTTGAAAGTGTTTGAGAAAAAGTGCAGCATGGAAAATGGATGTTTCAGGAGTTTGCACCAGTAAAGTAAAATTCGCTGTAAAAGGAGCAAAGCGGTGGATTTTTCATGCCTTTTGAACTTGCTAACAGGTTTTCATATAAATTTAAAAATTTCCTCACTGATGTCAGCAACAGATATTTCAGAACTTACTAGGTCAGTTACAAGCAAGAAGCACTTACTTAATAATAAAGTATTAATATTTATGGGGATTGCATATTTATTCAGGGATCTCAAATTGTATTACAGATTAAATGAATTACTGCATACGCCACAGGTTGAGGTACAGAGAAGTTAAATCAAATACAAATCATCCAGGCTTGGAGCCGGTGAGGTTCTTCAGGGAGTGCAATAATTTTTATCCACAGGCTGAGCATTTGCTTTGTAGAATCAGGTTTAGTGAGTCATTGGCAAGGCTGGGAATTGAGTGTTGCAGTCCTGTCTCCCCAGCCCGTGCTCTAACCAATAGACCATACTTCTGCACCTTACTTCATCAAACAGCAGATTTCACTCCAGATTCAACCAAGTTCTGTTAGGTAGTTTTTATTTCTAAAAAGGACTGGGAATAAAAGACTCACTCACCCAAATCATGTAGAGATGACTCAGATAGCAAACTTTTTAAATCCTCAGGCCTCTTTTTTTAAGAAAAGAAAAGGAAAAAAAAAAAGGAAGGAAATCTGTGAACAAACTCCAAAGGAGTATCAAGAGACCTGGGCTGAAAGGAAAGTGTGTGAGCCATTCAGAGTACCATTAAAAGCTGGTGTCATGCCAACTTGTGGTCCAGCACTGTTCTTCAGTGTAATTTATTTTACTCCTAAAACAAACCAGCCCCACTAATGGCAAACAAAAAAGCCTCTTTCTTCCAGGTTTTGATTGTTGAATGAAAGGATTTTGGAATAAGTAAACCTAACCCACTTAAATTTCATGGCATGCACCTTCACCCAGGATTTTTTTGTGTGTCTCTGTAAGTTTCTCCACTCTGTGCCTTTGTTGCTGTAACTGTGTCATTCAGATCAGAGTAATAGCCCAGAACCTGATCCCAGTGTATTATCTGTGCCTCACCTGGGCATTCTGGCCATGGCTTGTCAAGTGGATAAAGTGGCTCACCCTCAATGGTGTGAATAAAAGAGTATTTGTGGTGATTTTAAATCCCATTGAACTAGGGGCTTGCTAAGTCAAAGCACATATTTGGAAGGATTTCTCTGCATTGGGGCACGAAGGAATCAGTCCTCTCAGCTTTGCCTGTGTTGAGAACTAAAACCTGGGCTAAATGAATAAATGTAATTCAATTAGGATTCGTGTTTAACAGTTTATTTTAAAGCAGAATGTGACCAAGATGTTTAAGCTCTTAAAAATACAGATTTGTAAAAGAAGTGTGAAAGCTAGGAAACTTTGCAAGACTCTGAGTGTGTAGAAATTGGGTATGAAATTAGTATTTTGGATTCTGTAAATATCCTCTGGCTGTGCTGTCCAGCAATATCCTGAAAGATGACTGAACTGCAGTTTTCTAGAACATTATTCTTTTGATCCAGAAAATCATCAAAATTTTTATGGGTATTTCAACTTCCCTCTTTTAGCAAAGATCTGAAAACCAAGCAAATATACTCATTAAAGAAGGGTTTGTGCAGGAGTATTTCTACAGTTACTTTGGGGGGTTAAAAAGAGGCTTGTTCAGAGGAATTTTAAGCAAGGTACAGGTTAAAGTAATTTCAAATTCTGCATAATTGTGTCGCTTTCTATGCCTGCTGTTGGCATTGTTTGGTCTTTTGTACCCATGTAATTTACTCCCACACAGAAGCCATTTAGGCTGCTCCTTGCCCTTTGGGAGTGGTTTAAAATGATCTTAATGTAAATGAGAGCCCTACCCTGAGGTCTAGGCTGCTCCCTGCATCTTACTGCCTGAGGTTACTGCAGTTACTGCAATCAGTGTGATTGCAGAGTGTGGATCAGGGCTGCAGCTCTGACCCCCAAACTGCACCTCTGAGAGCTTTCCAAAAATAAACTCCCAGTATCTCATTATTTCTGCAAATAATTTTTTTAAGCAAGTGAAAGGAAGATCCTTTGCAGCCTCCAAGGAATCTTTCCAGGGTCCAATCAGACAACAAATATAAAAACATTTACAAGAAAGGAGACAGTTCAGGTGAGAGACCCCAAAAGCTGCTCTGCATTGTGTGGCTTTAGGGCTGGACCCAGAGATTTATTTCTCTTAAATAATGAAGAGGAATTTTTCACACTTTAGAAGTTTTTTGGTTTTGTTTTGTTTAACTTCTCTGTAGCTTTCAGGTGTCAAGGAGATTTGATGGTCTTTTTTTTTTTTTCTTTTTTTTGGAGTCTTCAAATCTCCTGACAGGTAAAACCTTTTCTGGCTGACCAGTCACATCAAAAATAATTTAGCCCCTGTGCTTGTTGCTTTTCCCCTGATGTTTGTACAGCTTGATTTAAGAAAGACAGGAGGAGAGGGGCATTTCTAGAACAAGAAATAATTTGTGTTCTTACTTGCAGTAATATGTATGTCCTAGAAAATGCCATGTTTTGACTTTTCTTACCAGGGGAAGCAGAACCAGGTATCTCAGCAGAACCTGAACTAGAGTGAGCAACATCCTGCTACTAGTGCCTGGACTAGGCAGGCAGATCTTGTGGAAGAACAGAGCTCCCTGAAAATTAAGGAATGACAGGGAGGTACCTTAAAAATTGGAGAATTTTTAATGTACCTCCCTGTCACCTATGCAGGGCCTACTGGTCTGGGGGTTTGTTTTGGGGTAGAAAGTAAAGAGTTTGTCACTGTGATATATTCATTCTCATTATACTTCAAATCTGTGGAGCTACTCCTGGCTCCTGTTCTTTTGCTGGTGTGGTTTTGACCCTTGCAAAGGATTGGCTGCATTGGCCACAGTAGTTCCTCTTGCAGCTGGACCCACGTTTTCCTTTGGACTTCCAGTTTATCTGACTGGATGCTCTAAAGTGCATCCAGATTGCTTCAGAAAAGCAAAGAAACGTGCTGGAGAAAAGGTGGCAGGTGAGAGGTCCCAGCCAAGTGTGGAACTGTTTTGGTGGGTTTTGTGGTTTGATCCTGCTGTCACAGGCAGGGAGCTGGCAGTGTTGACAGCATCTGTGCTGTTACCTGGCCTGGGAAGCTGCCACAGAAGCTGTTCCCAATGCAGCCATCCCTTTGTGCAGGACAAGTCACACTGGATATAGACTCTCAGACTCCTGAAAGTCTGGTGCTTTAAAGCTGAATCTTGCAGTCACTCCCTTCTTGGCACTAAGGTCCAGCTTTCAGGGCTGAAAATGGAGCTGGAAGCCTCCATATTTTGGGCAAATATTCCTGCTCCTTTGAACCTCACGTTACAGCACCATTTTCAGAGAGGTGCAGAAGGGAACCTGGGAGAAAAAACATAATTGAAAGTCTTTCTACCTGTTACCCATCAAAAACACATGCTTTGCTTAAAAGAAACCCCAAAACATATTTATGAGGCCAAACCAGTTTTGTACACTTGTGTACATACACACACACGCAGAGATGCTGTAGCAGTATATCTAACATGTATGTTCTGCATATAAACAGAAAATTATATAGCTACCAGAAGGTTTTGCAGCTGTACATTGTTTTTCAAATTTCTGTATCATTTCCACATAGAACTAGAAAAATATAAACCTATCAGAAAGTAAGCAGCTCTGGTTTTCTTTGTGTTAGGAATTTCTTTATAGAGCTTGCTTTGCCTTTAGCTGCAAAGCCTGAAATTTAAATTGCTGCAGGCTTCCTTGATTTCCATGGTTGAAATAAATGCTCTGTATCATTTTGCTATTCATGTCATTACTCCCCCTAATCACCACACTCATCCCAGCACACTGTGTAGTGTGCTCAGTTGAATATCTCTGACTTTCAGGAGGCTTCCTGGCTGGCTGTTGTTTGTTTCTGAAGCTGCACAATGACATACTCTATTGGGCTAATTTGATAGTTTGCATTCCAGTTGCTGTGAGTTACGACTTGTGTTTTCTGTTTGCCATGTAAATGAAGAATTGAAATTTACAGGGAATCATTTGCTTCTGTGGTCTCTTCACCTGAATTTACAGATTGTGATTAATGGTCCAAGTTTGGTGAAAGTTCAGGACTTTCACCCTTTTCCCCTCCCTCCCCACCTCTGTAAAAGATAATTGCTGCTGCTGCTGCATATTCAGCAGGGAGCTGGGATGGAAATACAAGAGAGTTAATTTCCTGCTGAATATGGGAGCACATCCCTGCTTGGACTCTCTTCCTGTGATCAGATTCATGCACTCAAGCGTTCATGTCCTTGCATTCATGGGGTGACCGGTTAATTTCCCATGAGTGTGTGGCTGGAGCTGCTCCTGCTGAGCAGGGTGAGCTGTCCCTGGGAGCAAACAGCACTGCAGGGCTGGGAGCCAGCAGAGGCTGCAGCATCTGACTCAGGGCTGCTGAAAGTACAACCAGGATTGTGAAACTGAGCACATGCAACTAGGTATGCAGGTGAGAGAAAACAATTTTATCCCAAACACTCCTGAACATCCGTCAGGTTTTTAGTATGGTTTGAAAAAAGTTACTGCCCACCAAGCCTTTGATTCCTGCATCGCCTCAAAAGGCTCAGATTGTGGCACAGATAGCAGAAGCTCAGCAAGCTGAGGTGTTCACAGGTCAGTACAGCTGACAGATTTGCAAACTAAAATGGTATAATTTCAGGGGGGGTCCGTCTTTGTGCCCCTGCAGGAGAGAGAAAGCAGAAACTGCAGATGCTTCCCCGTGCTTGATGCTGGACAAAGGTTGATAAGGAGAGAACGTATTTTAGTGTATTAATTTTCTGTGGCTGTGATTTACTTCACAAACAGTCTCTCAAAAGTCCCTTTATTTTGCTAGGAGCACTTGGGAAGTAGAATGCTTCTCAGAGTTTCTCTGTCACAGTCTTGTGTGGCTTTTGCAGTTGTTCATATTGTGAGAGTTCGGATGATCTGTCCGTCCCCCATGTCAGAAGGACTCAGCACTGCTTACCAGGTTTGAACTAACAGTAAAGCTTTTCATACTCACAAGAATTATATTTTATTTCAAAGATCAAACAGCCAGTGAAAACTGTACTGGCATGACCTGTGCTTCTGGAAGGGGTGGGAGGGAAAGAAAACCGTATGTGGATGTTGTTTGCTTGTTTGAAATGATTTTTGTAGCAGTCACTGAGAACTGACATCTTAGGAGTTTCCTGACCAGAGGTTGGCTGACTAATTACTGTTTCTATTACAATCCTGAGATCCACATTGTGAGCGATGAGAAAAGTAAAAATAAAAGCAAATATGCCACTTGGATCCTGTTTGTTTTCTAGTAGATGAGACAAATTACTTTGTGCTCTGCTTGCCATAATCAAACAAATGGTTTTAAAAATACATGTGTGGGTAGATACACACACATTTATATCCCTACTTGGGTTTATAGGTTTAATTCAGAGAGGTAGGGGGGGTCTTTATCACAGAAGCCAATTTTAAATAATTATATTTAAAGAGTAACACAAGGGAAGTCATGCACAGCCACAGAGCAGAAAGGCTCAGTGTGTATTGTAGCTCTGTAATAGCTATTATTTATCACAAATGTGCCGTCTGTTTGTTCACACAGAGTAATGAATGACCTTTCTGTTTCCACAGCTAGACCTGTGTAGACTTCAGCTGATGGGGGTGTAGTGCAGGAGCTATTTATCATGCTTCACTTATACTGATCACTGGTTTAAGCTGTATCACCAGGGAAATGTGTTGGACTTACGTTGTGGCAAAAAAGTAGCTTTTGTGGGGTTAACAGTTTAGAAAAGCAGCTACCTTGTGTTTCTGACTGCTATAATTCAAAATCGACTTTGCTGGAATTTAAATGAAATTACTGCCAATATTGTCATAAGCAAATTTATCAGCCAAGGACTTGTGTTCTGTCTCTTAGCAATGCAGGGTCTGATTTGATGGAGTTTTTTGTTGTGGTGGTTTTTTTGTTCGTTTTTGTTGTTGTTGCTGTTCTTTTGTTTGTTTATTTTTTGGTTTGTGGGGTTTTTTGTTGTTGGTTTTGTTTTGTTGGTTTGGTTTTGAGGGGTTTGCGTGATTCCTTTGTAAAGCTCCAATTTCTTACATTGATAAATGGGATAGAATATATGAATGAGAAGAAGGTAACTCAGGTAATACATATACATTTTTGCACAGAAAAGGTATATGAGGAAGTTACATTATTAGCTCCTCGTACTATTCAGAAATTAATGATGTAAAGAACAAAAAAGAATCCATTTGGGAGGACAGGAGGGCTTAAGATGGGATGGGAGGGTGAAGTGACTGAACCATTCTTAGGAACAGTCAAGGTCTCCTGTTTTGTTCTTGCAGATTGCCCCAATTAGTTATATTTTACTGATGCAATCCTTGGATGTCAGAAGTCAGCCATTTCCCATGTGGCATGTTAAAAAGCAAAATGCATTATTAATGCTTGAGATGGGACCTCTGCAACTGTGGTATAAAGCGTTAAATGACATTAATTTAGACAATAATACTATCATCACACTGCTTTACAAGCCAATAACCCAGCTCTTGTTCCCCCTTGTAGTTTATCTCAAGGAGGGAAGTGGATTATTGCCTTATAAAACAGGCACAATGGTGTAGGTGCTGTTCTGCTGCTATTACTGCAAATGTTTCAGGAATACTGAACAAGAGAGGTAGCTGAACAAAGTGGAGAGAGATGGAAGACTGCAGCATTCACCATGTGATGTGAGCTGAAAACTACAGAATACATTCACAGGTGTAAAACTATGGTTGGGAATATCTTACCCAGTGCAGGAACATGGAGTCACTCACACTTCTTTCAACACAGACCCTTGGATGGGAGAGAGACTGTGAGAATTTTGGCCTCGAGGCCAGGCTTGCAGTTGCAGCATCATGTTTGGTCCGGGCTGACTCTGTGCACGGTTAGAGCAGATACTAACTTTGTACTACCTGCCTATTGACAAAGCTCTATCACCCAGCTTAAATTTTGTTAATTTAAATAACATTTACAGCCATGATCCAGCAAATTCCAGACTCTGCAGGGTGTTTCTGAAGGACAGTATGAGGCTGAGACCAGAAAATGCAGCATTTGAGGTGATTCAGAGAGCCTTGGTTTTGGAGATGCAAAGGAGAGCTGGTGGGCTCTTACCCTTGGACTTTGTTCTGGGATTTGGAGAGCTGGGTAGGTGCTGCTGTAGCTCCTGCTGCTGGAGGGAGGATGTGCATGGTGAATTCTCCAGAGGGAGGAATTCACTTTTCAAGGTACAAACCACTTTTCTGTTGTCTGGCAGATGAGCACTATGTGGTTTGGCACCAAATACCTTGTAGCAGTGCCTTTTGCATGTGAAATTAATGGTCTCTCTTCTCATTTGATCTTGAACTCCTTTTCAGTAAAAGCTTTTCAATAAAAACCTTTACAGTATTCAGTAAGATAAGTGGTAAGACAGCAGCATTCGATTATTTAACCTTCCCTGTTATTTGGAACATGGTCGTGTCCCCTGACATTGGTTAATTACTCTGAAAATTACCTCGGTTATCCAAAACCTCAACTCTCCACACACATCCTGGGTCTCTGTGACATTCACATACCCAAGGTTGTTCTGTATTAGCATAAATATCTGACCAGCTCCCATAAACTAAACAGGGAGATTTTGCCTCTCATTACATTTATGTGTATTTCTGCCAATCACAACATGACTGCTGCTTTATATTCACCCATTTAAATTGGTGATTTTTGTATTATATTTAGAGCTACCCTGTGCTACATATTGCAGAAGATCATAGTGTTATAATGTCCCCACCTGAATTTTTGTCCCATCTACTAGTGAGCCCTCTTTAATTAATTTGTCAAAAAAAAACCACCACCTGATTATTTTCCATTTACACTATTTAAAGTTAAATTGTATTATTGCTAATACTGCAGAAATGTCCAGGAAAGCTATATAAGAAAGAGAAACTTAAAATTATTTGGTTTTTGGAGTGTATTTTAAATGTTCATCTTAATTTTCCTTTGAGTAACTGTTATTTGAAAATAATTTTTGCCTTGTTTTTCAGTAAAAGCATTGGGTAATGTTACTGGTCTGTATTTTCAACATTGCTATGTTTGTGTTTTCAAAACCACTGCAAAAGAGTTCAGTGGTATTTTGAATTGATGTCTAGAAAGTGTTTCTCTTATTACACCATTCTGTTTAATTGTGAGTCAAAACAAACAGAGAATTAAGAAGAAACAGCAATATATTGGCATTACTAGGTTTTATCTTGGAAATGTTGTGCATATTGCAGTTTTATCAAAACATTTTTCAGGGTATGTGAGGTGGTTTGCATGAAGCAAAATATTGTACATGTTTTTTAGATCCCATCAGAAATTACTCAAGAGAAAGTAACATGCAAGATTTGTGGGAGAACATAAAGCATTATATTGATGGATCTGAGTGTGTGGGAGGATGGAGAGGTAATTTGGAGTGATAAAGATGAAAAATTTATTTTCAAACCTCAGTATGATTGGAATGAGTGCTTTATTTCTTTCCCCATAAGTAATTATAACAGGAAAAATACTTACTTGCCAGGAGGGAGCCATGCTGCTGGTGGTTTGGCTTATTGGAATGTTTGGGGTTTAGTGATTCTGTTGCCTGTTCACACCCAAACCACTCAGTGCTAGAGGTGCCTCTTATTGTGAAGGTCACACCCTATGTGTTCAATTATACTTTGAATAATGTATCTTGATTGTTAAATGCATCTTGATTGTTATTTTTCTCCTACTGGCATAAATAATGAACTGGTAATCTATAAATTTGTTGATTTAACAGCAGTTAATAAGTGTTTTATGTGGATGAATTGGGTTGTCCTACAAGTGATGCTCAAGTATGCAAGTGGGTTTGGAAGTGAGTTTGTTTCAAATGAATTAAAGAACATGGGGCTGTCACGTTCCTGCTTGTTGGGTGGTTTTTTTCTCTGTAATACCTTAGTAAATAAATGGAAATCTCTGGAAAGACATGTGCATTATAAGCAGGGCAAGCACCTCAGTAGATTTAGAACTGTACTTTAACATTCTTGATCATAGTTATTTTAAAAATAGTTTGAAATCAAGGGAGCCTTTAAATAAGGAAATGAACTTATATTCATGTTGCATAATTTAGGAGGCAGAATACAGAGATACTGGATCTTGTCCTTAGACAAGATCTTGTCCCCTGCTCACTGCCACATTCCTCTCTCTCCTTTCTCATGGCTGGGTGGCAGAGTAGGAGTTTTGGAGTGATTGCAGAGGGTGGAAACCACAGCTCTCGCTGTTGTGGCTTGTGGACTATTGCCCAGATACCCTCCCTAAAAGTGGAGGTGACAGCTGAGGGCATGGCAGCCCCTTCTGCTCTCTTGGAGGCTGTCAGTGCTGCCCCAGAGCAGGAGGAAGGAGCAGGGCTGGTCCTTGGCTGCTCCGTGGGCTGCGGGCTCTGACTGGCAGCACTGGCTCATGTCTGCATTCACAAGCCAAGTCACGAACCAGAGCACTGGGCTTCTGGCCCATCTTGCCATTTCCTCCTGCATCAAGCTGAGGGACAGTGCAATAACCTCCTAAGCCTTGCAGAAGGACAACAGTCAGAGCACAGCTCTGAACTTGGTACTGTGGTGGTTGGGAGTGAGGATGTTCCACTCCTCTGCCTGCTGCAGATCAAAGAACCTCCTCCTCCTCCTCGCTCCTTCCTGAGCTGAGCTCAAGAGTTCAGTTACTTGTTGCTGAACAATAGGACAGTGAACATTAAACATGTCATGGTTTTTGCTATTCCCACTTGGTCTGTACAATGAAATGTAGGAAGGTGGTTGGGGATGGTTAGTTATTTCACAGAGCCAGGAGAATAGATGAGGAGCAAAGTCAGTTCCTGCTGTGGTTCTCTGTGGGAAATATCAGTTATAAGCAGCTTAATCTTGGTCCTAAGCACCAATGAACACATCTGTTGCCACAGTAGAATCAGAAAGGATTCCATTACTGAAAGCAGAGGAAAAAAAAAAGTACCTTTGTTGTATCTGACAGCAATGAAATGTAAGAATTCAAATAACAAAACATGATTGTTCCTAGCAGCTCATAAAAACACCATAGGAAAACGCAGTCTCCTAAGATAAGTAATGTATTATGTTTTGGTTTTCTACTTTTTTCTACATCAACTACAATTAAAAAAAATTCTTTATCTTTCTAAGTAGGTGGTATCTATTAATATTTTAATTGGGGTGAGGTTTTGACTTGAATCAACAATATTGTTACTAGCTAAAAATGCCTCACTAAATACGTAAGGTCCAGGAAGACGAGTTTTGTTCCCTCAGCCTCTGTGCTTTTCTTTAGACTGACTTCAGGACACCCACGCTCAGCTTTCAGATGAGAAGCCATTAGATGGGCTAATGGGGCTTCGAACTAACCTGAGGCACTGTATGTACGGAACAGCTTCTCTCTTAACATCTTATTAGAACTCCCTCAAGTATAACAGGAGGGCAGAGGTAATTAAGCTAAAAATGCAAATAAACATGATGTGACCATTTTTATGCCAAGTGACCAGCTAAAAATAAATATCTGCTTGGCTTAAGTTGTTTCCATGGAGCAAGGTAAATACCAGTTCACTGCTTGTGGCAGGGTCATGATCTCCTGCTGTGGCCCAGATTGAAAGGTGAAGATTCACCATATTTATCCTTTCAGAAAATGTCTGGGGTCCTGTTAGAGGAAAGAGAAAAAGATGGACAATTTGGTAGTTTGTTCAAGTCATGTTCCCACATTGGGCCAACTGCAGCAGAAGGGGGACAGCCGTTATCAGAGCTGGCCCTGTGAGGACAGTAAAAATGAATTGATGGCTCAACTCCAGTTCTTAATAGAGCTACTTGTTCTAATTGTGCCTCTTTGTAGACTCTACAGAGGAGAAATGTTTGGCAGAACACAGAGGATTAGCTACTATTATGCCACTGAAAATCCCTGACTCTGAGGAGAGCATGAGGACGACGTTCGAGGCAAGACGGCATGCAACAGTTTGTTTTCCAAGCTCAGCATCAGCTGAGAGAGAAGTCAGTCCATCAGTTTTCACAGGCAGTACAGCATTCTCCTTAAACCTGGTCCTCCATACACCAGTGGAAGTTTTGCCACTGGCATCTGTGGTTCTGGAGTTAAAGAGCTTTCATTTTAGTCATCCCACAGCTGCTGATATTGGTGAACGAAATCACCTTGTGAGCTCCTCACAAAAATGACTTCATATATTTCCCTTGTTTGTGAGATCCCTGTCTTCTCCTTGGGTCTCTAAGGATTACAGTGCTGATGGTGAGCTAGTTTCTTACTGCATTGGTTTTGAAGAGGAATGATCTTCCTCATAGCTCAGCCCTTTCCTGAGCAACTGAAAAATCTTTGCAATTTTTCCTGCACTCACGCTTTCTCTCAGGCATGCCAACTTGTGATTTGGGCAAGTTGTGTTTACATAAAATTTGATTCTCTCGGGAGGTTTTTCATTCAGCATCTGTCTAGCACAAGTTCACAGTAGAAATTCACTTGATGCTGAGTGCCCTTTCCTCCTGTTGGCTTTAAAACAACTTACGGGTACTAAGCTTCTTGCGGGATCATGTGCCATCATTTATTTTACACAACAGTCTGTTTTACATAATGAGATTTACAACATCAAAGACAGCAAGAATGTTCTTTATAAGAAAGAGAGTGTGAACCCCTTACATGCTTAGGAAAAACATTCATATCCTGTATGTATTTTTCACATACTGGAATGCCTGCCATTTAGCAGTGTCTAGGGATTTAAATGAAAGCTGACAACAGAAATATCCTAGACATACCTCTTTTTTAAATACCTTTAACTTCTTTTAGCTGCCTGTCTTCTGGCTTTGCTTTGTCACAACAAAAGCCAAAATCTTAGAACTAGTTGGTTTACAGGATTTCCAGGGTACTCCAAATAATTTCTGTGCCTGGTGAAAACTCAATAAAGAGATACAAGAGCACTGTCAAATATGCACCAAGGGGAAGAGATCTGGAATTGTGGGTTTTTCCCTCAGTGAAGCAGTTGCACTGCCATTGACTTGAAATCAGGCAGAACCTGGCCCTGTCCTCTACAGCTTTTGCCCAAGGAAGGAGCCATGGAGTACAGAGTGTTCCATTGGTCTGATGGGTCCTGCTGAAAGGGCAGGGGCACCTAGGGATGTCTTTGGAAGGCAAGGTGGGGAGACCTGCCCTGCATCACCCTTGTGAGCAGAGACCTTGCTCAGTCCATTTGTTCAGATAAAGCTTTCTTGCACAGCAGTGCAGAGGAGGTTGAAGCAAATCAAGGAGTATGAGTAAGATGCTTGCTGGTGAAGTGATTAAGTACACCAAGTGTTACATCCTTCTCTCGTTCTCAAAAAGAAGACAGTGACAAAGGGTGGAAGAGGTGGACTTGTAACCTGTAATGTCTGTGGACCAGGGGGTCAGAAAGAACCACTACACAATGCTGGGATTTTTATAGGTTGTTTAAAGAACTGTTTCGGTGAGTAGTAGGAGTAAGGGGGTTAAAGCTAAGTGCAGAAGTCAGACCAGTTGATTAAACCAAATAATTATCAATATATTGCTCTCTAAAAATTTTAGACTTCCCATTCACTGGAGTCCTTTAAAGGCCTTTGCTGTTTCAGTGTCCTCTGTCATGCTTCTCATAACCTTGTGAAATGGGCTGGCTCTGCAACCTGAACAGACTTTCTGGCAGCTGCAGTACCCCCATTTTGGGATTTCGTAGCAAAAAGAGATCCATGGCAAGAACAATCTCAATTTTTTTTTCTTTCTTTTTTAATTTTTAGACCATTTGAGCGTAAGAAACCACTTATTCTTTCTACGTCGCACATAGTTGTAGGGTTAACTAATTTTGTTAAGATCTAGAATGTGCTTTTAAATATACTCTGGAGAAAAATTTCGCCATGCCAGGCAATGAAGATGATGAACTAATCAGTTGTCTTTGTCACCAGTTTTATGATTCATTTTTTTATGGTGCTCTGTCTTTATGAAATCATATGAAATGTATGAAATTGTCCTTGTTTGCAAGACTCTTTTAAAATGTTTTGGAATTCTTATTTGCAAGCCGTGTTTCAGCTATAAATACACTGGCAGATTAGAATTTCATTGCCGCAGTTTTTCCTAACTGCCTCAAGCACAATCTTCATGCAAATGGAATAATCCCTTTGCTTTGCAGTCTCTAGGTCAAAACTAGAAGAATGCTTGCAGGGACCTGCCTGCCTTCTTTAGCTGGCTCCTAGAGAAGAGCAGACAGTCACTGGAACAGCTCGTGACATATGTTTGGCAGCAAAAGCACCCCTGATTCCACATTCCAGATTATACTTCTCAGCTATGGCTGGCCCTCTTCCTGGGCATTCATTAGCTTTTCTTTTAGTCATTTTACACCCAACAGAGGTGGTCTCCTTCTGCTGAGATTTTACTGTTAGCTTTTTTTTTTTTTTAATGCAGAAGATATGATCTCTCCTGTGTAGTGGTGGGAATGTGTTGGGGTTCCCTTTGGCTGAAAGGGTGGCTGGCGGAAAACAAGTACATTTATTCTTAGCAAAGAGGGACGTGTGAGCTGCAGGGGGAACAGCTCAGGAGAAATCTGTCGTGTGTCAGGAGTCTTCCTTTGTACCATGTGCAGCCTCAGCTCTGCCTGCTGCTGTGGAAGTCAGGACTGTGTCACCCCTGTGTCTCACACACCCATGTAGGCAGACCCAGCCTTTTGTGCTTGGGCAGCAGATTTCTCTGGGACCATCTGGGTGCTGGCCCCTTTCCCAACTTGGGGTCATCTTCCACTCCCGGCTGCAGCATCTTCTGTTTCTGAAGAGCAGGACCAGGATGATGGAAACCACCCAGGGCATTTAAAACCAGAGAACGAATAGCAACAAGAGAAACCTCAGAATGCAGAGAGGTGACTGGCTGAGGTAATTTAAAATAAAAAATGGCTCTTGTCTAGCAGCTCCTTTATAACACATAGTTACTGTCTAGAATATCTCAGGAAACCATTTTGTATTCTGCTAGTGTAAACCTAGATAGCAGATTTATCTATAAAGATTAGCAGTTATTTGGGAAAGTTTCATTTCATTGTTGTATTAAAACCAGAACATTCCTGTCTCTTTGTCATCTAACTGTTTTATATATTAAACTAATTACTTTAGTGAGGCTAAGTTAAACAATTATTAGTCAGACTGCGTATTTGAGTCTCCTTATGGCATCAAGATAAAAATCCAGTCATCCCACATTATAAGCTCTTCCCTTCTCTTCCCTCAACTCCCCCAAAAGAGGTTTAGGTTATTTGGTTGTTTGTATTCTTTGAATAATACGAAGGTTTTGCAATTCAGACAAGCCCATTTCCTTTTTTAATGGGAAAAGCTCCAAACACTGCTTTTTAAACCGGAGGAGAAAGATTATTTTTGCAGACTTCTGTTGAGCAGTTTTGGACAACACCCTTTAACAGGAAAGCATGGATTGTCCTAAATTTCTTCAAGGTGGAGACAGATAGCCTTCCTGTTTTAAATTACTTACCACAATTAATGGTTTGAGATGATGATAGTAATGTGTAAGTTATTTTATCCTTTTACCCTTTTTATATGAATGAGCTTAGTGCACTGTGCCACTTGAAGTTCACTATTGAACTTACGGTATTTGAACTTGAAAGTTTTTTTTGTAACAAAGAAGGGCAAAGACACCAACTCCTCATGTAAGAACATTTAAAGGAATGCACCCGAGAGTAGACCCAGTGTTAAGTCAGTGTTGAGAATAATGGATTTAAGCATAGGTTAAAAGAAGGCCAGATCTTCAGTTAGAGATGATTGTCTGGGCCCTTAAGGAAATAAGTGATGGAATTAAAGGGACAAATATTTAGTTGTGCTGCACAAAAATGTTTTCAACCTTTTCACAAATCTTTTCATTTTGTATCTGCTGATGAGCGTAGGTCATAAAACTATTTCAGGAATACAAACTAAACATAACCACAACTTTACAAACTAAATATGACCACAACTTTACAAAATATCAAAGCATTTTTGCATGTGGAATCACGCAGTGTGATCTGGGAAAGAATATAAATGCCTTCCTAATTTCTAAACCCTTTAGTGTGAGGAACAGTAAGTACCAAGTACATGTAGGGTACACTGATACATGGGGACATCCACATGGTATTGCAAGGGCAGAGGATCTTTTATTTCCACTAGTGCTATAGTGGAATAACGGGATTCAGCACTTGACCAAATTCCCAGTGATGAAGCATGAGGTCAAGATTGCAAGTCATGCAGAGAGTGGAAGATAAAAGTGCTGTTAGTGAAAATTTTCAGGATTTCAGATTTAGAAGAAATTGTTCTGTTTTGTTAAACAGAGACTGTTAGCTATATGGGCCCAAGGCAGCCAGAAAGTTCTTACTAAGAACCAGTTCTGGGGGAAGTGAGCTTCGCCTCCAGCATGTTCTTGGTTCATCGTATTCCATGGATGATTCATCAAGGACAGTTCCTGCTTTCGGTTAGTTTAAAAAAGAAGATTAAATATCCCAGCATCATCACCATTAAAATGTGTTATAGGATGCTCAGATACGCATGTTTTTTAAAAGAGCATATAATTTTTTTTTCCTGATTTCTGGATTTCCAGAACCTAATGCTATCCTCCCTTTCCTTTCCTTTTCTTCTCTTGTTTATTTGAACGATGAGTGCAAAGCAGAAAATAGCTTTCTGGCAGTAAACGCTCTCTGGCAGTGGAAAGTATTTGATGGTTAAGTTAAGAATGAAAAATATGGGGTTGGAATATGTGGTGGTTGAGCTGCTCTCCTGGCTGGGCACCTTCCCGGATGGCCAGACGTGTCTTCTTGCTGCCATAGATTTATAATGTGGCATTTCTGCAGAAGGGGAAAGAAAATACTCTTTGTAAATGGGGAAGGGAGAGGCTTTGAAAAAGAGAAGCTGTTTTTGCTTTGGATTTTAGATGCTTTCTGAAGTCATCATTCATTTCTCGTCTTCTAAAAGACACATAAAGGAGTGATGCCTTGCATGGTACTTCCTTCTGCAGAGTTCACTGCTGTACCAGAGCTTTCCTCGTGCTTGTTTGGAGAGTGTCTGGTCCACGAAAGCCCAATGCTAATGGAGCCATATAGGCCACAGTACATTAATAATATTAATGCCAAGCTACCACATCTGCGTTATGTTTCCTGTGCTGTGGAATTACCCTCTTAGCCAGATAAGTGCCTGCTTTCCACTTTCCATTCCCTGCAAAAGTGAGATTCGTTTCACTGCTCACTAGCTCAGAGAGAGGCTTTGAACATGAATTTCTCCTGCAATTGCCTCAGTGGGACAGCCCTTGCATACCAGTGTAATTTGCATTGCTGTCTGAGGACACTGCCAACGCTTTCAGCACTTCAGGAGCCACCAAAGCAATTTATGCACTGGGCAGCCAAGTATGCTCTTTCCTGTGCCCTGCTGTGCAAATCTCCCTACAAAACTGAAATCCTGTGTACTGCCCCACCCTTCTCCTTCAGCCTCCTTCCCAGCTACACATGCTGTCTCTGGAAACAGCTCTCAACCCAGAGCTGTCTGCAGAAGTGCCCTTTGTTCCTGGAGCAATCTCCTTGCTTGGGGCTGCAGCTGGGGAGCGTGGGGATGTGGGGAGCAGGGAGAGTGTTTGGTCCCTCTCTGTCATGATTAATTTAGAGCCTACTGGGAGCTATGAAATGGTGCTAGTGATGACCTTGCACTCCCACATAGGCAGCCTGACCCAGAACGTTTCCCATGGAAGAGACTTATATTTAATTTCAAGTGTCAACGTAGAAAACCACCATCTCTTTTTTACTAAATACATAGCTAATGCCACTGTAAACTTGTTCTGTGTTTTGGGACTGAAGTGCAGCTTATTTTTAACCTGAAACTGACTTTTGTGAAGAACATCCTTCCTACTTCAGCCTGTTTGCAGAGCTCTGGCTGAGCAGCTGGAGGAAAAAAGAATGTGGTGTTTGCCATGAGTAACTGCAGTGCCAGCAGAAACACTGCTAAGGGACCAAGATACAGTGGGGCAAATGATGGTGTGTGATTTTTTTGATAGGAGAAAAGTAGATTTAGCAAAAGGAAAATCAGTGTAAAGGTAACATTGGTTTACATGGAAATAGTGTCTTCTTATTGCAAGGTATTTGTTATTTTATAGCAATGGATGCCAAGCTAGTACTTAAAGCACGGATAGATAGCATGATTTATCTTCAGGGGCCTAGCAACTGGTACTGTTTTAGTAAGAAAAGGCATATGCTTTTAATATATATCTTCAGCAGCATAATGGTTTTAAAATACCATTGCTTTTCAATCTCTGTGTGCTTCTCCCATATCTTGTTTCCCAAATTCCACAAGATCCAGCCATCTGGCTTTCTCATTATCTGGCCCATGATATATTGTTAGTCTGCTCTTCTCTAAAGAAGGGGAGACAAAGAAATTCATTATTAAATTTGATGTAGTTATTAATTCCCTATTTGGAGTTAGATTTTAGTTTAGTTCGTGTTTCTTTATGTGTTTCTTGGTCCTGCCTGGTTGCTCTGTGTTAGTGTCTGGGGATGGTTGCTGGCTAAGCATGGAGGAAAGTCTGGGGTGTTGGTTTTTGCTTGCTGGCTAAACTTTAAAAAAGCTGGGGCTTTTTAACCCTTTGTGCAGTAGGGACACGTGGGTTGTGCTCAGGTTGGGCAGCTGCCGACGGGCCAGCCTTGGGGTTGGTCTCTGTGTGCAGCCGCCTGTCCATTTTCAGCAGTCGTGAAGGAAGTGCCCAGAAACTTTCCTTGTGACTCCCCTTGCAGGGACAAAGGACAAAGCAGTGACAGCAAGTGCCCGTGCTGCAGGCTGTGTGACCCTCCTTTAGTGCAGGGAAGGGGGAGCAATGGCTGTGATTTAAACTCTTCAGAGCAGGTGGGATGGGTCCTGGACTGAGCCCTCTGGGTTGATCCAGGTGATGAGGGCTTATCAGGAAATCCAGATGTCGACTCTGTCTGCTTTATTGTACCTGGATGTCTTTGAAAAATCAGGTGCTATTTAGAATCTGCTTGTGGGCTGGGACTGAGTGGGCTGGGTTGGATGAGAGCATCAGAGCATGGAGTGAGGGCAGAGCCATTCCCATCTCTGAGCATCCAAGCTCTGTTCCACATCAGCTGGAAGGGGCCCTGTGTCCTCAAGGGAGCACAGGAATCAAGGACTGGGAGAAGTTAGCAAAATCCATTGATATTAATCCAAATTAACCTTTGAACACCTCACGTTTTCTGAATGCAGTTTTTGAAATGGCAGCAGACAGCAGTAAATGATCTTGTTTAATATCTCTAGCTTCAGTGAATGTGAAACATTAGTATGAAATCTCTTATTGTTATAATAAATATCTGGTTTAGCCTGATAAGAGGTGAGATGGTTCATAAAATGCTGGATGAGTAAGCCTAAAGAATCTGTTTAATTGAATCTTCTCTTTTACAATGTCAGAGTAGTCGAAAATAGAGGTCTGGGGAATTGTGGTAAAATGCTGCTTTGGCATTTCCTCATTGGTGAGCTGGGCTGATGATGATCCTGGTTCATGTCCCCATGAAACCAACTGAATGCAAGTCATTCCTAACATCAAATGAGGCATTTTCGTATAAACCTTTACTGTATGAAAATGTGTGTGTACGAGGTGGGAGGCACATAGCTTAATTTCATAGGTCAAATAAGGATGTGAGGTTGAATTTAACCATACTGTCTGAAGTAGCAGGAAATGTGTTTCTTAATGTCACCATTTTTCCTTTTCTTTTAGGAACTGTTACATTGCATAGGGAACATTTAGCAGTTGTGTCTCTGAATCCCTGTTGTTTACTGATGTGACCTTTTATAGCATTCAAATGTGGTGGGGTTTTTTTTCCCCCACGTAAAATGAAGCTTAAATTTAAATTTCCTTTACCATTCACATTGGCATGGCTTTGTCTTACACAAGCTGAACAAGTATCCCTGCCTCGAATGAGTAATCTGCTGGAGCTAGTAATATGAGAAAAGGCTCTGAAAAAGGTTAGTACATGCTACATTCAAATATCCATATTGCATATACAAGACTTTTGGTTTAGGTGACAAAGCAGGAAGATAGAAGCACAAGAAAAGTGATTAGCTATCAGGAATTTATAAACTCTAAGCCCTTCAAAGCAGGTTAACAGATAGTTAAGAGGATCATAAATCTTATGCCCAGGTAGTAAATACCCACATTATACTCATCAAATACCAAGAAATGCTTGTTTCTTCATGCATAGGTCTGAGCTCTGACCTATAGATTTCTGAGAGTTCTTGGAAGTTACTTCTTATTTTATGTCATGATGTTAAAATTTCCTGCCATGCTGCAGCTTTCTCATCATCTGGGAAGAATCCTGTCAAGTTGTCAAACAGACTAATTGGTTTAATATTTTGCAATTCTTTCACTTGAAAACTGATTCTTAGCTGGTGATAAAATCACTTTTGTTTTAAATGTTAGTGCCTTTGACAGATAGAAGTATTAGATACTTTGATAGGATTTTCAGAATTGCCTGTGGGTTTTGGACATTTAATTCCCATTAATTTCAGAGAGGTTCTTTGCTTCCCTCGGGACACTTTCAAAATCTGAGCTTTTGTAAACCTTCAGGAAATGGCTGGTTTTAAAACCTTTTCAGTTTCAACTTAGAGGCAAATCTGTTTCTCACCCAGTTTCTACAGCTATAAATGGAAGGTGGGGCTTTTTCTTGGAGCACTGGGCAAAGGAGGCAGCCAAAACAAGCAGAAATAGGATCACAGTGACAAACCTCACTGAGGTCGTGATGCCTTTTTGGGTGGGAGCTCTGTTTGCTTTTGCAGCCCTTTGGGCAGAGTGCACATCCTCTCCTCAACAGGAGCTGCTTCCCAGTGGGACTGAGGGGAGGAGGGAGAGGTTTTAGGGCACAGAAATCACCCAGCAAGGACTGCTGTGGTTCCCACTGCTGTGCTGCACCTCCCCATCTCCTCGTGCAGGGAGGCATGCAGAAATTCCTGGTGGTCTTGCTAAAGTGTGGTGGTTGAAGAACAGGGGTAGATCTCAGTTCCCTTGACTTGTTATGTTATGTATGCTGGAGCACAAGCCCCTAATAGGAGGACGCTCAGCTGGAAGGCTGCAGCTCTCAGGAAAAAAGGCTGGTATTTGCTGCAAAACCTTCCCTACATTTTGTCTAGAACGTAAAGCTTCAGGGGCTTAGTAAATTCTGGGTTAAAACTGGTGAGTGAATTCAGAGGCAGACAATATGGCCTGTGAAATCTGGGCTGGTAACTGTGAGGAAGCAGAATGTGTAAAACAATGGGGCTGGAAGCAGGCTGGGAGCACGGAGCCAGCTGCGCAGCCTTGGGCGAGCCTGGGAGTTGAGATACACGTGATGAAAGCAGCCTGGTCCAGTAGGGAAATTCTGTCTGAAAACTTCACTTCTGCCCTGAAATCATCAGCCTTCATCTCTATATTGCTGACATTTCTTGGCTTAACGATTTGACTTGTCAGTAGCAAAAGACAATGTGAGAAAAAACATCTTGCAATTCATGTTGTTCCTTTGCGTTCGTTCAAAATGGCTGCTGGGCAAGGGAGAGAAAGTCTTTTTCCAAAGTTTAAGAAAGGGAAGCACAGCAGAGTGGCCCTGGGTCATGCTGTGTAGTCTGGCTGTGTTCAGCCTTAGCAGTGATCCTCCAGGAGCTGCTCTGGAATGCCTGAAGCTCCTGAATGTTTTCCTAATGGGCCTTTTCCTCATCGAAAGGAAGGGTGTGGAGGCAAAAGTGACCTTTGAAGTGGTGTAGGGGTTGCAAAAAATACATTGCTGTTGATCAGAGACAATGTTGTACAAATACAGTGTGCTGTCTTCATTTTTCTATCTTGCATTTGTCTGCTGGTAATAAAGTCCTCTGCTTTGTCTTCAAAAGCACCAGAGAGATGTGCAGTATGAAAGGAATGATCCTGAGGCCACCGAGGAGTCCCATTTTTTGTTGTTGTTTATACCAAAGTATTATGTTATACTATTGGCAAAGTAATTTTCGGCTCCAAGTGAGACAAGATCAGTCACAGTGGTTTTCACAAGATTGATGTGAAGAGCTAGAGTGGTGCTAATTAATCAGAGATGGGGAGAGCGTGTGCCTGCATACTCAATTAGTGTAACATTTCCTAAATTGGATCGGATCTCTGCCATACAGTAATAGTACAGCAAAGCCTGAAGGGTGCAGGGATACAATTCCTAATGAACCACCTGAACTCTTTACTCGAGCACTTGCACCCTGAGACATCACTGAGTGCTGAGCCCAGAGTGATTTTCTGTGGTAGGTGCTGCAGTGCTGGGAATGGCCAAAAATGCTGGAAAGGCAGCATTTCCTTTTATATAGATGATGTTATATAACTAGGCTCCTTAATTATATTTTTGCTTAAACAGAAAGAGGACTGGGTGTTTGTTACAGTAAATCATCTTTGACATAAACAATACTTAGTGACGGCTGCTTTTCACTGTTCTTTGAAATCCAGTCTCTTTTAAGAAAAACTGCAGGTTGTGAGAGCTGCTACAAGGCTATAAATAACAATAAAGTGGTAGTTCCAGATTTGCTTCAATACTGCACATGGAAGCTTAAAAGTGAAAACTGATCTCAAATGTAAAAAAAGTGTAGATTGTAAGACAGAATACTTTCTGTGCTTGATATCTAAATGAATTTCACTCTTAAACCTCTAGTATTTATATTTGTTTGCTCTTATGTTACAGTACTTTTTTTTTCCCTATAGGTAGAAAAACCTGTAAGCCATTGTGACCTGAAGTAGCGGAAGATTTTTCTTAAGTCTTTGAAAATAAACTGATTTAGTGGCATAGCAGCTTTAATTTTATCCAGATTTGTAGTTTACATCAGGCACAGCTGTTGAGTAAACCTGCAGAATGAATTAGAAATGGATTAATGAAGCTCTAAGACAAATACATCAGAATATTTTAAACAGCTCTCAAGGAAACAGTTTAATTTTAGTCATGTAATGGCTTTATACTCTGAGCAAAATAAAATAAAACAATAGACCCAAATTCTAAATTGACAGCCAACATATAATTTTTCCACAGGCTTTTGAAGTATGCAAAACCATATAATTATTTTCTGACTAGTGAAATTGGTTCATAGGGTTTATGAAGAAAAGGAGCCCTCCCTAACAAGTATGTGGCAGCTGGCCTGGTACCCGCTACACCCATTCCTGTCTGTAAAACCAGAGGTAACAGTCCAATTCCATTTGTAGTTGTGCTGCTGTAAATCTGGAGAAAGTTCGTTGGTTTGATCCAGCAGTAGAAACCCAAGTCACTTCTCCTCTCCCAGATTCTCTCACTTCAGGCCACGTTCAGTGCAATGTGGTGTGGATGAACTGTGCCTGGTATCTTTGATCTCTAGTCATGAGTAGGTCACTGATGTTTGATTCTTGAAGGAAAGTACTCAATTCAGCAGCTCGAGAGGGGGAGAGGAGGGGTGATATCT
Source organism: Hylia prasina (assembly GCA_013397195.1). Lineage (NCBI taxonomy): Eukaryota > Metazoa > Chordata > Aves > Passeriformes > Sylviidae > Hylia > Hylia prasina. The sequence continues at coordinate 3,859,901 of VYXD01008937.1, read as the reverse complement.
GCTGATAGACTTATTCCACTCAAGAAATCCTTAATCTGATTATGTGCCTTCTTGAAATTTCTGCCTTGTTTCTGCTGAAACAGGAATTTCTCACAGGTTTTCTGGTGGAACTGGGAACTAGTTTCTCTGTTAGCCTTTGGGTTGTTGTTGCAGTGCTCTGATCATGTGTCACTCCTGTGGCATGGCTGACACAACAGGAGCTGCCAAGCAAATCTAAGAAAATGCCAGCAGGTTTATTGGTCTTAATCATTCTGCCGTAGTTAAACTGCTGCAAAATCCCTTATAATTCAGAATATCCTCCTTTTTGCAGCTTGGCTGAAGTGTTACTACTCAAGAATTTAGTTTGGCAGGAGGAAGATTGTACCTATGTGGAAGGAGTGTTGGCCTCCCACTGACAGACAATTTTGCAGAGTTGCTCTGGAGGATGACTGTTGAAGCTGGCTAGAAATGGATGTATGCTTTGTTCTGCTTATTTGTGGCTTGGTTTTGTATGCTTGCTCTACAGTGGAACCTGTTCCTGTAAGAACTTGAGAAGGGGTCAGGAATGCTTAAGAGAAGAGCAGGTACTTGGGAATATGGATAGAGCAGTGTTTGTAAGAAATAATTATCCTTGCCTTAAATCAAGGCAGACAAGGTATGTTCTTCACCTGACCAAACATAGGTCAAACTGAGCTTAGCTCACTCTTGAGAGATGAGGAAAGCCTGTGCATGTAGATAAATTCTAATGCAGTGGAACAAATCCTCTGGTTGATGTTCCAGAGTAGATTGTTATGCTAAAAATGCTGCTGAAATTAGAGAGTAGATATACAAGTCTGTCTTGGCCCGCCCTTTCTTCAAAATTGATTAAATTCTGAATTGCTCAGAATTTCATGGCCTTTGGCCATTGAGCATGGCTTGTCTGGCTCAGAGTGACCAGGTCCACGCCTGCAGAATCACCTAGGGCAGCATATACTTGTATTTTCTCATTGCAGTGACTTGGCTGTGGTTAAAGTCCGCGTGAGTGAAGAGAAATAAAATTCAGGTCAATAAAATGTAAGAAATAGCATCCCTGATACAGGTACAAAATGATACTGCTGTACCTCAGGCAGCTGTATGACAGAAAATGCTTTTTAAACAAAATACTGATTTTTGACAATTCAGAATATTTTTTCCCATTTCTGTGTGACATGATGGTTTAGTCTAAAAAAGCTCCTATTCTGTCTCTCAGACTGTAATTTGTCGGTCTTTGTTCCTACTGCTTTGAGTCCTGTAATCAATCCCAATTATCTCCATGTCTCTGCAACTGATTTCAAAGGATGGTCTCATGCCATACCTAAAGCCACCAGGGTTACCAATTAGATAAAATATTGCTGAGTGTGTTAGTGTATTAGCAACCTTTGTTCAGAATATTTTTGTGTAGATAATATGAGTTGTTAAATGGCTGAACAGGGACACAACTTTTGTTATTAAATGCAGCTGACTGAAAATTGAGATAGGTCTTCTAATTGAATGGACAAACATCCCTGGAAGCTGTTTCTGTTGAACCATTGTTCTTTGATCAAAAGGAGTTTGTGGCAGAGATTGTTGTTTTTTATGAGATGGGAAATGTGGGTTGTATGAAATGTGTTACCTTAATGTCATTTGTTATGTATCGATGTTTTCAAACGTTTCAGAATGAAACATGATCCCACAGTAGGCTATAATGGTAGGGCTGTTTGGATTTTTTTTTCCCTTTGTATGGGAGTCACTTCCTTCTTGTCTTTTTTTCACTGGTTTAATTTTAGCCTTGGCATTAGCCATTCTGATGTTTTCAGTGACTAGTGTGAAACAGGGTGATGTTTTAGCCCCTTTTCCAAAGGAACAGGCAATAACTTCTCATAAAGGAAACACCTCAGGCCTTTTGATCATGAGAGGAGGAAGGAAAACTAACATGCTAAAGTATCACATATAAAAAACATGCAAAATCATGGACCACTGGCCTGGACATTTCTCATGTTCCCAAGTTCTGATGTCATCTCCCCAGGAGCAGCCGTGTCAGGGTTCTGGATGCTCCTTTAGCTGATGGATGCACTGAAGGATGGCTGTGTGCCAAGAGCACCTGGCATGGAGGAACTTGGGAGCAGCTTGCAAAGTTACCTTTCATGTACAACATGAGCTAAATCATGTGAAACAGAGCTGAGTGTCCCTTCCGAGCACCTTTCAGGCTCAGGGAGCAAGTTGCTGTTAAGGATCATTTGTGAATCCCCTGAGCTAATGAGGCTCCTTGTGAAGCAGTGCTATCCAGCCTGGACACACGAGCTGTCTACCTGATGGGAATGCATGCTTAGGTCCTGAACCAATGGTAGTATCTGAATTTGCATTCTCTGTTTACTAGCTGGTCAGAAGCTTGGCTGAAGGGCACAAATGAAAATCTAAAGAGAGCCTTAAAGGAGGGCTAAGCAGATGGAGATGGGTGTGGAGACTGGTGAAGGGCATAGAAACAGAGTAAGACGCAGCTTGTACTGTTGCCCTCAGGCTGCATCTGTTATTGGAAATAAAACTTGGGGTTATCATTATTGTCACTTGTCAAAATGTATGAGCTGAGAAAAAGCAATGCTCGTGTCTCTAACATTTCCATGATAATGCATCTGCTGTTTCTGCATTAGGACACATCTCTGTTGCTGCAACTTCAGCTGTAACACAGGCACTGAACACGTGAGGAATCGTGTGTAGTCACACCCCTGTTCAACATCATGCATGTGCTGTTAATCACAGGTGAATTGTATCCCAGGCCAGCTGTACAGTTTTAATTTCTGCCCTCTGTCTGCTTGCAAATAGCATGACTGTGCATATTGAGTCATATGATGGATATTTCGTTGACAGTAGCTTTCTTACAACCTTATACCTAAGGCTATGTTTGAGTGGCTTATCATTGGGTGTATATCTACAAAATAAATTAAGCACAGATATTTGTAACAAAATTACTTTTTAAGCAAAGCAGTGAAGTGATTATGGTACTTTTAACAAGCAAAATATTTTAAAACTACTATGGTTCCCTTTTATTTTGCAAGTCAATTAGTACAATTATGTTTTAATTACTAAAATAAAAAGACAAATTGCAAAAAATGTTTTTATTCTATTAATGAACTCTGCTAAAATGCTGAGTCTTTAAATGCATTCTACAAGCAGGAAAGGATGAGGTTAAATTAAGAGAGCAGGCATGACATGGGATGTGGTTAAAAAGAAGTTGAATTGGAAGTAAAGACACACAACAGTCCTTGAATAGGAGTTCTGCATGGTAGAGTGTGTGTGCATGTATACTGACAATCTAATTGGAAATGTGTAAAAAAAATGTCTTTTTATGTGAACTGCTGTTTACAATATGATTATTACATAAATTCTCTTCTGCTTTTGCTTAGTGTGTGGATGTAAAGATCATATTTTATACGTCCTTTTACAATTTTGAGTAGAAACAACCAAAACCTAAAAGAATTCTGCACTGTTTGTATAATAAAACTGTCCTGATGGTCTTAATTTGATTGGTAATTAAAAACAAAGTTAACTTGGTACTTGATTGAGATGTAAAGATGTTGGTAATTCAGTGTTTCCCTCTCCAGAACAGTAAAGTTCTGGGGGTTTGGTTTATGTTGACATTTCACAGTCATTCCAAGAAGTTGAATCTTATATCTATGGGGGTTTTTTTCCTCTTTTTTTTTTTTTTTTTTTTTTTTTTTTTTTTTTTTTTTTTTTTTTCCTTTTTTCTTTTCTTTTTCCCCTTTGGATAAACTTGATTTTGATTTTTGCAGATAGGTGACATGATCCACATAGATCTGACTATGTTTCCTGTGAGATATGCAGGAAGCTATGTAACTTTTTAAAGCTTTTGAGGGGGGTCTTGATGTTGTGGAGTAGATGGTTGTGAGTGGTTGTGTAGTGAATTCTACAGAACTGGGTTGTTACAAGGGACTGGATGCCAGTATCTTCCTATTAGTATAAGTTCCAGGGATACTGCAAGTGTTGTACAGTCTGAGTTCCTGTGCAGGATGGGCATAGAAATCTCTCCAGTCTTTGCAATGCCAAGAAGTCCTTGCTAATGTTTGTCCTTGGCATAAACACAGGCTGACCTGACGGTAGGTTGGGAATTCCCCTGGCTGCCAGGTGAAGCTGATTCCTGCCCAGCCTCTCTGGGCTGGCAGGTGCTGGATGTGTTCCAGGAGCTCTCAGAGTCTCCTGGTCAGCTATGGAGCAAGGAGCCTGTACAGCTGACAAATTGAGCTCTGCCCTGTTGAAATTAAAAACAAATAAATAATTGCCTCAGGGTGACTGTGTATTGCAATATTAGTAATAAATCCATGGTAAATTATATTTATACGGAAGCAGGGAGGCGCCATGTATCTTTGGTAATTTATGTACACAAACTGCCAAGTTTCTGAGCTAATGGTTATTTGTGGGAGGTTATCAACCTTGGTCTGCAAGGTAATTTAGATTAGACCTTGTATGATTCCAGTGCATTCACATGGAGCTGGGGAAACAATAAAAATATTAATAAAGGAAGTAAAAAATGGAAATGGTTATGGGAAAGAAAAGGCTCCATACATCCCTGAATAAATCTGGTCCCTTATAGGCTGATTTATTTCTCAGTTCTCATTCTATTCTAGGATAATTTCTATATTTTTCTAGCCTGTGTTCATCACTATGGTTTTTGAGCACTTTCAGGTAGTCCATTAAGTAGCATGTTCATCAGATCATTATATCCTGTCACTGAGGAGAGGATTAAATAGTGATACTGGATCTATTAATCTGAGACACTGTGTTTCAATTGCAGCAGACTGGAGAATAAATGGAAATGAGTTTTATTGGTGTATGTTCTTGATAGAATATGGGTTCTTTACCTAAATTTAGAGGTTTTTTTCCCTAATGTATTTGACGTTTTTAAAAATAAAATTTTACAGTCCACATACTTATAAGGATTACCTGTCTCTTACTAGGAATTATCATATTACATGTAATAGTTAAATAAAAAACATTAGAACTTGTCTCTCCTGTCAAGGGGAAAAAATAAAACATCATTATTTTAAAAACTGTGCAAGTAAGCAGTCAATCTCCAAGGAAGAGGTGAGGAATAGAAAATTTACTGAAATATATTGAGATATGAATACATCTGCAGTGAGGGAAAACAAACCAGAAAATTCCATCTCCTGCTAGTTAAAAAGGAAAAAAACTCCATCTGCCAGCACCTGAGATTGGAGGGAACACAAATGAACATCGACTAAAGTTATGATAAAATATTAAAGAAATATTTTAAGCTATTCCCATGCAGCATTCACACTTCACTGCCAGTATGTGCACAGGGACACAGAAGACTCTGTTGCTAGATTATGTCAGCTTGCTGGAGCAAGATGGAAAAATTCAGAAGTTACATAAGGGTTTTCAAACGCAGATACTGCATCCTGGCAGGAAAAACAACTGTTGGGAATGGTGACATGCAAAGATGTAAATGATGGAGATAAATTTTTAATTCACTAAATTCATTACTTTTTTGAACGCTTTTGACTGCATAATTGAAAGTTTTCCAGAGTGTTGGTGTTACACAACCTTTGCTTTTTTTTAAATATAACAAAGATTTTAGGAAACCAACCTGTTAAGATACTTGTCTTCATCAAGTTACACATTCTTCATTTATATTTATTTTAAAAGCAAAATCATTTAAAACCTTACTGGGGAGAAACTAGCAAAACCTGTGTATTCAGCTGAGAGAGATTTTTGGCTGGGCTTTTCCTGGTGATATTGATAAGATCCTGGTGATATTTATAAGAGGGGCGAGAGGTCTGATATGCACATTCTGGGAGGGCGGCTGGAGCAGGAGGGGCATCTGCAAAGGCTTTGTACCTGCTTGGTACAAAGATGTGACTGTTCCAGAATTTAAAAGGCACAAGTTTAAAACTGGAGATTGTCCCATAGTGTAATAGCTGAACGCTGGGTCTGTAGTTTCTGATGCTCTGGTGGCAGAGCCAGCCTGGAAGCAGAGGCAGGACCACACTCTGCCTGGGCTCGGCTGGCCCTGCTCTGTTCTGGCACCTGGTGTTATCAGAAATGCAGGAACTGGAGGGTGGCAGGGGTGGTGAGAGGGAAAGCAGAAGTTAATGTGAAATGTTAGAATGGCACCATGGGGGAATGCAGAGAGCTTCCGGAGTGCTGCCGAGGGTGGATGTAGCTGATAAATGGGATGACATTTAGTGGGTGCATTGTGTGTGCCTGCTTTGCAGCAGAAACAAAAATATAGAAAGAACAGAACAAAGTGCAAGCTTAGGAAGTGCATTCCTTCAGTGCGTTGCTCTGCTACCTCTTTCTTTTGTTTATTTAAAGAAACTTACAATTTGTTTATCATCTGGTTTTACTGCAACAATTAGCCCCTCTGTTCTCTCCAAAGGTGCTTGTGATGACAAGTTAATTAGGAAATCACTTTATCACAGATTCTTAAATGCAGTTTGTTGATGGACCAGTGACAACATACAGATGATTACCTGTAACTCTTTCTGATTTATCTTGTTTTACGGTGAGCTACATTTAATAATATCAACCTTGCTTTGCCTCCAGTCCTCTAGAGACTTGTTTCAGTAATCATTACGTGCAGATACAGCTCATTTATGCCCTGATTCACACCCATCAGCCCCAGAGAGGTCAGACCTTTCACATTTGTTTTTTTCCATTTTAAGCAAAACAATATGTTGATAGAGAATATGAAAATGAAATACTGCAGAGTTTGTGTGTGAAGGCTGCCCATGGGAACAAGGGCTTTGCCTCACAGCTTCTGGAGAGTTTTCCTCAAGGGAACACTGCTGCCTCAAGATGACAGAGACTACTGTACTTCTGCTAGGTGATCCAGGTTGGCTGAAAACTTGAAAAGCTGCTTTTGGCCAATTTACAACCTGAAGCAGGGATCAGGTTGCTTAATTGCTCAGGCTGATGATTCTGACCACCTGTCTATCCTCACAAAAATCTTTGCACGTGCTGGCATGGCTCCTGAATGTCATGGGATGGGAAAAGCAGGGTTAGGAGCATTGCAGTTTGGCAAATTTAATGAAAACCAAAGGCAGGGTAGAGAAGCACAGCTCTGTTGATGCCTCTCCCTCAGAGGAGTGGTGCTGCAGGGACTGTGCACAAGACACCAGCAAATCCCCTGGGGAAGCAGCTGCTCTGAGTGCCTGGACTGTGGAATGGGGGAGCCGTAAATCACTTTACACACACTGTTGGATGTTGGTGGAGATGACCACAAGGTTCCAAATCCATTGCAAATCCAAGTTTCATTACTTTGGCACCCAGCTTCCCATCTTGTGTGCTGGAATGTGTTCCCATGAGATGTTGAACATATTTTGCTGCAGAAGACTCTGATCAGTTGCCTTTGGTCTCCCCAGGCCCTTATGGGGATTTAGAAGGTTTTATGTTGCACAATCAAACCTCTTCCAAGCAGACTTCAGTGGAGAGGAAGTGGGAAATCGTCCTGTGACAAGTTTTACTCATGAAATTTCAGAAGTGCTCCTGCCTGTGTGTGCCAAGTAAGGAAAATTCCCTCTGTTCACATGCATTGTCTTTGGGTAGCAGTGACAGAGATAACTGACCACTGGGCTTTCTGGGCAAGAAAAGGGCACTATCAGGGAAGATGCTGGAAAAATTAATTAGAATATTAAATGAGCAAATATTTTACTGTCATTACTTCAGCGTTCCTAGGGAAAGAGATAACATTAATTGCCTATCAGAGAAATGGTGAAGGATTATGACAAATGGATATATGGGAGACAGGATGAACATTCAGATACGGGAGAAATAAGGCTAAACAAATAATAATAATAATTTGTGAATGTGTGTCAGAAATAGTTGAAAAATGTTTTAAAAATTTAATTAATCTTGTATGTGTGAGCATGCACATGCATTTTTTTATTGGATTAGCAGGGACATCTTTCAGAATTATGAAATACAAGCTGTATTCTCCAATACTGAGAGCTCTTATAATTGCCAGAAGTACAGTAAATGTCCCTATCATTCTCTGGGTTTAATCTCGGCATAATTAGCTCCTTGCACAATAGAGTGTTTAATTTGAATGGCTGCCAAGGCTCATTAAGTGAGAGAAGTAGTTCCTGAGATCTCTGTTGTTAAAATTGGGATTCTCATATGAGAGAATTTTCACTGGAGGTGTCACAGAGTTCTTTTTGATATTCCGGTAATATTTTTAGGCAGGAAACTAAATATTTAAAGAGATACTGCTGTATTTTCTACCAGATGCCACAAGTTGGACTTCACACCTTGCTCAGAAATGGATCTGTATTCTAGAATATTTTTCAGGGCAAACTGGGACAAAACCAATGTATAATCAGCACTGCCTTCAGCAGAGAAAGAGAATATTTTTGTAAGAAGGAGTATATTTTTCCTTATGTTAATTGCAAAACAAAGATTCTTCTTAATTTGTAGAATAGGAATCCTTACAGTGATATGGCTGTGATTTGTTTGTGAGAATGAAATCCTTTCATTAAACGTTTTCAATCATATTTTCCTTGACCCTGATTATCTCTGTTCTGCTTCCCTCAGTTGTTTTCCCACTGCAAAAAACGATTTCCAATGCCTGCAGTGGGACTCTGGTGCTGACTGAAGGCAGTTGTGCTCCTCCTGTTACCTGACAAGTACCTGTGACTCATTCATACTGTCACCCAAATTACAGCACTGCATTATTGCCATGGATCTCATATTTTTGGGTTTTTTCAGATTAGAATACTAACAGCGCTACTTCGTGTCACCTCTAGACTCTTTGAAACTGGATGTCAAAGGCTGTAGCAAAACTCTGTGGAAAATATCAAAAGCCAGCTGGTGTGTTTGTGGAGCTGGAGGGGATCGTGTGCTCTCACATGCTGGTTTACGCCTTTGGGACCTTGTCAGTGTTGCCTATTGCTTAAGGAGCAAGATAGCTATGTAAGTAGAGGCTGATGTGAAGAAAAACCTCTCAAAAACCAACTGACGTGTCCGTGGACTCTATTATTTTTCTCTGAGTTTGGACATTTTGTTCTTTCAGAAGTCTGATTTTTTTTTTGAGTAACAGAGCAGGCAGTGTGTTTCTTTATCATGTGCTTTGTGATAGACTTGGGACAGTAGAAATTCTATGATTTAAAAAAAAAAAAAAAGTGAAGAATCAGACCCCTCAAGAAAAGGTTTCTTTAACTGTGTTCATTACGGACAGTGCCAAAGTCTAGAATTTGAGAAAGCTGTACCAGATGTCTTTATGTTCTTATCTTGTATTTCTTGGTAGTGACTTGTGCTTCCTATCCCTTGAGATTTCACAGCACTAGCCTAAGACTACTGGACATGGTTTGCATTTAAATTACCTGAAAGGTACAGTAAGGTTACTCTTAATTAAAAATGTTATAATTAATGTTAATAATTAAAAATGTTTCTGTGGATCATGTTTCTTCAGCTGTGACATGAAATCTGCATGAGATTCTCAAATGCTTTTCACAGTACTTAGTTTGCCCATCTCAAAAGATCCACTCTTGTCTCTTTTTGAGACAGTCTGGGAGAAGTACACAGACATTAACTTAAAAAAATTGAATTCTGTTCTTGAGGCTCTAGTTTGGAGCTGCCTCATCTCTGTTTCTAGTCTTCTATGATCCCTGTGTTATGTTTTTTTAATATTGCTGGTTCTGTGAGGCAAGAACTTTCTCTTCTCTGTTTACAGAGGACACGATGGGACTCTGTGCTCAGCTGGGCTCTAAATTCTAGCAGGGTATCAACATAATCAGTACAAGCTTCAGACTGCAGAGGATGTGGAGGATGAATTATTTGTTTATTTAAGATAAGCCTAAAGAGCTTAGATTGCAAAATTTGCATGAATTATACATTGCCTCAGAGTGGCTTTTTAAATTTTCTGCTTATTCCTGTGCAGGTGATAGAGCTTTGGATATCACTATTTTTAGTGCGTGATCCCACTGTGCCACAATTAAATGTGTCTCAGCTTCATAGCCTTCCATAGGAAAATACTGAAATGGCCACAGAGGTCTGTCTAGCCCAATATTTTGTGGGTTTTGGTGGCTCAGGAAGCTGGGCTGCTGATGGGGGCAAGAGGGGAAAGCAAAAGGTTTGGGACCTGCCCTGCCAGGCTGTGATGCTCCGGGCTGAGAGGCCTCTTCAGCCTCAGCTTGTATCTGTGTAATTGCTTTTAATGGCCCTTGACTGGATTTTCTCCAATGCCTTTTCCTGATTGTTTTTTTGCAGCACTTAAATATTTTTGGCCTCTGCAATGTCCTGTGGTAACTCATGCATTGGTCAAAGGAAGGGACATCCACCTGATGCTCTGGAGCTCTTGTGTTGGCACAAAGTGTGAATGCTGGCTCTGTGTTCATCTCCTTCATGCCACTTCTGATTTTTAAAGACTGCTGGTAGACTCCTCTCTGTTTACCCTGAATCATCTCTTTTTAAGGCTTGGACTTCTTGTTTTCTCTTTTTGAACCAGAAGCCATTGCATGCCCATGCTTGTCCTTCGTGCTTTTCCTGATCACTTTTCCATCCTTTCAGAAAGGAGCAAGCAGAAATGCTCTCAGTGTTCAGAAGATGAGTTCATAAGATGGCTGTGATGGTGTTTCACTCTTCTCAAATTCTTTAATAGCAATTCCTTGGGTTCTGTTTACCTTCAGACCCTCGTGGAGCATGGAGGTGACACAGAGAGAACTGCCAACCTAAGTGATTACTCTGAAGTCTTCCCTGAATATTAACAGCTAATTTCAAGTCATCATTGTACATATAATTAGCTTTGATTCTGCATTGATTGTCATTGAATTTCATCTGCTATTTATTGAGCAGTGCTGTGAGATCCTTATATACCTCTTTGAAGTCATTTTTGGTGCATGACAGGAGTCAAGAGCTGCTGGTTAACAGACTTTTTTATTTTTAACTTAATCACAGATAAATTTCAAATGTTTTTTCCTAGACAAATTAGGATTTGAGTATCTGTCTGGAGTGGGAATCCCTTAGTGTCAATTGCCTTCTATGGAAAACTTGTCCAGTTATTACCACTGTTTCTTTCCTTTTTTAAAACATGTTTGCATCAACTTAACATGCTATGTGAACATGTTTTTATTTTGATATGTTAGTGCTGCCCCACCTCTTTTATGTAAAAGTAGGTTGTATTGTTGCAAATTAAGTAAAGTGGGAACGTGTTTAAGTTCACCCTTGTTTGTAACCTATCAGGGTATGTACCAGTTTAGTGCAAATGGATTAGAATTTAAGTTGGTACCATAGTACATGAGAAACCTTTGCAGAAATGAGCTTATGTGGAGCTGACAGTAACATTTAAATCCAAAATGTTAAAAAAAAGTCGATAAAATTTGTTTTAAAATAATTTGGGGCCTTAAGGCTGCTGTTTAATCTATAAAATTACCACTCTGAATTTATATCCTCTGAAATTTTCTGAGTCACTGAATTCAGTTAAATATTTCAACATTTAATAAAGCCCTACCATATATCAGAAGCTGTCATTTAGGGATCTCTTTCTCTTCATCAAATAATTAGAATCAATGAACTATAGCAGCCAATTTTAAAGTCAGGAGAATGATTGTCATTCTGTATTGTTATTTCAAAAACAAAACCAAATTAAAATAACCAGTGATACAGAGATGCTTAAAATCTTCAGCTCTTCCTGCTTACAGGCTCTGACTAAGAGCTAACCATAAAGTGAAAGCTGACTGGATCTAAAAATGTTGGGGAGGGAAATGAAAGGTCCCTAGAGAAATCACAGCAGAAAATTGCAAAGTCTGAAGTTTTTGTAAGTTGAGTGAAGAAGATACAGCTTTCATGCTTCCAACTATCATCTTGCAGACTGTAGAAGTGTAAAACTGAGTTTCCTTAATTCAGTGCTGTTCAGTACATGTGGCAGTCTTTAGAAGAAGTGATGCCCAAGGGTGGGGGGCGAAGAGCGATGCAAGAACAGATTGTCCCATGTCCCCACCTCCAGTGCACATCCTGGCAAGGAATACTCATTTAAGCAGGGAAGGAAATTCTTTTGTAGTAGTTTGGATTTAGACATATTTTTAATTGTCACCATAGAGTTGTTGGAAAACATGAGAAGGTAAATGTAGCTCCAGGAGGAAATCAAAGGGGTTGGATTTGCAGGCCTTTTGCTCCACAGCTCCTTGTGGGAAACACTTATGGTTGCTTACAGGCAAATAAAAAAATGGCAGGATCATGCTATAAATTGTACTTGTGCCATAAATGTTGGTGTATTATATTGCAGTAGGGCGTATTTTGGATTATAAGTATTTTATATTTGAGGTTTTTCATGTTCAGTTAGGAGAAGCTGCCTGCAGCATTGCAGAGATATGAAAACCCCAAGGTGTAGGCAGAGCTGTTCTTGCCAGCACAGTTTTTTTCAATCATATTGTATGTTCCTTTTGCATCTCTGTAGAAAGTAAACAGAGCTTGATGTGACCAGGGTATTCCAGCAGAAAAGCAGAAGTGGGACTACTGATGGTCTGTGAGGAGAATTTTGTCTTTTGCCAGAAGTGTTCTTCAAACCAGTGCTGTGACCGTTCCTCCATTAGCCCAGCGAGACAACATGAAATATAATATTGATTGGACATAAAAGGGAAAGCATGGCCATAGTCCTGCAGTTCTGGGCAGACAAATCCTGCTGTTCCTAGTGCTAATGGCTAAATTATGACCTCAGCCCTGTCAGCCCGAATGTGGCCCTGCAGGAATTAATAATGCAGTTGGAACAGAGCTATATTTTGCCTTTCATCTCCATTAGGTCTGGGGGTTGACAGTAGAGTAGGAATTGGCAGTTTGCCTCAGACTACAGAGATGGCCAAAAGTATGAAAATAAGATCTTGTTCACTCAAACAAATGTGAGCCATAGGCTACTGAATCTTATCATACTTGTTTTGCTTGTGAAATATTGTTGAAACTGCAGTGATTATTCACCACTCCTTTATTTCTGTTCATATTTTATCTATATCCTTCCCAAAGGAGGAGGGGAGTTAGTTTATGCTTAATTAAGTGCAAATAAGTGATGGCATGTTTCTTTTCTTCTTTTTTTTTTCCCCTGAGTTTTATGGACTTTTACTTCTTTATTTACATGTCTGCCTTTGGTCTCTGCTAGAAGACTGATCTACAGAAGATCTGTCCTCTTTTGAATAAGTGAAAGCTGGATTAAAGAACTGATCCATACACACATGCAGTTCCTGGGTGCTAAGTAAACTAATGAAGTGCTGTGTGTGCCCTGCCAATAAAAGGTGAAATATGGTTCGTATTTTCCTAATATTACTCTTGGAGCTTTGCAGCTGGAACTAAACTGCCACTTTTCTTGTAAATTGAGTTGTAAAGTGCTTGTGCCAAAATGACAAGGAGTTGCTTGAGAAGTTGGATGAATGGAAGTCTGCCTTTGGCCAAATTACTGGGCGCCCAAGTTTAAGTGCATTGTGAGGGTGAAGAATGTCTCTGTTGTGTTCTCTGGGTAATGTGGGCTGTGTTGGCCATGAGCCACTGAACTCCACAAGGGATTGTGTAGGGTTGAGATTTATAGAGGAATTGGAATCTGAAAAGAGGTTGACAGAGAAGGTACAGCAGAAATTGGAGACCTCTTCACTGCTCTTTTCTGACACTTTTTAATCATTTTGTTTCCGGAAAAAAATTGTGTTCTTAAGGTTGCAGTCTTGGAGAAATATGGGAAACAGCCATAGGCTGCTTGGCTATAGATGTGTCATGTAATAGCTAATGTGGTCTTAAATACAAAGACTTTTTATCTTCTTACTGATTATCCCAAATAGTATTAAAATAAGGAAAAGAATGCCATTTAAAAATTCCTTTAACTTTCTATTCTCTGCCTAGTTATGTCCAAACTCTTCGCAGTAAATTTTTGTAAGGTTTTGGGTTTAGGTATTTTGGCTAGGTTTTTTGGTTTGTTTCTTTGGACTTTGTTTGTTTGTTTTGTTCCGTGTCTGGAAATCCAGCACCTGACTCCTGCCCCTTGTCTAGATTTACTGGATAAATATTTTCATCTCTTTCACTAGAAGCAGTGTCCTTATGTGAAGATCTTGATCCCTGTGTTTTGCAGCCTCTCACTTCTGAATAGCCAAGTGGCTGTACATGGAATGTAGCTTTCCTTTTTAATACAAAAGTTATTTCCTGGCCTTCAGCTTGGAAATACAAACGCAGTGTAATTTTAAATTATGTCTCTTGGTAGTCTCACAATAATATTATTCTCTTGTTTTAGCTTTGATGGAAAGTCTGTATAGTTTTACAGGCACTACACCGTTGCTGTATGTAGTGGGGAGAAATGTAACACTAATGCTCCAGCATTTAAAAATGGTGGTTCCTTCTGCTTAGGGTTTTTGGAAGTGAAGTCTAACACAAATGGGTTGGTTTGGGGGATTTTTTGGGTTTTTTTGGGTGGTGGTGTTTTTTTGGGTTTTTTTTTTTGGTTTGGTTTGGTTTGGTTTGGTTTTTTTGTGTGTGTGTGTGTGTTACTAACAAGTACCATTTTTTATATATATGTATTTTATATATATATATACACACACACACACACATATATATATTCAAGGTATTTCCTGCTTGTCATGCTGCAGGTTTTCTTCCTGCACAGGTCGTGGCAGATCCTTTGGGTTGTTGTGGCCTCTCAGTTCCCTGCAATATCCAGTTGTTCCAGAGCAGCTTTTGCACAAGACAATTCCTTTTTGCATTCCCTGGATGACACAAAGTAGTGGTGGAATGTGGCAGTTTTTCTCTTGTGAAATCACTGGGGAATTGGGTGCTTGGAGTAAGTTTGAAAATGGCCTTTAAGTGTGTTTTGTGTGAAGCAGCAAGGAGCTGCCAGTAGATATAATGCCGTTGTCAATGAAATAAATTTTTATTTCCGTTCTTATGTGTCTGTGGGCTTAGGACAGATCAAGGTTAAATCTCTTCCACGCACTGTCTCCAGCATATCAGAGTTTGAAACTGTAACTCCAGAGCCAACTACAGTAATTGCAGCTGACTGCATTTTGGTTGAGTGCTACCATAAAAAAAGAAAATTCTGCAAGCACCTTTTTTCCTAAGGTATAGATTTAGATGCTCTCTGTAGGATCTTGTTTCAATCCCTTGGTTTTGGAAGAAGCATCGATGACTGACACAGGGTGAGGCTGGACCCAATTTCCTCTGTGGGAAGTGAGGCTGAGGCAGGTTGATCACATCTGGCTGTGAGCATCCTCCCTGCACCCTCCCTGCCTGGGCAAGACAGGTGGAGGTTGGGTCCCAGTGAGCAGTTTTCCACTCAACAGCATTGCTGCCTAATTACTACAACAGCACTAACAAGGCTGGGAATAGCTGGCACTTCAACGTGGAAAATACTATATTTGTGTGAAGTATTCGTTGTTGCAAGCTTTTTGTTGTTGTTGTTTTTGTGTTCGGGTTTTTTATTTGTTTTTTTAAACATTTTCATCCCTTAATTCTAAACATTATTATGCCTCTGTGGTGCAAACAGGTAGTTTTGTGTCCACTGATGTGTTTGTTTCAAAAAGACTGTTGCGTATGGTGATGTGATGGAAAAGTATTATTCTGTGCCAGGTTCTGCTTACCACACACAAACCCAACCATGAGACAGTAAACCCAAGTCATGAATCTTTGGAAAAGTCATATTGTTTGGGACATGAGTGGTGCTGTCCTGGCAGGCGTGTGAAGCAAATGGCAAAGCAAATAAAATTTTTTGTGCTAAGACCTCATGTTGTTGTAAAATACCCTTGTGTTTTTAAATTTATTTTTTAAGGCATTGCACTTTCCTGACCTTTCCATGAGACATTATTCTATGCAAGCAGGTGCTGGAAAGAGAAGTGTTTTGTGTGGTTATCTGTCTGTTATCACGGTAATTATCAACAGAGAACTCAGCCCAATTAAAGAGAAAGGGAATAACACAGGCCATGATTATAGCACACAACACTTCCTAATTTGTGTACGTAGTGGTTTAGTTTCCTGCTTACTGAATGTGATTCTAAATGGATTCATTATTGTAGAAGAAAACTATGACAAATTATCTTGTGCTGTTTAAGTTACTGGGCTGTGCTGCTACTTAACCTATGTCAATTAAAGTTTATTACAATATCTGTGTCCATTGTTCTTAGCTGTTTTGTCTAAGGTAGCACAATTTACTTTTCTCCAACCTAAAGAGAGAACTCGTAACTTGACTCAAGAACTAGAAAAACAGATGACATTCATTCTATGTTAAAACTTCTCTGTTTTGTTCATACAGAAACATTACAGGATTTAGTTTTATAGTTCATAATGTGTTAATTGGATTTATGGGTTAATGCTGGTTAATAGCTGAACAGAAGGTGTAGGAGGATAATTAAAAGTCAAATTTTAGTGTTCAAAAACTATGTTGCCTGTTTCCCAACAAAGGAATGTAACAGATGTTTTCCCATTCAGACTTCAATCTTGATAGGTGACAAATCATTATCAGCAACTGTTGATTAAGAGCATTTAATACTATAGGGATATGATGATGTAGAGGTGAAGAAGTCTTCACTGGAACACACTTCTGTGTGTGCTTAAAATTTAAAAGCTATCATCTGAGTTATTAGGACTGTTTTCTTCCCCTTTTTTCCCCCTTCTTCCTTTCTCTCCCCCATCCCCCCCCTTTAATTTTTCTTCCCAGAAAAAGCATGTGTGTTCATTTGGATGAATTACCAGCACTGGAAAATGTTACATAGTCGGCTGAACTTGGCATGTTTGGTAAAATGAAATGTTCCATTCAACTTCCTGCATCATTCCCAAGTCTTTTATACTTGTAAGTTATCATATGAACTTGGAAAATAATGAAAATTTTGTTGTGCATTTTGTTCCTCTTTGTAGATGTTAACATATTTTAAATGGCATTTTCTTGATTTCCAATGCAGGGATGTGACTCATCACCTATTTTCTTAATTTTGACGCAGTGCAAATAAATAATTATCAGTGACTAATTTGTAAATTGAACCACAGCACACAACCTTAACGTTTTCTCAATGAAAGCCCTTAGCCTAGAAAACCTCGACTGTATTTCAGGAGCTGACTTGGCTTTGATAGAGCATTAACATGTTGCCTTTGTTGATAGAAAATCACACACAGAACTTTTCTATAATTTGAGTTCTGGACTCTGTGACATTTATGGTTCTTGCTGATGTTGGACCTGTAATGGATGTTGGGATATGCAGCAAAGTAAAGGGAGAAGCCCAGGAGTGCTCCATGAGAAATGCTGTAACTCAGGGATTTCATTAGGTTGGTTTTGATCATCTTCAGTTATTGAAGAAAAGGGTGTATTTTATTTTTGAAACTTTTAAAAAGGAGCTTTATAAAATTATTGCAGTTTATGAAGCATTGGTTTGCTATTATGCTGAACTCCTTGTGTCTTAGTTATGTGTTTCTGCTTGTATAAGGCATTTAAGAGAGCAATATATGACTGGGTTGATGCCTATAAATTCAAATAAATCCTCAACTGAACTATTTAGGAGCAATAGACACAGCCTGTTGGGGGAAGTGGGACTTCATTACATTTCTGAATGCGTTTAGATACATTCAAAGAATGTTTAAAGTTTTGTTTAAACTGACAGATGCTGGAATATCTCCGAGTCAAAGCAGCAATTAGGGCAAATAGACTGTGTGGAAAGAGATGTGAATCCCTGCAGATTCAGATAAAATCCAATTTTATGACCCCATATACTGGTGTGCAACTTTCTGACCTCCTGCAGATGAAAAATGATGCCAGAAGATGAATCCTGCTGCTCTGGCTTTGGTTCCCACACCCACTGGATATGGGACATGGGAAACTTCAGCCTGTGCAAAGCCAGGCAGGTGCTGAGCTGTGCCTGGGGCTGGGCAGAGCCCCTGTGAGCCTGGCTGTGCCTCTTGGCTCTGGCTGAGAGGGGCTCCCTCAGGCAGGGACTCTTGTTGGACTCACAGGGGTGTGAATGCTGTTTTGCCATGGATCCAAGTCCTTCAGCTGGGTGTCTTTGTTGGGATAAGTAATGAAAAGTGACAGTGAGGAGAGAGGGAAATGGAAGGAATTGCCCAAATCACCAATAGCTTTGGTCTCCTTTTCTTTTGATGAGGAAGTCCAGTGTGCCTTACATTCTTTTGTGCCTAAGAAATCAGAGGGGGGCTGTAATCTCAGTAATAACAGTACTGAATTTTTTGTGGGGGTGATTTGAGAACCTGACAGGAAATACTTTCTTGTAGGACAAGAACAGATGAGCAATGAGGACAGGAGGAGTCATTCCTTTTTTTTACTTGTCTAACATCTACAAGTTCTAACCCTTTATAACCTTTGAGGTTGCCTTTCAAAGCCCATAGAGACATTATGCTGATGAAACACCATTCTCAGGCTGCAGATTTTCAAGTGAAACAGTAAAATCCATGTTTCAGTTGTTAAAGGCAGAGTGTACGTGCAGATGTGTAGTACATTCCTGCAGAGTTCATGCAGCTGTCTGAGGCAGCAATATGTGAACGTGTGTTCTTGGCCTCTCCCACATGTGAGAGTAATTCAGTGTCCAGAATGGAGTGAGCCCTCAGCCCTGCAGCCCCAGTGCCCTGTAGAAGCTGTGAGCACCTCATTAGAAGGGCATTGTGGATGGTTGTTTCTCATTCATAAAGTGCCAGTGTGCTATTAAAGCAAATCATCAATTATTATTTGTCTTCTTCTGGTGTCTAGACACCAGAAGATGTTCACATCCTGCTGGAGTAATACTATCTTCCCGATTTAGGAGAGTGAATCCTGCCCAGGTCTTCCAAAGAGGAAGGTTTGTGGCTGATTCCCTGCCCGTAACCACTGTGAAATGTAGTGAGGGTTTGTTGGGGAGGCATGCAGACGTTGTTGTGGTTGGGGTGAATAGGCTGGAGACTCTGCCCAGGCTGCTCCTTGAGGAGCTCTTGGCCAGCTGTGCCCACTTATTTGTGCCTTCATTGCCAAATGTTGTTGCACTGAGGTTGACTGGGTGATTGGCATGTCAGATTCACACAGGAAAAAAATAGATCTTTCATCTTGACCTAAGGGGCTGTCGGAGTCCTTAATGAAAGGAAATTGCTTCTGCCTTAGTGGAGAGGAAAGTAAAAGGTTTTGGATCTAGCATCATCTCACAGCAAGAATTCAGAAATCCTGCTTCAGCATCCCTTAATTGAGCCTTTAGAGTTTCCTCCTGAAGCGCTTACCTGGAAGAGTTAAATTAATCACCATGTCCTTGTGCTGTAGCTGCTCTCCTGTTGTTTTTCTTGTGCTGGGAGATGATTAGTTGCCTGGACAAGCTTGGCATCTTGAAATCTGAAACTGTCTCTTGGCATTTTTTTAATGCTTCAAAATCCCGGTTAACATTTAATGTGTAGTATTAAATATTACTATACCCTGGTGTTCTAAAAATTGATAAACTCGTTAAGGGAAATGCAGGGCAGGTGAGCTTTCGAATAATGGTTTCTCAGAAACATGAAATATAATTTCATATATAGTGGAGACTTTTTCATATGGTAAAACTGTGATTGATTTAGTTGACATACCTGTTTAACTGTAACTCGCTGTTATTAATACATCTTCATGGGAGCTGAAGTCAAAAATTATTTCAGATTTTAATTAAGTGGCTTTTAACTGGCCCAAAGGTCAAAGCTACACTCCAAATTTTTGCACAAAGAATATACATCCTCCTCTCTTTCACAGTTAAGAAATTCTGGAAAGCAACAGAAATACACAGCTGAAATTTTCCTTTTATATATCTATTTGTTATTTTGTTCCTATCCATCACACTAAAACTCAGTACAACAAGTAGTAAATTAGCTGGTTCTGAGGTTTTTTCTTTCTCAAAATACTGAATAAGCTTCTTCTATAGTTAAATTTGAATGTTAAGAACTTGGCTATGAAGTATTTGCCCGTTATTAAGAGCACTGTATTAACATCTTTGGGATTTGGGGTTTTTATTAAGTTGGTTTTCATCTCAAACTTGCTTTCCTATTTTTTAAAGAGGCAAACTGAATATCCAGTTAGCTTCAGTGACGTTAATATTTCATTTCTTAGAGGTGAAATTTTTTGAAAGTTCTATTTTTAACAGAGTGCATTAATATACATACAATTATCCTATTTTCTATTACTTACAAAAGTGATGAATTCCATGCATGGTTTTGAGTAATTGAGGTATCAAGACATGTGCCATTGTTATTTTCCTTCAGTAAAAGCACATAAATTTTATACGTTTCCATATATCTTGTTATGACAGATCAAAGTGAGACTGTGATCCCAGAAATGCAAATAATGTCTTTCAGCCTTGCCTGAATCAGAGTAGTTTCAGATCTACCAGCTCCTACATTGCTCATCTTGTGGCACTGAGTTGATTTCCCAGAGTGTATCTGTCTGTCAGAAATACCCAAGCGTGGAAGGAGGGAAGGAAGGAAGGAAGGAAGGACGTAGTTAATCCAGCCTGGGTGGGTCTCATCCCACACTTTGTCCGTTCACAGCATCCTCCTGGTGTGGGTTGGTGCATGGAAGGTCTGTGTAAAGCAGTGCTCACTATTCTTTCATTCATAAATTAATTTTGGAGCATTCCAGTTACTGAAAACACAGCAGGCTGTAGCAAGGGGCACAGCACAGACACAGCTCCCTTTCCCTTTCCGCTTCCCTTTCCCTTTCCCTTTCCCTTTCCCTTTCCCTTTCCCTTTCCCTTTCCCTTTCCCTTTCCCTCCTTGCATTTTGTGACATAGTCTAAAGTCCAGAAGGTCATAACTACCTGTAGACCAGTCTTCCAAAGAACCAGAGCAAGTGTGAGCTAAAAATGGGAGCTTTTTAAGCTGCATATTGTACCAATATTCCTTTTATTTATGTAGCATAGGAGGTCTAGTTCTTCTAGTGCATATGCCTGGAAACGCAAACTAGTAAATACTGCAGATTTATAAATTATGGGTTTCTCAGATGTGATTTTTGAGGTAGTCAAGCATCAGTATTAATTTTTGTGTTCTCCGTAAGTGCATAGACATATATTTATGCAGTCAGAGCTACATGGGATATCAACCTTGCTATTTATCCTACAGAGAGATGGCCCTTCTCTAACTTCTCCTTTACTAACGCAGCTCAGCACTGAGTGCTAAGCATCGATCACATAGAGCAAATAGGAATCAATTATGTTTTATGAGGTTAAATGGACCGTAATGAAAAGTCTGTTGATATAGCATATATTTATTATAATTAATCTACCTAAAAATGAATGATATGGATATAAAAATAATTGTAGCAATGTCAGTGTGACTGGAATACTAAACTCCTTTTGAGGTCATCTCGGGCAGGGATGGAATAGTTGTGTGTCTATTCACAAGGTCTGATAAGGATTTTTGTATTTGTAAGGTTATTCATTAGGGAACTCAGCAGGAAATGCCCAAAATTTTTGTAGTAAGGTTTCTGTGATTTCTGCAACATTTCAATCCTCAAGATGATGTGTAGAGAAAGCTCACAAGGAAACATGCCAGATAATTTAATTGCTGTGGAAAGTAAGAGTCACTCATTTTGTAAGGGTTCAAATGCTTTGAATACATTTTATTTTTCATCCAACATCTTCAAGTAACTTTATGGTTCCAAGTTTCTTAGGTAGCAGTATCTTAATTTTAAAATATACTCTGCTATTCTCCCTTTCACTCTTCTCAATAAGATTTATAGGTGATAGGAGCCTCTGGAATGAAGACACGTGTTTGCCAAATTCCAGGTTCCTCCTGACCTGGGAGTCACACTAATGGCCACCAGGAACCGTGCACTTAGCAGAAGAGCAAACTAATTTGATTTTGTGTGCTGTAAAAATGCAAACCAAGCATAATGATAATAATGCAAAGTGTAACAGAAATATTGTATTACACTAACCCTTTGACCCAGGGGCATTTAACTCTCCAATATTTATGTATTAATGTTCTTCGAGAGGTTTCCTTCAGTATCAGCAAGCGATGTGTTCAGGGGATGAATCTGTGGATGTTTTCATCCTAAGTGAGAATAAATGTTTACTGCAGAATTTCATGCTGCTTCTGACTGCCTACCAGCTAGTGACCATATTTATTGGTACTGTTGTACAACCAACAAAATAAATGTTTAATTTGGGGGGGGGGTTGTTTGGGTTTTTAAAATTATTTGTCTGTAAAGAAAGTTGGTACTTTATAGATGTCTTTTTCTTGCTTCCATTTTTTAATTAAAATGTAATTACCAATTCACATTTAGGAATCTGTAATCTTTTAGCATTGGTTTTTCTTTATTAAACTGTAACCACAAATGTCACATAAGAACAAAACAATCGCCCTGTAATTTCAGATTATGGATTTTTTTTTCATTATGATTGACTTGAATATACAATATTTGAATATATTTGAGATATGAAGACACTTGGATGTTTGTATTTTCTTTTAAAACTGTGCATAAAACAGTAAAGATAATTTTCATTGTTTTGTTCATACCCTTAACATTAAACCAAGACTAGAAGCTTTAAAGACAAATAAACATTCTTTTTTTCTGCTTAACAAATCATCCTAGATCTGTGAAGCTCCAAATCGTTACAGAAGCTGGTAGAGCATATAGTCAGAATGATTTCTGCAATGCAGAACATAATGGGGGTTCTTAAACAAAATGCATAAAGATGTGGGAGTCACACATTGATCTGATTTTTCTTAGAGTTATGTTTAGCTAAGCTCTCAGTCACTTTATCATTTATTCGATGAACATTGTTTATTAGCATTGGTTTTTCAGTTACTGTATCTCTGTATGCTGTTACAGTTTTTCCTGGTGTTAAATTTTTCTTAGTATGTAGATAATCATCTTCATAAAAGATACCCTTAGCACATTTGGTCCCCCCCAGTGTATAACAGAAAGGCTTCTTCAGAACTCAGGGTGTGAGTGCACAAGGAAATGCCCAGGTAAAGTCATGCCTGTGGCTTTATTTACTGAACTTAGAGTAACCATGGGATGTGTTTGGGAAGCAGTTAAGGAGAACCTCTTTGCTTCTCACTTGACCTCTGAAAAGACTGTAAGACTGGCAGCTGATGTTTTCATCACTGACTCACTCTGTTAGTGTTTTCATAGAGTCAAACCATCCAGTGGCCTGGATTGGAAGGAACCTTAAAGCTCATCTCCTTTCCAACCCCCTGCCATGGGCAGGGACACCTTCTACTTAGATCAGGCTGCTCCAAGCCCTGTCCAACCTGGCCTTGGACACTTCCAGGGATGGGGCAGCCACAGCTTCTTCATTTTGTGTCCCTGCCCAAGATGCACTTCGGATGAACTGTTGCCTGACCTGTTGCTGCCTGTTGCAAGCCCTTGGTTCTGCCATAGCTAATTCAGGCACATATTGTAGAGTAATTGCCCACTTGAAGCCCTGCTCCTGGTCTGCTGAATGTTTTTGCTGTTACCTGGGGAATACACTTTCTTTTGGAGACTTAATAATGGAGTAAACAAATAAACACCCCTTGTAGCATACGGGGGAGATGAGTGCATGGAAGGGCACAGGGCAGTTTCTACCCAACAGCTTTGTGTTATTACCTCCTAAATGTACTTCTGGAATGGAATATGTTGCATGCAAAAAATGGACTGTCCTCTAATGGTCTGATAATAAGCAGAGTCCTAGTGGTAGCTTATTCATATAGTGTAACAAGTTAATCTCGTTAGTGTGAGTTTTATCTAGCTTCATAATCACTGAATTGGATCATTTCCTCTTGGATGCTCTTCTTCCTCCTGTTCTGTGCATGGTCTGCAATACTGTCCCCTGTGCTTAAGCTGAAGCTGGAGGATTCTGAACAGCTATAGCCCCTTTCTGCACAATTCAGAGCCGTGAAATTCTGCAGAGGAATTCAGGATTCCTGAAATGGGCTTTGTCCTGCCACCTTCTAATGACATGCAGGATAAGAAATTAATTTTTTTGCAGCATAGAGGTATCTAGTCCTTATGGCAAAATTCAAGGTGGTGTATTGTGCCTGTCCTAGGATCCTGTGTGCAGAGAGCAGCTCCAGAGCCTGACACAGGGCAGGGAGCTTGATGCCTTCCCCTCTGCTCAGCCTGTAGCCACCTTTCCCCATTCTTGGACATTTTTTTTTCTTTTTAAGTTTAAGTAAAGGGAAGCAATAAGATGTTTTTGAAAGTGTTAGCTTTTTTGCATTACCGCAGTGGAAAATAGCTACTGAGCAGATCTGACCAGGCAGCCAGGCCATGATTCTTAACTGCAATGTTTGGCTTTTCATCTTCATTTTAAACAGGTAGATTGATCCATTAAAATGTACATTTTAATTTTACCAAGAGTGCTATTTGCAATTAAAGAGCCGCTGAAGGTCAGTGGTAAAAGGCTTGGGAGGTTGGGAGCTGACGCCTGAGAAAGTTGAGATTACAGCTTCCTGCAGTAAAGCTGTGAACATTTAAAATTTGTGTAAATAAAAATGTATTCTTGGTGGACTTCTTTCAAGCCAGGATGTTCGATTCCTCCCTGGGGAACTCATTATCTCTTGAGTGTGCTCATCTTTACATGGGCTGCTTTTTGACACTGGGGATGGATCTGGAGCTGTTGCCTCATGGTGCTCAGCCAGCATGTGAAGAGTTGCACGGACTGCACAGTTTTGGCAGCATCTTCTCTTACTCCTGCTAATCTTACAGGAACCTGTGGCTGTGACAGTCTTCAGACAGCAGTGAAGAGTGAGCTCCCAGCTGGGAGCTGTAATAACTGTTGTCAGGAGCATGCCAGCAGAGGGAAGAGAGATGGATTCTGTTTGTTTGTATCTTTATTTCTGTGGGGAGGGGCAAGCAGTGAAAGCCCTTTTTTAATACCATCATTTCCTCCTTTAATTTTCCCCCAGCTTTTAAAACGAGCAAACAGAAATAAGTAAAAGATGGCTGGCTGCCCTCAGGGGTATTGTGTTAATGTCCCTCACTGGGCTACTGCAGCTACAGAGGAGCTCTGTTTGGGAAGATAATTAGTATTTGCAGTTGTGGTTACATATACAGCAATGAGGACCCGTAATCCCTGTGCTGTCCCATGCAGCTTGCTCCTTGGAGAAGAGGCTTTTGTGTGATAAACAGCAATAATATCAATCTGTAGATAATCTAGCCCCCTTTGCTCTGTTCCCCTCAGGAAAAAAAAAAGCAGCAGTAGCTGCATGTCATCTGCATTTCTTTTAAAAGACAAAACAATGATCTTGAACAAACACAGCAGAAAAGGCTGCCTCCCCTTATTTTTCTGTTGCCCTCAGCGTTTCCAAAGAGCAAGAGAATTTCTTGATGATTGGTTTGAGAACCTGGAGAATTGTGCTGAAATCCTGATTAATGCACAAGTTTTTCAAGCCTCTCCAGTGCTTTCAGCGTGAAAGGAAATGGCATTTGCAAGAGAAAGAATCATTGTTTAAATAGCAATGTCAAATTTCGTACTTATCTTATTTTCACTGCCTTCATGATTCAGGTGAATGCTTGAAGCTTGCAGTCCTCGATTTGCAGTGTACTCTGAGCTTTATGTGAAAAATGAGTAGCTGAGGCATTCTTTCCTTTTTATATTTTGGTGAAGGAAGAAGTGGTCTTAATTCTGTAATTCTATGATTGTTTTTAGGTAAAAGGAAATTAATTTTCAGCAAAAAAACTGAACCTACCAGGAACCCATTTGAAAGTGCATGGGATGACACTGTCACTATTTTAATTTAGCATTCTGTACCTTAACATCTACATCTTAAGGAACAATGGAGGAAATCTTATGCAATGACATTGAACTGCAGCCAATTCTGTTTGCATTTACTGCCCCTAGCTGAATAGCAAAAAATAATTGCAGCCAATTCCTGAATTAATGTTCCCGTGCCTCTCTGGATTAAAAAATATGTGGGAAAATAAAATACAGTAAACTGCTCATCTAGTGGAGTTAATTCTAATAAATCCAGAGGCCAAATAGCAAAGTCAAGGCAGAAGTTTTTAATAAATACTTCTGTTCAGTAAATCAGATGATGTATTCATATGAGATGTTGGTGATTTAATTACGTACCCTCACACTGACAAGTAAGGCATGATATTGGACAGAAGGTATTAAAATCCATCATTTTTATATCAGCGGGGGCAGATAACTTGGATACAAGCATTCTTGCAGAGCTGAGGAGTTGATTTCCACTAAGGATGAATGCTGCTAAACTGTTTAGAAGGAGATGCAGACCCAGCTGAGAGCCAAGATGTAGGGCACTTATCTTCTGTGCTGAGGCTTTTCAGCTCTGTGGGAATGGAGGTCCAGTGTTTCAGGAACAGAGTTTGGTGACCAGAACTAAGGTGTAAAATTTCTTACCTCGTGTGTCCTGGTTTGGCACTGACCAAATTCCAGGCACCCATGACAGTCAATCACTCACCCTCCCCTGCCACAGCTGGGCAGAGGAGAGAGAGAAAAATTAACAAAGGGTTCATGACTTGAGATAAGGACCAGGAGAAAGCACTCCAAGGGCAAAACAGGCTCAACTTAAGAGGTACAAAGAGAATTTATTACTAACAGAATCAGAGAAGGATAATGAGAAGTAAAATAAGCCCTTAAAACACCTTTTCTTCCCCCAACCCTTCCCACCTTCCCACCAACAGCACAGGGAGAGAGGGCCTGGGGGTTTGGGTCAGTTCATCACCGAGGTTTTCTTCCACTCTCAGGGAGAGGAGTCCTTCCCCTGTGAGGCCGTGGGGTCCCTCCCACGGGCACACAGTCCTCCCAAAACTGCTG
>VYXD01008937.1:3818310-3832958 GCA_013397195.1 Hylia prasina | reverse complement strand
CACAGAGGTGTTACCAGCCTCTCTCACTGGCCCAGCCTTGGCCAGCAGCATGTCCATCTTCAGAGCCATCAGGGACTGGCTCTGCTGGACATGGTGGAAACTTCCAGCAGCTTCTCACAGAAGCCACCTCTGTGGCCCCCCACTACCAAAAACCAGTCTGTGCAAAACCAAAACAAAGTGCCACAACAGGCATTGCTATTTGATTCTAGACTTCATTTGCAAATAACCTCAAGTCCTCTAAAATTCTATAGTACCAAGAGAATTCTGGATAGCCTCTTCTGATGACAGTAGGCGAATAATAATGTTATATTAAAAGTTACGAACATGAGTTCTGGATTACTTATTTTTTCTTTCTTTCCACTTTGCAAATTGTTGGTTTAATCTGAGACAAATTCAGAAAAGCTTTACTTTCTCTTCCTTGCTAATACAGTGATATAATTTTAATATATTTTATGGTGAAATGTATGTAGAAGACCACTTTATACATAATTGTTAAAATAATTGTCTTTTGAACTGTGCAATACGTACAGGGCTAAGCGTTAACACAGGAGTCCTTCATTTGCATTTGTAATTCATGCTGCTGTAGTTGCACCAGAATAAAATCTAAAGCTTTAAATGTCTGTCTCTTCCTGTCCCTTAAATCTTGGTGAATAGATGTGACATTCTTACCCTGATGACAAAACTACAGACTCAAGTTGGTTAAATATTTTAAAGCTTAGATTAGATCAGTATTTTACAACACTGTGCAGTAGGATGTCATCCGTACTTAGTCTCTTTGAAAGGCAGCAATTAGAGTGATACGGACTTTAAAGGTGTGTTCAGAAAAATCATCATCTAATCAGGTGTGCTGGCTGGCAGTGGTTGCTTCTAGGTCAGAGCATTAGTTAATGCTCAGTGGGCACACTGCAGCTGTTGAAACAATGTGAATTTGGTTGGTGGAGACATGCCAGGCAAGACTTGTGTCTCCTTATTATGCTTCAGGAACTGTAGCTTTCAGGAAGCCTTCTGCCCTGCAGTGGCTCAGATCATTGCATTGCTATGTCATGCTGAATAATTTGCAGCATTTAGCACTTAAATTGGCTCATTGCAGACAATCCAATTAGAATAAAGTCTATTATCATTTTGGAACCTTGGGATGAAATAGTGTTTAAGCGATGAGCCGCCTGCGCTTCCTGTAGTTCCTGAGCCTTGCAGGCCTGTGTGCTGTGCTGAGGGGGTGCCTGGCACTGATGGAGGGATGCTCCTGCTCAGCCTTTGCTTGCAAGCTGAGCTTTCATCTGAAGATGTATTGGAAACCTGCAGTCTCAAAAAAGGATTTGAGGTGCTTCATCTTTTTGTCTGTTCATATGTAAAACTTTCTAAGCATTTTTCTTCTTGTCAAGGCAGACAAATTGAAATGCTGATGTTGTGATATGAGCCTGTACGGCAGGTGAAATTTGGTGTGGCTGCTGGCCTGGGCTGAGGTTCCCATCCGAGGCTCAGGAAGCCACATATTCTGCTGTGCATTTTGCTGTTGATCTTTGCTCAGCAGAGGCCAAATTCGAAAGAGATGCAGTAAGGTGTGTATGGAAAGTCACAAAAGAACCCAAAATTATTCAGGCATTTAAATCCCATGGACTAGCTGGAAACAACACCTGAGCTGCAGAGGTGAACTTTATGTCCCAACTAGGTATGTTTTTGCTTTTGGGTTGTGTGCTGGGCCTTCAGTGTCTCTCTGCTTTAGGACATGGGGTTTTGGTTGTATTTATTGGTGACAAATTTGGTACAAACGTTTTTTCCCCCTTCCTCCCCCTAGCTTGTACCCAGCCACATGCATTCCTCTTGTGCCAGTTTTTGAGCTATGCAATGAGCTGATCTGGGAGCTGTCCCAGGTTAAAAATAACTTTTCTCCATTAAATTTCACCAGAAGGTGATGTAGCTAACACATTCAGATGTTTTTGCTTGTATTCAGTATAAAAACTGTAATAAGGTAGATGGAAAGCTAAAAGTGTCTATGCTGAAGTGCTGTATATAAGCTGAAAGACTGACAAGAGAATAATACATGGATATTGCATTTTAATACTAATATTGGTTCCTAATGCTTAGATAAGTCTCTCAGCACTCAGGACGCTTTAGCAAGGGGAGATAAGGGCCAAATCCATTAGCTCTGGTGAGATTTGGATCTGCTTACCTTTGGATTTCATGAAATCGGGTGCTTACGTCCCAAGCAGCCGTTGTGCTGGGTTGAATACAGCTGTGCAGGGCCACGAGCACACGGGGAAGCAGAGCAGGGAAATTGGCACTGAGAACATTTTTCAAGCTGGGAGATCAGATGTGTGTTCTGTGTATTGTTCATCTTGTTGAAAGGTTTTTATTTATGTACCTTAGATCTGACTGTGTATGTAAACATACATGCACATAACATTTTCTCAGCCCTGAAAGATGTAGACTGGGATAGATTTTTGTGGTGCTTTGTATTTAGGTCCTTGCCTTATTCCTCAGTGACATTAATTTGTCCACAGAATAACAGTAAGCACATTAATCTTCTATCCAAGAAGGTATTTCATGCACAGTGTTTGGCATGCAGTAGCTGCATATTACCAAAACCACTTCGATAATAAAATTCTCCTATTAAAAAGAAGAAAAAAAAAGTGTAAGTATTTATGCAAGACACATACACCGTGACATATTGAAAAGGAGTGTTTTAATATACTAATTAAAAAGATGCCAACTCAACATGTTAGAGTACCTCTGAATCTTGTAATTTAAGCAGGTCAAGATTTGTGGCCAGAGATGGCTGGTTGATGCGGACAAACTAATTTTGCTGCAGAAGGTGGACTTCTTTTCTTGCTCAGTCTCATGGTATATGTGGTACCTGAGATGAAATGTATTAGCTTTTAAACCTTAAATGCCTAAGTGTAGCTGAAACATGTCACCTATACTCTGTTGGTCCATCATTTGCAAAGGAGTGGTCCATTACATGCAAAAGCTTTTTTGTTCAATGGGAAGATTTTAAAATATAATTACCTAAGAGTTGCAGTTTTGTGGTACGCCGTAGCCAACTCGAGATTGCATTACCCTTGGAAATGGGGTGCTGCAAACTGGAAGGCAGAGCTCTGCCCTTGGTCACCATCATGTGCTGCTGCCTCTCCTGGGGCTCTGCTCATCTGATCCATTTCTAGTCTCCTTAGGAAGAATTCACCCCAGGAAGAAAAGGCCCCTGTGGGATCAGCCCAGCCAGAGCAGTTGAGATGCATAAGGGATAAAGGTCCCGTCCTTTGAGCAGCTGTCCCTGCTTAGGATGGCTCCACCACAGGGCTGTGTCCCACCCTCAGGCATTACTGCCCCATGTCTGGGTATTTTGTCATGGCTGATGCTTCACCACTGTGCTGGGAACCCTGTGGAGTTGAAAGTTTGTGTTCACAGTGTGAGTGTTTGCTTTGTGTTTCAGTCAGAATAACGCTCTGAGAGGAGCAGGCAGGACCAAGGAGCAGCATTTCTGTAGCCATTTCTGCTCTCCTGACTGTAGCACAGCTCCAGGAGAGGTGGTGAAAGCTTTGTTGGATTGGATGAACAGCAGTTTCAAAATAAATTTATCACGTGCTGCTGTCTTCCCTGCTCACCAGTGTTGGCCAAGCAGTGTGTGGTTGGTCAGTACTGTTTCCATCCTGTCAGTCCTGGGGGTGCAGGGGCTTCTGCTGAGGTGGTGCTTTGTGGTTGCTTTTAATACACCTATTGCTGGGAAGAGAAAACTCTACATGTCTTCTGGGTACACACTGCTGTAAAATGCAGGAAAGTGAAGTTTGGGTTGATTAAAAAGCCTCTTTGTTTATTCAACGGTGATTAGCTTCAGAGCAGTGGTCGGGTTTTGTTTTTAATTTGTACATGCAGAGTCTCTCGTAGAATAGCCAATTAAAGAAAACATAAAAAATGAACACTTATTTTTAACTGTCTTAAAAATAGAGGTTTAGATTGGAAGTGTTATCTCAACTTTAACTAAACAGTAGTGTGGCCATAATGATGTGGTAGTAGTTGAAGCTGACACAGCAGGTAGCGAATCTTCAGTTGGATATGAACTTTATTTTCCAATGTATGGCTTCAGCTTGAGTCTGTCTCTTGTTGTCACAAGAGTAGCATTTGCATAATTAAATAAATGATCTTAAAACTGTCTGGCCCTGTGTGGCTGTGAAATACAACGCTTCTTTCTGTCAGTGCTCAAGCTCATACTCATGGATTATTGGAAAATGCATCGCAGAAGATTAACATCAAATGTTTGGTCTTTCATGAAAGGACATCCTGAACCAACAGCCTCGGTTTTGTTTCTCCTCTCAGTTAATTGATCTTAGAGCAACTCTTCATTAAAGAGAAGAATTGAAAGGGGTATTTTGAGGGCCTTTTTGCACTGAGTAAAATTTCTTGAAAAAATGTCCTGGTAAGGAAGACTGAAGGCATTAGGTAGTTTTGTAAGGTGGAGAGATTGATAACTTTTGTCCTGTTTTTAATTTACTTTCAGATTTCAGGAAGCAGATTACACTAAGCCTCATAGCATTAACATCAAAAGGCATTTCGAGGGTGTAGCTTCCTCTGTCTTCCTGTGTGGGCTTTCTTTTATTATTTATTTTTATCCTGTTGTTGCTAGGGGCTACATTTTCCTTTTTTAATTGAAAAATCCTGTGCAAGCCATGCACAGGTTCCCATTGCCAAGCCACTGGAGATCATCAGCCTGACCCAAAGCCTCAAGCGTTGGGGCTTTGGGTCAGGATACAAACCTGTCATTTTAGTCCTGCAAGTCACCAGGTCCCTTGTTTTGTCCGAAGCAGTGTGAGAAGCAGAATAGTATCATCATGCCATTTCTTTTTTAAAAAAAAATCTGGTTTATTTTTATTGTAGTGCTGTCTGTGATCAGTTGTAATAAGGTATAACCTCTGGGCTGTCACTGTCAGTGTGTCCTCCTCGCCTGGGAGGTCCTGGGGTCTGTCCCCTACAGCTGGTGGAGAGAGCTGTGCTCGGGAGGTTTAATTGCTAACGAGATTGGCAAAACACGGGCATGGTGTCTCAGAGCAGGTGTGTGACCAGCACACCTTTGGAATACAGTGGAAGATGTTCCCACTTTGGAATGCTTCTAAGATTGGGAAGGAGACTAGGATTAAAGCTGGCACCTCACTTTGAGGTACATAGCATACAAACAAATCCACCCTGTGCTTTTTCCTGATGGCTGGAGCTACTCAGGTCATGGGACACAGCAAAGGAACTGACTGCTGAAGGAATCAGTGGCATCAGTATTCTCCTTCTGTCTCATCCAGCACCCACTAAATCCCATGGGAGATGTTCAGCAGGACATGCAGCAGGGGCTTGTGACACTTGTGAATTGTTGCACAGGCATTGGCACTTCTCAGGGAGGGAAAAAAAAGGAGAAAGAAACATTGCTAAAATGCCATATATATGTTTCCAGGCTTTGTGTTTCTGCACCATGGTATTTTCCAGACATAATAGAATGTCATAGTTATACCAAAAATCTGTGATTGATTGCCACTATAATGAAAGCCAGTGTACATCCATGTACATATTTTAAACTATTTTTGCCTTTCTGCTTTTCTTGTTTAACCTGACATTTCCGATTACTTTATCTAGGTGCCTAAATATGTCAGGTGTTTATAGTGCAGAAAGAGATTCCCCCCACCCTTTCTTTTAATAGCACTAATTCTGTCTGAACCTGCAATTTCTTGAAGGTTTTTCTCCATTGTGAGCCAGTGCTCTGTTAAAAAAGGGGAAAAAAACAAAATGAAATACTGCTATGTGACTTGTGAAAGGAGGACAACTGATTTATAACAACAGTCCGTTCCTTTTTTTTTTTTAATCCATTCATTGAATTC
This sequence comes from Hylia prasina, assembly GCA_013397195.1. Taxonomy (NCBI): domain Eukaryota; kingdom Metazoa; phylum Chordata; class Aves; order Passeriformes; family Sylviidae; genus Hylia; species Hylia prasina. Next base: position 3,827,106 of record VYXD01008937.1, on the reverse strand, counting down.
AGCTTGTTCATCCTGAATTTATTTCCCAAGACATAGAGCAAACATTTAGTTGAAAAGTGAGTAGCTTATTCCATTTCCATATGTTTTTAATTGTCCAGTTCCTCTGAGAAAAGGCCATTAACTGAACTAAATTACAGTTTGGATGTGAATTTTTCAGCATGGATCTCTGCCCAAAAGGTGATAAATTAGATGCTAAGCTGTCTTTGATAGTGACCTGAGAGATTAACACAAAACTGTTTTGAAAACAGAAGGAAAGATTTGTTAGGCAGTCAGTGACTGTCAGGTTCGGGCATCATAAATTCCTGTAGTACTTGCTTTTTTTTTGATGTGAATGACAATAAATAGGAAAATTTCAAGCAAACTTAACCCTTTGGCATCCCCATAAGTTTTGGAATTAAATTCGAGCAGCAGTAATGTTGGAATTGTAGGAAAACAAAAGCCCTGCAGTGAACTACTGTTTGCTGTTTGGATTTTTGGTAAAGAGCTGGTGGGAACCTATAAAGAACACAAGAGCTGTAATCCTGGGGGGGCTTCAAGTTTCGAAAAAAGCAATAACAGAATACAACCAAACAATTAGATCTCAGGGCCTCTGTGGCTTAAGTTCTTGTGTTTTGATTTTATGCAACAACACAAGTAATAGAGAGGTGTGTTTTTCCTCCACCACTTTTAACAGCCCTTGAGTTAAATGAAAAGTGTTTAGAGTGTTTTGTGCAGCTGTGTTTGGTACATTAAATGCACAGACATGCTGGCTGTATTGACCTGAAAAAGGAGAAGATATGCATTCCTGTAATTTTAGCTGCTTTGTGGTCATTAGGAAAATGTCATCATTTTTATGCTTACAGCTGCTACTTGGAGATGACCTTTGGTGAATGCTCCCAGTCCCCCTCATGCCATTAATTTGTGTTACTGGGTAAGGCAGGGCTTTATTGCAACCTGGCCCAGGCACAGTTCATCTTCCTGGTGTTGGTGGAGAGTCTGCATATGGTCACTGTAGGACTCTAATCCCTACTTCTCTTAACCAACTATGCTTTAAGAGATGCTTGTTGAAGGGTATCTGTAGGTGGATCTTGCTTCCAGGATTTAACTGAGAAGAAACTCAGTTCTGAAAGATGCTTGTTCTCCTCTGTTAAACATTTTCCCTCTTAAAATGTCTCCTCCCTCAAGGGATTTAAAGAGAGCCTGGGCATGACACTGGAGTGGATAATCTTTGCAGCTGCCTTTTTCAGCAAACCTCTGGGGAGAAGGGGGTGAAGCAAATGTCTGGGAAGCCAGAAGACAGGATATTTCTTCAGACAAGCTGAGAAATAATCAGGGGCTATGGGAGGCTTCTCGGGATGAGAATGAAAAGGAACAGATGGATTCTGGAGATTACCCAGCAGGATTTAGTGGCCACGTCAACATGTAGGGTTAGGGGGAGGATATTTAGTTTTAAGAAGTTTTCTGATTGCTTTTATTTTAAGGCAGCCCTAAAACTAGTGACAAGACTGATGCTGTGTGATACTTAGTGCTGCCAGTCGCCGACAAGGTTTTGACTTGGTCTCAAAAAATACAGAAATAATAAAAAGAAGGGAGCTGCCAGTGAGGAAATGGTACCTCTTACTTTTTAAAAAACATTGGATTTGCTGGGACAGCTGGGAACTCACATTTGTACTGTTTGTTTCCTTTGGGAGACAGTTGGCATTCAAGGGCTTGTACCTTTCTTCCAAGTCCTTTTTTTCTGGGCTTATATTGTTAAAATCCCTGGATTTGTATTTCAGCATCTTGGTCAGGTGTGGGAGCAGCAGGTCTGGAGCAGTGTCCTTCTCAACAGGCAGGTTAATTCAAGTCAAGTGCCACCTTACCTGCTAAAATGAAGGAAAGAGCTCACACTTTTCTGATATTTGATCAGGACAGTTCTAGTACTTTTCTATGTGAGGCACATTTTGTGCTGACATATTCTTTTATTCTTAAAAGAAATAGTTAAATTTGCTTCTGGAAGAGAAAGATGATAAAAAGCACCAACTAGCTAGATTATTTCTGGTCTCCCCAGAAGAATTGAAAATGCTGTATTTTAAGACAGATTTTTTAAAAATAATTTTAAGCTGTAATATGGAGACATAACTATCAAGCATTAAAGAGCACCATTTTTTGGCTGTCAGCAAAGACATGAAGGACATGGGGACACACATTTATCCTGTCCTCTTCCTGATGACACTACTCAATATAGTTGTGGGATTCCTACGTTTTTTTCTACTTATTTTTAGACATGGTTATTCTTTTGTTTCTTGTTGCTTGGCAAAGCCACTTGAATGAGGCAAATCTCTGCAGAAAAATGATTGTAATTATATACAAGCAAGTGCCTACAGGGTGATGCTAAGAAATGGCTTGAAATGCTTGCAAAATAGTTTGAATTGATTGGTTGGATTGGTAAGTTAGTCTAAAAGCATAATGAAGAGCAATGGTAAATAAAATAGGAAACACTGTTCTCCAAGGGCAGGTAGCACTGATGTCCATTCTGCTCAAAAGGCTTGTAGCTTTTTGTATAAATCATGCTCCCTTCAGCTCTGTGAAAGCTTTCAGTGGAGCTTTTGAATCTTAAACAGGCAAAGCAGTCATAGCAGATGTAGCCTTTTTTCTTTCCTTCTTCCATGGGGCACATAGCTGTAACCAGATGTAGTAGCAGAGGCTGGGCAGAGAGCTGTAATCCCCACTGCCCGTGTCACCACTGCTCATCCATTTTGCTATGTAGCTCATTCTTGTACTTTTCACCGTTCTAATGACCCATCTTCTGTGTTGCTGAATGTCATTTTTAATCTGCAAGAGCTGCCTTTTGGGTTTTCTGTATTTATTTCCACTGAGAACATCATATAATACATACAACTCATTGTGAATTACAACTCCCCTCAAGACAACAGCAGAATTTAGTGCTGAATGCGTTTATCAGGTTGGCTTTGTAGCAGTATTGGCCAAAATTTTGTGTAGAAACAATTAAATATTTAGATTTGAGACTTAAATCCCACATTGGTACTAGACACTTTTACCTTGCAAGTTTGATTTAAAAAACAAATTAACTGCTAGCATTTTCTGTTTAATAACTGATTTGAAAGAAATTTGGTCATGTGGCTGACAACTGTGTGTGGAATTGACTTTTGTGGCACTAGTGGCTTTGAATGTGAGTGAGTGTTCCCCCTCGGAACCTCCTTGTATATTTATTAGCAGTTCCTAAACCCATTGCAATTACTGATTAAACACGTTTTTCATCTTTACAAACTGCTGGTGCTCCTAAGAAGCTTTCAGGCAGTGTAATGAAAGACAAAAGAATCCTTTATTGCAGTTTGAGGAAGAGCAGATTCTTTGCAGCAAGTACTTAATGATAACCCGGAGGACACCAGCATTTTGTCCTGCTCACTATCCCGTGCTGGTTTCCTGTTTAAATCAAGATTAATTTCAATGCAATGTCTATTACAGTGTTCTGTTTCCTTCTCTGGACAGTTAAGTTCATATGAACTACTTATCCATGTCCTTGCAGGTGCTGTTAGGTTCTTATGTTCTTAGATTTGGGTTGGTTTTTATGGTGGATTTGGAAACAACTGTGAATTTCACTGGGATTGAGGATAATATTGAGGAGAAGAAATGAGCGTCACTGTAGTGCACGGATTGTGGAATCTTTGAGTTGGAGCTGCAGTGTTTGGAACAAACTTCTGACCTCAGTTTTGCATTGTGGTTTTCTCTTGCTTTTGTAATTGATACATAATTTTGATCTGAAGGGTTGAAATGCCTTGATTCAGAATGTTAAAATCAATTGATTCTACTTGTGCAGAGAGAGAGAAGCTTTATTCCTCTCCAGCCTCCCCTTGACTGCTTCCAGTGAAGACATCTGCCAAATTCATCTCAGATGGTGAGCATTTAACCCCCAGACGTGATGTCTGGGCAGATGTGCAGGAGCCAGCTGTTTGCAGCTGTGCAGAGCCAGCCCTGCTTTCCCTTCATCTCTAGGGACCAGTCATGGTGCTGATATTGATACGTGGTGGTCTTTGGAGTTTGGGGCCAGGCCGATGAGACTGTTCTGGGGTCCAAGAGCTGCTGGGCTGGAGGAAATGGACGTGAGGCCTGTTTGTTGTATGGTTAGGACAGGGTCTGTTCTCTCAGACAGCCTTAGCTTGGAATTACCTTCCCCTGGTGCCCTGTCACCTGGTGTCTGCTGGCATTTGGGAGACCACGGCAGGCTTATCTATGACCTGTGCTGCTTCTCACTGGGCTGATTGCAGAGATTCTGATAAACTTAATCTAGAGTGGGAAGTCTGTTTTCCCTGACATTGTTCTTGTACACAGGGCTGTAGACCACATGGGGATGATACATTTACAAATCCCTAAACTGTTGGCCTTAAACTTCACAAGCACTTTTTATATCTATGAAAAATGTAGCCATGGACCTCTTTCAATCTTGTCAGTTTCTGCTGCTCTTTCTGTAAAACCCACATGATTCACTTCTCATGTCTGCTCTTGGATGGTACAGTCAGAAGTAATGCAGCCCAAAAATACATTGACTCAAAGTGTGCCTCAGTCCTGCTTTACTGCCTCCCCCTTGGATTCCCAGAGTTGTGTGGGCTGACTTGCTGATTCCTGTATGGGTGGATGGTGGCTTCATCAGAGGGATGGATCTCTGCCAGCAGCCCAGGAGCCACCCTGTCATCAGCTGAGGTGTGTGAGGAGCCTCCCCTGTGGTCACATCTGCTGGCATTGCCCCTGTTGGGATCCAGTCAGGCAGCAGGGCTGGAGGGAGGGTGCACAGGTTTCCCACATCTTGTCTTGTTGGGGAAACCTTGGTGGTGTTGAATTCCTGCCTCTGCAGAAACAAAGGTGGCAGTGGAGGTGACGATGTTTTGTAGGAAGAGACAGAACAGGTTCACAACAGCCCATGGGGACAGAGAATGGCAGGGAGAAGGGATGAGTTACCATGATATATTTGTATACTGAGGAACTGTCTTAATATATCATCTCTGCCATGTTGTGTGACTTTGTTTCAGAAGCTTCTCCTTTTTCTAGTTGCTTTCTAAATGCATAAAACAGGAATGTTTGCAAACCAAGCGCTTGCAGTTTGCGCAGATCCATCTCACACATTAAGCATTCGCCAGGACCGCTGACACATGGCTCTCCAAGCAGCCAGCTGGCCACTGCCATATATAAAAGTTTTGGCAAAATTGTAGAAACAGATTTCACTTGAGAGAAAGATGTGCTGGCTTGAACATGTCTGATGAACAAGGTGGAGTCACCGACACAAACCCCAGCACTCCTGTCCCCATCTCTCCCTCCTTCCTTGCATCTTGAGCCTTTTTGGGAGGTGCTATAGTTGTTTTAGTAACTCCTCCAAGCACAGAAATGTTTACATATACAAGCTTGGGGTGTGTTGGCTTTCCAGCTCTGAGGCTATGAGGTTTTCTGAAGATCTAAGCTTTAATGCTACGTGATAGTGCACCCTTTGGTCTTGTAGGACAATGAAAGTAAGTTAGAAATTACCTTCAACAAGAAAAAAAGAACCCTAGCTATCAAAGGGACTGCTAATGTGAATTTATGGGACTATTTTATGTGATCTCCTGAACCTACAAAAAGCCATCCTGACACACTGGACTGTGTTCTTTTCTTCTGCTGTGAACCTGCCACTGGTGGAGGCCACAGTTGTTCATACCAGGGATGTACTGGGGTTATGGGTATGAGCAGTTACAGTTTGGAAAAGTGTAGGCTAAAAATAGGTATCACTTGTTTCCAGATGAGGATTTCTTTCTCTGCTCCTACCAACATGTGCAAGCACGAGCTGTATTGTTTTCAGGTAACCTCTTTTTTTTCTTTGGAACACAGAGAATTCATCTCAGAAGCTTCTTGGAGAGAATTCTTTGTGACATTTATGTTGTGAAAAAGGGCCTTATTGCCCATCTTCAGAGTCACATGACAGTATTGTGCTACTTCTGTGAGACTGAAAAATATGAGCACTAGTACAAGTGAGACAGTCATCACTGAAGAATAAGCAGGAAGATTGGAACACTGAGATGAAAATGCAGCTCTCAAAGGAAGGACAAAACTTCCTTGGCTCCTTGTCTGGGGCAGCTGTGTTTTGGGGGTACACCAGGAAGGTAAAAGCAGGACTTGGGGGTGTGGTGTTTTACCCTGTGTAACTCAGAAGAACAGAGAAGAATCCCCAAAGGGTCACAGATTCATTCCTCCTGAACTTCAGCATCTCCCCCATTCTTGATAGTGCCTCTTTCTCCATCAAAACAGACTCCATCCCCTCAGACCTCTATTCTGGAATTACCCATCATCTTCTGCATTCCTGAGTCACATTTCCAGGTGTTCTTTCTCAGCTTTGAAAGACTCCCTTCTGCCACAGTCGTCTTCTGGCTCTGCTCCTAGTTGTCTACCAGCTGTGTAGTCTGCCTTTGCTGGTCCTGCACCCCAGACATTTTCTTTCTTTTTCCTTTAAAGGGAAGGACATCATTGCTGCCCTAGGAGCAGCACAGCTCCTGCAGCTTCTCCCTGTGTGGGAATCTTAAATAGGAGTCTTCAGCCAGGCTGGAGACCCTGGCTGACCGCTGGCAGGGAGCTTTAGTGGGGCTCTGCTGGCTCAGCTGTGATGGCAGGCTGCCACTTGAATTACCTGGGCTCAAAATGTTAAGGAAATTTATTCAGTTTCAATTAATCTGCAAAAATACCTTAGGAGCTTATGTGAGAATCAGAATCTGATGTTGTAAAAGGATTTCACATGATGAGACTCCTGATGCAATAAAATGTCAGAAATCCTGCCTGTTACTAAGGAATGTAGATGCCTGTGTGGAACTGGAAGGGCAGGAGACATGGACAGTGGTTCTGTCATTGATATCCAGGACTGTGAGGAGGGACAAATGGGGCCACCTTCTTTACTGTACCCAGACATCAAATCAACTCCTCTGGGTTACTGTACTACCCTCTAGGGTATTTCTGAGAATTCAGAACCCAGATTTGGGTGTAATAGAATTTAGGATTGTTTAAGGACAGGAAGCTTGACCGGCTGTGGGATCAGTTTCATCTTGATTCCCCAACAGTGCTTTAATATTTTCCTTTAGTTAATATTTAAGTAGCTTAGTGACTATTTCTAAGGAAATGAGATCAAACTATTCGTAATGTTTGTGAGGAGCAGAAAGACAGTGTGCCAGAGTAATTTGTTTCAGGTTTCTTTTTAGTGGAATTCAGGATTTTATATAATATTTCACTGTGAAACATGCGGGGAACTTTGCAGCTAGTGATAATTTTGCACTTGTTACTTATTTTAGATGTTGTAATTTGTGTGTTGCTTGGATGCCCTTATTGATACTGAATTATCACAGTAGAAACCTGTGCATTTTTGGTGCTGGGACTCATGTTTTGGGATGAGAGGAAAGGCTCTGGCTGTTTTGTAGCTGGCTGGAGAAGTCTGTGGTCGGGTCAGTGGGAACAAGGAGTGCAGCGTCCTCAGAGTGCAGCACGTGTGGTCTCCTACTCTGCTTCTCTTCCATAATCCCTGACTTTATTGGATGTTTTCTGTGGGATTTTTGATTCCTTCTTTTTTTAAACATTAAGGCTGTTTAAAATGAATCCGTTGTAATCCATGTAGCAAAGCTGTGCAAGTTCCTCATAATGCCTGTTGGGTTGTTTTTTGAATGAAAATCCCTAATCTGTTATCTGTCTCTGTCTTCAGAATAAATTTTTATAGCTGGGATTATCTCCTCCCTGGGTAGTTGTGTCATAGTTCATTTTTGAGACAGTGGCCAAGCAGCAAAATAAGGGAAGGAAGGTTGGAGATTGGAAAAGCATTGGATCAGCCTCAAAAGAAGAATAGCGTTTATTAATGCTGAAATGTAAACAGGCAAAAAACTTTTCAGCTAAACAAAGCATTTATTTGAAGCATGTTCTTAATTTTTTTTTCCAAAATATAGCTCCACTGCAAAATTAAGTTCTTCAGAACAGAAAAATAAAATATTTATTTTAAGGCTGATCAAAGATCATGTGAACTTTTCAAATTATTTGGTTGAATTTTGGGAAATTTCTTCCAAGATGTCAGTTGTGTGCCAGGGATAATCCAACCACTGGCAGTGGCGCAGAAACTGATGGAATAGTCAGGTTTTGAATGCTGTCTTGTGCTAAGATATTCACTTGCAACTTTAATAGAAGATGCTTACTAGAAAAAAATTATTTTAAAATGCTATGAAAATGTTTAAGTAATTGTCAAGATAAGAATTTGCTTTGTTGCAAGCAATTGATTCTGTGAAGCATTTTTGAAAAGGATTTTGAGCACCTTAGCTAGCAGGTTGTTTCAACCTTATCTTATTCCATACTAAGAGGGACAGTTTCACAGACATCTCGTGGGTGTTATTTTGTTTTGATTTGTTTGTTTTAATTGAAGTGCTACATACTGCCTCTTTTTTTTATGTTTTCCTTGCCGAAAAATATTAAACTGAATGTTAAGAGTAACACACAAGCTGCTCATTTCACAAAACTCTGTGGCTGAAAATGATTCTCAAAAGTGAGCTTATTTCTATTTGTGGGAAATACCAATTTTCCTTTGGTATTTGAATATCAAAACTGAAGGAAGTTTCATGCTTGCTTTCAGCGTATTGCTGTCTTCTGGGCAGTAAGCTGTTATCAGCATAGGTATTTTCTCTTTAGATCCTGTGGTCTTGTGTGTACTGCAGTCCTTGGAGAGCAAAATGAGGAGTTAGCAGTCTTTTGATGCCTCTGCCATCTGCTCTAATTTTCACTTTTCTCTTTTCTCTTTTCTCTTCTCTCTCTTCTCTCTCTTCTCTCTCTTCT
>VYXD01008937.1:3731468-3811563 GCA_013397195.1 Hylia prasina | reverse complement strand
TGTTTGGTTTTGTTTTTTTTTTTTTGTGTGTGTGTGTGGTTCCAGATTTTCCTCTGAAACCACAGAGCCTAGGAAGTTTCTAGTTTTAAATGCTGGACATAATTCATTCTCATGAGACCAAGACTTCAGTCTCTTGAGTCCACCAGCTAGGGCCTTAATGAAGTCATTAAATTGCTTAAGATGTGCTCTATAATCAGAAAGGCTGTGTTTAATTATATATTTTGGTCCTTGTTCCCAAATACTGCTTCTGTGATTGCCTTAAAATACTTTCAATACTCCTAACTTAATCCTATACATTTGTACTGGAAAGAAATTCCAGTCATGGATTAAAATCTATTTTGTATTTTACTTTGAGCAAAATAAAACCAGAAAGTCTGTCTGCTCCTCAAAAGGCTCCTCCTGAATTCAGTGTAAGGTCATAGATACCACAGGAATACAAACAAGTGCATCAGTGCATTGCTCAGCAAATCCTACTCATTCCAGATCAAGTAGGAATTGATCTTGTCCCCACATTGAGCCAGTCAGAATCTGGATTTTTGTAGCTGAAACTAATAAGGGTTGACCTGAAGGAAGAAAAATTTTTTGAATATTTGTGTGTGTGGGACTTAGGCTGGATCTGTTGATCTGTTTCCCCCCCTCCATTGCTTTTTGAATGCCGCAAGTCCATTGACAAATTTCATCAGAGCTGAAAGAAAGAATCTAGGCTTTTGGAGGATAGCTGTGATTTAGGAGAGACAGGATTCCTTTACACATCTCTGATCCAAGAAATACCTTTAATTAAGGCAGTGGAGGGCTCTGTTTGGGTCTATTCTGCATTTTCATTGAATCTCCAGCCTGGCTGACTTCTCTGAATGATAGTTCTGGGCAGTGTGTGACCTTCCCTCTGGAGGAAAGTTGTCTGGCACGACTGCCTTTGCTGATGAAGACCCTCTGCAAGTGTCTGGATGGAGAACTCTGCATCTCCATCAAGGGAAGATGCTGTGTCCTGAAGATCACCTGCAGTCTGCCACTGGAAGGCAAATAAGGCCTGGGCTGGACACCTGGTGAGCTGGTGTAAGAAGTAAACTGCAGATTGAAACTTGGAGAGCAATTAAACATGGGAACAACCTTTAAAAAACAAAACGAAAAAGCCACACACAATGACTACTCAAGATTTGAGTTCTTCAGTACTTAATACCTCTCTGAACAAGGTGAAAACTGTTTTTAAGGCTGTGAGAGGTGGCATTATGAAGTGTAGTCACTCAGACTTGTCATGTGAGTATGTGTTATCCAACTGTTTGTTCTGGCATGAAAACCTGTTAGATTTTACTGATACAGTAAGAGTGGAAAACCAAACAAAACCTGAGATTCCTTTCCCTGGAACAGAGCAAGCTTCAGCAGTCTTTTGGAAATATAACAAGGGTTTCCTTGATTAAGTGAACGGTTTACAGTAATTATCAAGGATGCCAGGGGTTAAGTGAGATAATTTATTTTTGATGAAAATCAGAAGAAAACAAAATCTGGTTTTTATTTTCTGCATTAATATGCCAGTTAAGCAACTGGAAATACTGCTCAAGGAACATGTAGTTTGTAAATGAATGAGGATTTCAGGCCTGGAGTAGAGAATCTGTACAAACTGTGCAGCGAAGGCTGCTCTGGTGGAATGTGTGGTTTTGCATAACAGGTGAACTGAAAATGATGGTTATGACAGGAGCTATATTTAAATGAGCTGAGTTGAAAGCAGTGCAAGAATAGAGGAAAATGATATACACAAATCACAGTAAATTCTGTCCTCCACAGATCTATTTCTTTTGTCCCAAGCAAAAATTGCTGTGATGGAATATGAGGAACTAACTTTTGTGACCAAATGAGTCGAAACAAGTGTCTGAGTTTGGCAAAGGTATGTGTCTTGTGGCATGTGAAGGGGAAAGAAACAAATATCTTCTGGAAAAAACTGAGGAAAAGAGCAGTTTCATTTTCCAGGACTTCAGAAGGATTTTTAAGGATTTTTTTCCTTATGTAGAAGGAAACTTCAAGCTAACAATTTCCAGTGTTCTAGGTCAATACAGTCATTGAATTTCTGAAAGGTCAAAGCTGGAATGAAAAATACTGTGAATGAGTCTTTATACAATCAAGTCTCTGGGTTTTTGTCAAGTATTTTTTGCATATATTTTCAAGTTTCAGCTACTATTGGCTTAAAGGAAGGATCAGGAGAGTGTAGAACATGTGATGTTATTTTGTTCAGCACTGGCTGGACTGCAGCAGCATGGTGTGAGGATCTCATGCTTCCCAGCCTCTAGTACTAGAAAAATATTGTGGTGATTAAAATGATAGTTTAGGGTATGTTCAAATCAGTGAGCCCTACAAGGCTGAGGCATCTGGATATTCTCAAGGGAAAAGTCCTGGTGTTATTAAACTCAGTGCCAACCTTGTCACATCAGTGACACCAGTCTGCACCAGGGTCAGCCCAGCATCCCCGCACTGCTTCCTCCTAAGTCACCATCTCTTTGTACCTTAACCTTAAACACAGCAGTAACTTCAGTTTTACTTCTTGACATTACTGAGATAACTTAAATATTTCAAGTCATGTTCCTCAGTGGACTCATTAAGTGAAGCATACAATAAATTTCATTTTTTTATTTAGGGAGTTTTCATTGCAATTTCTCTAGGCTTAAAAGCATTCATGCTTTAAATAGCAATTTACCTTTTTTTAAATTTGCTGTAAAAGTGAAAATGCACTGTTTTTCCATGCTTCCAGACACCTGTAATCTCAGCCATGCTGCATTGAATTGAATCTCCTATTTGCACTGTTTGGTTTCCTCCCCCATTTTCTTTCATACCATGTGAATCCCGTGTCCGTCCTTGTTATGTCAGGCTTCCACAAGGGGCAATCAGGTTGATCTCCAAGCTCATCCTTTCAGTGAGCATCTACTGCTTACCAGGTTTCCCCCAAAAATAAATTTCCTACATCTTGAGCAAAAATGGAAAAAATTATATATATTTTTTGTTACCTCTCAAAAAGCTCCTGCTGGGATGGGCAGTGTTCTGTCTGTTAGCGTTGTATCAGAAAGAGCTGCATTTTTCCTAAGTAGAGCTTTGTTATGAAGTTCATTTGACTGAAAATATTTTGCATGCTTAACTACCTGCTGGTGAATTTTTCTATGCCAAGTAATGTGTCAGGAGCTAGCGGAGCATAGTAAGTTAATTACTTGTGTGCATACTGTGAAGGAAAAGCAAACAGCAAGGCACCGGTGATACGAAGAATGAGACTTCATTTCAGTCACCAGAGATTGTGTTGTTAATGAATCCACTCAATCAGCAGGGAATTGGTAGTGTAGATAAGCCCAGGTATGGCTGTGTACTGATAGGAAGATTAGTCCCTCAACCAAAACATTGTTTTTAGTGAGAGTTTGCTAATATTGAATAGTTTTTCAAAAGCACCGGTGAGATAAAGTAACAGCCTGAATAATTATGGCTGTCTCGAAAAGACATGATGACGCTGATGATCTTCTAATGTGCTCTGCAGACACCGTATAAATCCCATATCTTAGAGATTTCACAGTGCAGGGCTCTACACTCCAGATTCCATTTGATGGTATGTGTCCCCACGGGCTGCCCAAACACTGCTGTGGCTACAGAGCACAGGGAGGTGTTCCGAGCTGGCTGCTGCCCTCCTCACACCGGACAGAGGGGATGGGAACACCTGCCTTGCTTCCAAGCATCCTTGGTGGCAGCAAGTGAGGATGCTCCCGTGGGAGGCAGTGGGAGCTGCAGGCAGTGGGGTGGAGGAACAGATGATGCCTTTACATTGTCCTCGGGAAAATTCATCCTGGGAACAGCTGCATCCCAAAGCCTGCAAGCTGCACTCTGGGGTGACTGTCCCTAAATGAACTGTTCATGCAGTCTTGGAGGAAAGAACTTATTCGAGCTAGGGTATCTCTTTAACTTGGTGGTTGAATGTGTGCCACAGGTGCTGTGGGAGTGAATCTCCCTCCAGCAGTGCTCACCCTGACTCCATCCATCACAGCAGTTCTTTGCTGCCAGCCCTCTGCAGCACCTGGTTTTCCCCCAGAGCAACTGCTCAGGTGTTTGTGTCCATTTCCCTTCCAAAGGGTAGTGCTGGCAGAAGGGAAGGGGTTTGGGGTGGGAGAGGGGCTGCTGCCAGTGCCCTCCTCCAGCACTGATGGGTTACCACCTAAAACTCATCTGGAGAGAAGGGGTACAAGCAAATAAAATCCACATTAGGGACATTAGGTCCCTTTCATGACTGATTTGATGGGTTTTTTGGCTTTGCTTGGTTTTGGGGTTTGGGTTTTTTTGGGTGGGTTTGTTTATTCATTTTTTCCTAACTCTGGATTTTCCTGTTGGAAAACTAAAGCTGGTTTGGAATAGTTAAGCCGTGTCATGTAACATACTGGAAATGACAGATATAGAACAAAAATGGGAAAACCAGTTGTAAATGTTCTCTGTCAGCCACAGAAGCAATGCCTTCTGATGGAGTACCTCAGGCTGGACACTATGGCTGCTTATTGTCTTCCTATTCATTCCTCCTACATTAATGGTAGAAACATAGACTGAATGTTAATAGAAGTTGAGGGCAGGGTTCATGATGTGTCATTAAGTAAAAGCTAGCAATCTCCCAGCAACTCTCCTGGGAGCTATTTTACTGGTGAATATTAGTGAAAGGGACAGCTGGATTGAGAAGGCTGTTGGAACAGAGATGCCATTAAGAACTTAGCTGGGCAAAAGCTGATTTTCACCTAAAATGGCAATATCATGGCAAAGCCAGTATTTGTCAAGATTTGATGAGTGATTTTGGGGACTGTAGTGTTTTCTGTGATGTGATTAAACTATGAGGTCCTAATCTGGTGGCTGTCTCAGGTTAGGATCAACAAGGGGTTTTGAAAAGCTGAGGGTGACATGTTTCAACAACAGATAATTTTATCTTCCTGGCTTTATTTTTTAAATCCATCCTCTGCTTAGGACACTCCTTTTTTTTTTGAAAACCTGAGCAAAAGCAACAAGTGAAAATCATTTTTGTAGCAGGTTTCCTTTGAAATGATGAGTACTTTCAGCAGTGCCTCTGGATAGGCTTTATTGATATCAGCCCTCCCTCCCTTTATTCCCTTTCTATATTGCTCTGTGCTCTCTGTGGGTCTTTTATTAACTTGCATCCTGCAAAAATTCAATAAAAATATACAGCTTTTTCCTGTCTTTCCTCCTCCTTTTCTTTTTTTTTTTTCATTCTGGCTTTCAGAGACAGAGCTCTGGGGAGGGCTTCTTTGGTTAGTTACAAGGAACAGATGGGAATCAAGAAAAGGTACTTTCTGTTCCTGTACCCACCCAAATTGGAGGTAATTAAGTTACAGTGATGCATCATTTACGTTAGCAGTTTCTTTGGTGAGATCAAACCTATTAAGGGTACACGTGAGAAGTAATAGGACTCAAGTCTGTGGTGCTTTGACAAATAACTGGAACTGGTTTTTTTCTAAATGTGTTTGCAGGTACCCTGGCACCAAGATCTGTAGTGGGACAGTGGAGTTTTGCACAGCTTTTTATCTCCATAGATCTCTTTATGTTCTGAGCAATGCTTGCAGCTGCTCTGATGAGAGAGGTGAATTTATCCCTTTATAAAGGAAAGGAGTGAAACGGAGCATGTAGCTCCTGGTGGTAGGAAGGAGACAGAGAAGCAAGATGGGAATTTTAGATTTCCTGACGTAAATGTCATGGCTTATTACTGTCAGTATCGTTCAGTGTTCATGTCTGAGCCCCTGGGCAGGTTCAGCAGCACGGGAGCATTGATGCTTCAGCAGGGTCTCAGTCAGGCCCTCAAACAACCCATGCTCTCTGTTCCAAAAACCACAAAAAGGTTCCTGAGCCCATCATGTCTGTTCTTGCACATTTTCTTCTTGCCTCACTACTCCTGCAGCCTGAGGTCTGTCTCCCACAGTTTCAGCTCCAGATCCTATGGGGACTTTCACCTGCAGTGTGGTGGTAAGGTCACAGGCACAGAGTGGCAAGCTGGCTGCTTGTCTTCCTGGCTTTTGCCTGCTCTGAGTGTTGGCAGTGGTGGCTGTAATCAGCACTGAGCCAAATTCAGGTCCTCTTGCTTCCTTTTCTTTCAACAATTTCTTGCTGAAGCCCTCGCAGCCTCAATCTGCATCCAGCAACTCTTGGGTGTGAAAGTTCCTTGCCCAGTTTCTTCCTCTTGTTCACTCAGATTTATTTTCTGAGGGCTTTGTTCACACAATGCTTTCTCCTTAGTGTAGCACAGATGGAACCATGGTTTACATCAACATTGTATGAGCTTATGCTTTTTCATATGTTTAATTCTATGAAACACCAGACTCATTTCTTCTTTTATCTTTGCTCTCTGGAAGAAATTATGTTTCTTTTCTTTCTTATGGGAAGGTTGATCACCTTTCTGGTGTGTTAGTGCCAGCTCTGGAAGATGGCCTTAGAGAAGAAAGCATGAAGCAAGGTGTTACAGAGAAGGGGAGGTTAGCCCAGGGGGGTGCACCTGTTCAAGTTTGAGATGTTTTATATTGTGTTTGTCTTACATTGTTCAGTTTAGGCTTTTTGAGGTGACAGCTGTTTGCTAGTTAGGTTTGTAAGAATGGAGCCCCTCTTCCTTCTGCTGCTTTTGGGCACTACAGCAATATAAATGTCCCTCCTATCAAGGTCCATCAGCTATTGCCCTGTAAATGAAAAAAAGGATAGCTGAAAAGGGAGACCCTTCTCCAGAGAAACTTGGCCTGGATGTGACCTGTCCAATGCACCCATTACTGAAATCTGTGTCTTCCTCCCAACAACACAAAGTGCTCTCACTGAGCTACTGCATTGATTCGTAATACATCTTCATTCTGTAATTTCCATTAGGATTTATACT
This sequence comes from Hylia prasina, assembly GCA_013397195.1. Lineage (NCBI taxonomy): Eukaryota > Metazoa > Chordata > Aves > Passeriformes > Sylviidae > Hylia > Hylia prasina. The sequence goes on along the minus strand of VYXD01008937.1, from coordinate 3,804,695 downwards.
TTTTAAAATTATATTTAGGAAAAAATCTATTTTTATGTCTGTCCCCAGTCTTCATAAGGCTTTACTGAACTAGTATAGGAATAGGAGAAAGGTAATTTATGATGCCTTCATATAAATTAATCTCCTGTTTTTTCCTTATATTGTAAGTTATCACCTCGTTTATTATATGAAGCTCAGGGTGAGCAGTTTTTAAAAGGCCTCTGACAGTTATGAAATGAATAGTGTGAGATGTCAGATACATTTATTAAAAATATAGAAAATTATAAAAACCAGAGGATGTAGATATACATTGTCTCAGTCACTTGCCACCAGCAGGCACTTTCAATACCACAATTTATCCTCCCACTCAGTGAGTTCTACGTAATAATTTCATTGATACTGTTGTGCTCTGTGCCCAATATAAATAATTTTGAAATATTAGTTGTAAAATTCAACAGGTCATTAGGCAAATCTATCTAGAGTTTATTGTGTGAGACACCCCTGAAAAAGCTTCAAACTATTTTGCCAGCACAGCTAAACTTAGTACCATTTTCACTTTTGTGTGGTGGTAAATTATTCAGCTCACAAATACTAAAACTTGAAATGTTTATGGAAAAAGCTTGTTTCAGTAATTACACTTACTCCACTTTTTTGTGAGCTTGCTGCTCACAAACGTTAGTCTTAAGGTCCTGGTGTTTCCAAATGTTGGATATTTATCATACATTTGTGCCACTGGCAGGTTGATAGGTACAGTGGGAGCTTCATACAAGATTCATGGCAGCTTCATATTTTTTTGAAGAACAAAATTGAGATACAGAAGGTCTGTATATGACTGGAGGAGGCAGGATATAGAATAAAAAAATCACTACATTTGTGACTGCATAATAGAGAATAGTTCACTAAGGAATACAGAGGTTGAAAACATACATCAAAAACTCCACCAAAGGTAATTGAAGGTTAGGAAGTTTAATTAAAAGTCCAGCAATAACTGTAGCATCTGTGGATATGAAAATTTAAGGAGAACATGCACATCACTCTGTCTTTCAATTTAAAAGCTGCAGACATTATAGGATAGTTTATATTTAGGAGCGTGATTTAAAGCCTTTCTTTGCATCTGCCACATTCTGGCAGTGTGACAGTATCACCGACACGATCAGGTTTAAAGATCAGCTTTGCTTCCACAGCCCCATGGCTGGGCAGTGCTGTAGATGCAGCTGTGGTGGCATCTGTGCTTCTGTGCTGCTGCTGCTGGTGCCTCAAAGGTTATCTAAATCCAACCCCTTTTTTTTTCCATCTTCCTGTAGTGTGTGTTTGTTCCAACAAGTGCCGGTTAAGATACGTCTTATCAGAGATTGTTCTTGGGGAAAGTTTCTTTCAGATTTTTTGACTTCTCAGGAAACTGCCCCTGGTTGTTTACACCTCTCCCGTGCCTTGCACACCTTCCCTGTACTAAGCTTGCAGATTGCTTAGACCTGTTTGTGTCTCAGCAAGCTCTTCGGGATCTTGCTCTTGGTATTCGGTCTCATTTTTCAAGCAGTAATTGGAATTTTCTGCAAGCACGAGTGTCTCATGTTAAACAGAGTGATGACAGAGAATAATAAAATGAAAAGCCCTTTTCCCTCAGGGCAGGAAATCTTTGTTCAAAGCAGCACTGTGAACTCTTAACTACAGGCTCTCTTTCTCCATCCCTTTGATTTTGGTATGCCATCACTTTAGAGCAAGACAGTATAATTTCAGCAACTTTTCCCCCTAATATAATGATTTAACAACCTGGTTGCTTTCTCTGCAACGGGAAGACCTCTGAAAGATGCTACTGATTTTTATCAAGGCTTTAGGGATTTTTAGACCTTTAGCTCTGCAGCCTCATGCTAAATCAATCAGCAAGAGATATGTCATTCAAATCACTTTTTTCGGCCTTGTATCTAAATGCAGTCTTTAGGCTTCAGCCTACAGATTTCACTTTATTTCTGCTTCCCAGGAGGCGACTAGACGTGAGAGGAGAGGGTAAAGGGAGGCTGATTTTTCAGCCAGTCTGGATCTGCAGTATGTGCCTTGCCTCTTGTCACTATTACGTGGCTTAAACACCTTCTCCAGTGCCTTCCTGGACTTACTGATACAGCTCCTTTTACATGGCAAACAGTGATGATGAGATCTGGCATCAAGTAACATCTTCAGGTTTTTTGGTCCCAGATAACAGAGAAGAGCCCTGGGACTGAGATTTCTGAAGGATCTTAAAATGTTTCACTTCTGTAGTGAATTTCACGGATATTTGTTTGTTTAAAACAATCTTTCCCTGTTTGAAAATCCAGCCTGCTATTGAAGTTTATTACTTTGTAGCTGAGCAAGGGCACCTCTTCCTTGTTCTTTCTCTGTGTGGAAGAAAGGAACTGATTTGGTTTACTGGTGGCGGCGTTTCAGTGTTTCTTGAGATTTGGCTTGTGATGGAGCAGTTCAAGTAGGACAGAGACTTGGAAGCAGAGATTCAGATCTGTAGTGTTGCTCAGCTAAATGCTGGAATGGTTGGGCGGGTCAAAGCTGCCAGTCCATGAAAAGGGAAGCATCTCCACTTATCCAGAGCCTGTAAAACTTACAGAGGTTCTTACCTGCTGTGGTCCCTGAAGTCTGTAGGCTGCCCCTCCAGAGCTGGGCAAGCAAAGGCTGGGACCTCTGTTTTTATTTGAAGAGGAAATACTATTTCATTCCATAGATCCCTAATAACTGGTTGGATTTTGCCCTAAGAGAAACATGGAATTTTCTCCCATATGAAGATGATGGGATAGGATGTCTCCATGAAATGACCAAGCTAATTGCAGAAATGAGGGGATTTGATTGCTTTGCAATCATTATTACCATTTTCATTCAAAAATGAAAAGTAGAGGCATTGAGTACAGACAAAGATTTGACAGAGGTCTGTACTAATTTTAGACAGAGGTCGGTCATATTTTCTGTTAAAAAAATGAATGAAGAAGAACAAACAATAAAAAATTTTAAAAATTAAATTAAAATCCCTAAACTAGTTCTTTCCATCTCAGGCCTGAGATTTAAAACCACATTTTTGTAAAAATGTTTAAAACACAAGTGAAATTTTTTAAAAAAGGTTTTTTAGGAGCGTGATTTAAAACCTTTCTTTACATCTGCCACATTCTGGCAGTGTGACAGTATCACTGAGGATATTTCTACCTCTTTTCAAATGAATGATGAAAATCATACTACTCAAAAATTACTAATTTCTGTTAAACTGTATCTGTGTAAAGGTATATGGGTTCCACACCAGTTTATATCAGAGTAGCGGATCCATTAATTAAAAAGTTATGTAAAATCAAGGAAATGCCAATGTTTTCAATAACAGGTGTTTTAAAAAAAACCTGTGGGAGAAAAACAAATATATTTGATTTTTTTTTTTTAAGTGGAAGTTTTTATACAAGCTTTAATTAGATTTTGGCAGAATACATTACTTTAATGGTTTTTCATTAATGAAGACTGCTCATTGCTTTGTACAGTGAAAAGAAGGAAAAAGTAATCTTGGACTTTATTTAAGGAGCAGACAGTGTATGAAAAAACTATTAAAGTTACTGCAGTCATTGACAGAATGATTTTGCATGAAAAAAGTGTCTGGGCAGTGTCAGATAGTTTCAGACAAGGATGGATGATAACATCTCGGGCCTGCAGTGTGTGTTGAAATGTGTCGGAGACCCCAGGTGTTGCTGAGCTCCCTGACCCCAGCTCTCCTTGCAGCCTTGGGTGCCAGAGGCCCTTTTGTCCCTGATCTCAACAGAGGAAAGGCCCAAGAGACCTGGCTGCTCCTGCTGCTCCTGCTGCTGTGCCTTTGGCTGATGTGGCTGGATCCAGCCCTCCTGCCTCAGTGTGGGCCTGCAGCTGCTGCCCCCAAGCCCGTGGTTTCCTGGAGGCAGGACTCCAACTTCGGTTCCTGAAGATGCCAAGCACTATCAGTTATCATTTTTTCTGTACTGCCTCTGCATCAAACATTCCAGCTCTAGGATGGGGCTGTCTGATGTTTACCTTTGCCTGCAGGTTGTCCCACCATCTCAGTGGAAATGTGTATTATTTATTAACACAGGTGTGGGCTCTTGGTTTCTGAAAACCAAATTATCTACCAGCCTTAAAAGGCCAACTTTGATTCATTTGAAATTTTATTTGATTTAAGTCACCATGCTTACTGCTGGAAAAATGAAATACAAATAGCCATAAGTTCTTGTGTTTCACATGGGTAAATGTCACACAGAGAATTACAGGATTTCTTTTTTTAACTAGGTTTAAGTGAAACAGAGTCTTTATTTAGTGTCATGTTTTTATTTAAAAGCATTTATTTAAAGTTCTAAAAAACAAAGAATTCAATAAAGCAAGACAGGTGTAACTGCAAATGATTAATGATATAATTCTCAGTACTTTATAAAGTGTCTAACACTGAAGAGATTTATACAGTGCAGAATGGCAATTGTGCTTTGATGGAAGGAATAGGTAATCAATATCTGCAAGCTTGGAAAAAGTGTTCTATTTCCTCCTCTAATGATATAGGGCTTTTTTGCAAAGCAAGGATGTCTGGAGCATGAGACACTTGGAAGAAGAATTAATTTGAAATCTGTAGTGGAAGATCAGTTTTAATTGAAACTGCACTTGAATGTCCATGGAAAAAAAACAGGCAGTTGGGCCTGAACCCTTCTGATGGTCACTGGGAATTCGTGAATCCCACTGCACTATTCTTGATTACATTTTATAGGTTGTTGAGCGCCCCTATTTTTTTTTTCCCCTGGGTAAGGGCTATAATTTATTTAGTTTGGTTTCAAACTCAAAGGTTTTCCCCTCCCCTCCCCAGCCTGCCTTCCCCTCTTTGTGGTGATTGTTAAAGCTGGGGCAGCCCCAGTTCTGCACTTCTGGGAATAGAGATGTTGGATCGTGACCCTTATATCTGTCTCAAGCTACAGCCATAATGGTGCAGGTCACATTGCATGTAGTCATTTACATATCAAAAACTAGTTAAAGAAATTAATGCCAAGCCTAACCATTTATAAAACCCTGGGTTGATTTTAACTAGCAGGTCTTGAACCTCTGAGTCGGAGCTTAGCCTTATGACTGTAATTTGTGATGTCAGGACTTGGAGTCACAGCAGCAGCACTAAGCTGAGGTTTTGAATTGCTGACAGAGTTTCACTGCATTAAATTTTTTTTTCTTTAATAATTCAGCATGAGTATGGAAACATTTTATTCATGGAAACTTATACTGTCACATGAAGAAAGCAGATAGTGCTAGGCTTTGTTTTGTTAGATTATAGATTTACAAGCAAGTGCAGCTACTGTGTTTATTGAAAGAGATTTATTGCTATTAAATTAATTCAAGCAAGTTAAATTAATTTAAGGTAAAAAAATCCAACTTGTTTTTTACCTTGAAACAAAGCCTTCAAAGGTCTGTGAAACACTGCATTTCAGCAAGAGTCAGTTCAGGTACCTAAGTCACTTGAGGTTTTAATTCAGCATGGTGGTTTGTTTGTTTACCCTTATGGCTTATTTTATTCATTTTGACAAGGCAGTTTTCACTGCAAATAGGTTGAGAGCTGGCTATACTTAAAATAAACAAACAAATAAATAAATAAATAAATGTGACAAGATGCATGGAAGAAACCCCACAGTCCCTGTTAAAATAAATCTGCCTATTTAAAAAAAGGGGAAAATTCCTCATTGACACCAGAATACTTAAAAAAGAAAAATTGGAGTGCACAGCTCCTTTTGAATGCACAGCTGAAATGACTGCGATAGCCTCTGTGGGCAGAGTACTTTTGAAAAGCTCACCCCTTGTTTATAATAAAGCCAAAAAATGAGAGCTGGCAGGTTTGATTATGCATAGTGCTAAATATTTAAAGCAAATTCCCAAATTTCATGGGGTAGATGCAAGGTTACACGTAAAGTAAATCTGAATTTCCAATTAACTCATTACAAACTAATTACTAAGAGCATCGTGATTGGGGGAAAATAGCTGTGTTTGAGTGGAAAACATTTGGTTTCCCCCATGTAGGGGTTTTAATAATTCTGTTCTCCTTGGTTGTGGTACACTGGGAAATAACTGAAAGCAGCTCTTGCTGACAATATATGTTGAACCCCAAGATAAATAAAACTGATTTTTAACTTGGGCAGATGATGTAAATGATTTTTATACAACGTTGCAATTTTACCTATTGTACTTGAAAATAACATTTTATTATTGTCGTTTGGGTACCAGGCAGCATTTGTGTGTGGTGACTATAGCAAAATCTTGCTATTGATTAAGTGTCCTGCATCAGCTCACAAGAAGAGAGCACAAATGCACTTTGCATCTAGACAGATTAAAACCCAGGGGCAAAAGAAATTGGCCTTCCCAACTGTTGGGTTTGGATGGCACTAATTGAATATAGATATGCTTCTCAGATGCAAGGGTAAGAACTGCACATTGGTGCATCATTTCCTGCTGGCTGTGTAGTTCAGAGATGTAACACAGGTGTCACATCAGGACTCTCAGGAGAGCAGAGTTCAGCTCTGGGCTGTAACTCGGTTTTGGTAGTTGAGCTTGGGCAAATTGCTTCCCTTCTCAGCCATCAATTTCCCTGTCTTTACGTGAGAATAATGTAGCTGATTCCTGCTGTAAAGCACTTCAAGAACTGTGAGCAACAAGTGCTTTACAAGAAATCTTTGTTGTTATTTCAGGATCTTAAACCACTGTTTGCACTCATAGGAAGATAAGTTCTCAGTCTCTGTTAATACAACTTAAGGGTTGGAGAGGGAGGTAATAAGAAAAACTCTTTTTAGATCCTCCTAAGTGTGGTGCTGAGGGTCCCTGGTGTTCTGGTACATTTTGGGCTGGTATGTGGTGTGGATGACAAGGTCTTTGCCTCAGACCTTTTATTTTTCCTTATTATTTTAATTGTTCATCAAAACCAGAAAACCCTTGTAAGAATAGCAACAAAAGAAATTTACTGTGTATTCCTGACAGGTCATTGTCCAGTTTAATTCTTCCAGAGTAATTTATTTTCCATTGTTGTTTTCTTCAAGTTTACTAACATACATTTACTTTAATTCTTTCTTTTAATCTTTTCTGGCTTTAAAACCTCCAAAAGAAATGAGATGATTAATAAAGATCATATTATCTAAGCGTAGTATTGCAAGAACACAAGTTAATGTGTGTCTGTTACAGTATTTGTCCATCATGAAAGTATTAACTATACAGTAATATATTAAGGCTGGAGCTTTAGGGAAGTTCCTGGAGCAGCATGGTTAATTGATAACATATGCACGAGAGGAGCTTGGGAACTGCAGAAAGTTTTATGGAATAGGTGTTTTTATAAAAGGCCATTGTTCATTACTGCCAGAGGCGAAGTTGGAACACGGCACAAAGCCAAAGGATTTCAGTCTCCCCGTAATTTTGCAAGTCTTAACCTCTTTCAAACGTGCCAATTGTCACTGTGGTGGAGTTACCTGGGGAGCTTAAGTGCTTCATCCTCACACTTAAGAGTTATCCAGCGCTGCTGAGCCACTGGGATGTTGACACTGGTGTTTTTTAACAGGTACCTATGGTCCCGAGCACTGGGTGACTTCCAGCGAGAAGTGTGGGGGGTCTCACCAGTCTCCCATAGACATCATAGACCACCTGGCCCACGTTGGAGATGAGTATCAAGAGCTGCAGCTGGATGGCTTCGACAATGAATCTTCAAACAAGACTTGGATGAAAAACACAGGAAAAACAGGTATGTTCTCTTCTGCTTGTCTCCATAGCCTGACTGCAGTCAATTAAAAATTCATGCCGTGTTCCACCCTCCTCCTTCTTCATTGTTCTGTTGTTTGGGTTTTTTGTCTTCTTTTTTTTTTTTAATGTAATTTTCAGTAGAAGCCACCTACCTCTGCCTCTGCATTCTCTGCAATGCTAGTTCTGCAGATTGATTTTAAAAGGGTTATTTAAGGGCTGCTTTTTTTGTTGGGTTTTTTTCCCCTCCTTTTGTTGTTGTTGTTGTTGTTGTTGTTGTTGTTGTTGTTGTTGTTGTTGTTGTTGTGTTCTCAGTCTAAACTAATTCTCTTGGTAGTCAGTTATTCCTCAGAATAAAAAGCAGTGTAAGAGTTTCAAGGTGTAACCTTGAATTATCAGCTTTGGGAGGCTCTAACACCTAATCCAAAAGAATGCTGAGATGCAGGGCTCAGGGGGAAGGAGAAGGGAAGTCTTAGAAATTGGAAGATTTTAGAGAAGAAAGAGCAATAACTGCTCAGAGTAGTGGGGGCTTATTAATGTGTTTCTGATATGATTATAGCACAGTGTTCTTCACTGAACTGAATCCTTTTCTGCTCTGTCTGTTCCGGCTTTTAGAGAAAAAAGAGCAGGCATGAGTACTGCTTATTTTTACCAAAACAGTTCAACGAAAGGTCAAGGTTGATTTATATGCAAAGCCTCATGCATTTGATTACTCTTTAATTCTAAAAACGTAAAAAGCAGAAATTATAAGGCCACCCTCTTCATTTGACAAGGTCAAGTATTTTTAGGGAATTGGATTAAACCACTAATTAATTCAATTTTATTTATTGGAAGTATATTTTTATCTTTATTAACATCTGACATGCATCTCTATAGTGCTGTCTGCACCATGTCCCCTGTCACAGGTTGGCTAGCCAGACCCAGGGCATGTACCTGCTGTGGAGTTGGTGGCTCAGCTGTGCACACAGTGTGACCTCAGATACACCCATCAACTTCACATCTGAGCCATGGCCTGGAGTCCAGCAAGCGCCTCAGATCCAGCTCCAGCAGTTCAGGATCTTAGCAGGAGTTATTGCCCCTCAGATGAAATGGAGTGGCAGACTGTGAGCCTGTTTTCTTTCACTGCAAAGCAAATCCAGTTAGCATACACCACCAAGCATAGCTGGGGGTTTTGCTGCATTACTTGGGGGTTTTTTCCCAACTTCACTGAGAAGTGCTCCTGTTTTCTTTGAAATCCTGACTTGCTTGCCCTTGGTAGCAGCATGAGGTTCAGGCAAGGTTGAATGCTGTGGAAATTTGGTGCTTAATTAATCTACTCATGTTATGCACCCGGCCCTTTATGGTCAGAGAGGCTGTTTGTGGTAATCAACAATAAATGTAAATAGAAAGACCATGAAAAAGTGATGGTGCTGTTCTTCTAAGAAGGATGTTAATGCTACCCATACATGTAACAGTAACATTATGGTACATATAATAGGAAACCATGTTAGAATCATTTAGGTTGGAAAAGACCTTTAAGAACATTGATTCCAACCATTAACCCAGCACTGCCAAGGACACCACTAAACCATGTCCCCAAGTGCCTTATCTACATGTCTCTTAAATACCTACAGGGATGGTGACTCCAGCCCATCCCTGGGCAGCCTCTTCCACTGCTTGGCATCCCTTTTGAAATTCTTTCTAATATTCAATCTAAACCTCCCCTGGCAACACCCTGGGCAGCCTCTTCCACTGCTTGGCATCCCTTTTGAAATTCTTTCTAATATTCAATCTAAACCTCCCCTGGCAACACTGGAGGCCATTTCTTCTTGTCCTTTCACTTGTTACCTGTGAGAAGAGACAGACCCCCACCTGGCTGCAACCTCTTATCAGGGAGTTGTGGAGAGCAAGAAGGTTCCCCCCAAGCCTCCTTTTGTCCAGGCAGAGTCCCCACCCAGCTTCCTCATCAAACCTGTGCTCCAGACCCCGCCCCAGCTCCGGTGCCTTCTCTGGACACACTCCAGCCCCTCAGTGTCCTTCTTGTAGTGAGGGGCCCAAAACTGAGCCCAGTGCCAAATACAAGGGGACAGTCACTACCCAGGTGCTGCTGGCCACACTGTTGCTGGTACAAGCCAGGACCTTGTTCTGTTGAACTGCAGAGTGTCAGCAGATTCTCTGGTCTTGGCACAGTTGGCAATGGAAGCTGAAGCTTCAGTCTTCTCTGCTGGGTGATTTTAGCACTGCTGCTATATTTGATTTCCTCACCCATTGGGGTATGGATTTTTGCTGACAAGTTATTGCTTCTCAGAGCAACAGTAACTGTCACTTTTCTTGGTAACTTATGGCCTTTTACTGGTAAAGTGAAGACTCTTTTTGCCTTGCTGTCAGCCCTGATTTCTTCTGTGGAGCTCCTAACTCCTCCCTTGTTTTATCAAGTCCCATTCCTTTTCTTGGTTTTTTGACCTTTTGAAGAAACTTGCCTGGCATTAATTTTTAAGGTGGTAAATGGTAGAGCAGCAAACCAAGTAGGATGTTTTGGCTTGTGGGTAGAAGATAGAGGCCAACTGTGCCATAAATCGCGATGCATTTTGGCAGCAGAGTCTTGGAGCAGATGGCCACAAAGACCTTCATATTGCAGACTGACAGAGACAGTAAACTAAATAACTGTTTAAGAAATGGTGATGGATGTAGAGGGCATTTCTCAGCAATTAATGACTGGTTTAAAGAGACAGGGGTCCCTGGGAAAGCTAAAGGCCCTTAACCTTAATGCTCATTAACTGGCAGGAAATATGTTGCTTGGGTTATTGTTATTGCTGTAGGACCTAGTAATTTTTTTTTTTTTTAATGACAGAACAAGGAGTTATTTTTAGGCTCTGAAAGGTAATTCTGTTTAGATTTGTTCTGCTCTTTCTTGTTTGTGTCCCCCTCTCTATCAGGTAAAGGGCAGACAATGTACAGAAAACAGTGTTTCATTCAGAAAATGTCAATGGATTTATTTAGGTCTCTGTCTTGACTAGAAGTGCTTTTGTGCACAATTACATTGGTGAAGGCACTAATGTGGGCTCAATTTCATCACTAGAGTATCTGGCCATAGTATTAAGTGCTAGAGATCACTTGAAGGCTATACACGTTTCATAGTTGTATTTGCATTAATTGTGTTCACATCAAAGACTTCTAAAATTAGGAGAATTCTGCTTAGAGAAACTTACTAAAATGTCTACCAGAAATGTGTGCTTGTTATGTATCTTTCCCGTGATGCGCATCACTCTGGCTGGTCCTGACCATCAGAGCCACTCTGCTAGGGCAGGGGAAGAGCTGCTTTGAGTCAGGGTTTATTCCTGCTCTCACAGAGGTGGTGGGCATCCAACACCAGCCCTGAGCCTGAAAATTACATCAGGCAATTGTGGTCCTCCTGGCTGCACACCACTTTCTTTGGGTTTGCAATCTCAATTATATAGTATTTTAAATCAGTGGGCTTTGGGGGTTGATTCCTTGCACTCTACAGAAATCCTGGGATAAACACAGTGGCTCCCAAAGCCCAGTAAAGTGATGTTTGGTTATTTCAGTCCTGAATACCTGGGGTGACAGGAAAAGGAGGGAAGCTCCTGGCAGTAAGGGAATGCTGCTTATCTGGGAAGGTGATGGGAACATGTGTCATACAGCTCAGCAGTGTAAGAAATACTGTAAAATGAACAATTAGATGAACATTTCAGATTGTACATCCTCCTAATTATCCTTTTAATTATTCATCTAAAACAAGTAAAATGACCCCTGACAGAGCCATAAATTATTTGGGAACTATCAAATATTTATTAGATGCAACTGAATCTCCACAGAGGTTTTTAACAGATGCATGCAAATCTGCTTTGCTGTATTCCTCATCTCCTACAATTTCATCTATGGAATTTGTAACTAATTGAATGAGATTTTTCACTATGTAAAATACTGCTGAGCTGATTGAGAATTTTTTAAGGGAGGTAGAGATGGTGCTTTCAGTCACTTACATTTCACAGATTTGATGTAAGCAGACACTGACTACCAGCAGTACCCTGGCTGACACAGGCAGTATCCTATAGCCCATTCTGCACCACCCATCCTCCTACACAAAGCACTTGGATGCAAAGGGAGTGCCAAAAGAAGCAGAAATCATGGAAGAAAACAGCCCCATGATTTTGCTGGCGCAGTTTAGAAACATCTGAACGTCTCATGCAATTTAGCATTTAGATGATTTTGATACAAACCGTTTAAAGTGGAGCTGTGTGGAAAAATTGCACCTGAGATGATGCTGCTGCAGCTCATTGTCAGGGGAGGGCACAAAGCCTGGCCTGCAGCAGAGTCTGCACTGAGTCGCCAGCAGAGAAATAAATAACTTTTATTTCACAAGTAGCTTTTTTGGTTTGGTGGGTTTTGGTTTTTTTTTTACAGCAGTGAATAAAATCCTCCTTACATAATAAAATTGATTTATATTAATGTTCCTGTTGTGATGACACAGTTGGCCTAAGAACACAGAGAAATCCTTGTGGGTTTTGCTATTTCCATTAACAAAGAAAAATCTCCAAAACCCAACCCCACAACTTAAGTCACAGGATTCTAGGCACAGCAAGCACTGGTCTGCAATGACTTTTAGAGAAACAAAATTCAAAATTTAGTTCTGTTTTTAAGCAACTGTTTTGTGAGGAATGAGAAGAAGTAATTTTGTGGGGAGTAATTTTTAGGAATAATGTGTATTAAAATCAAGAGATGCTGGAAAGGAAGGGGATAGTAGTGAGAGTAGCAGAAAGGAATTTTTTAAAAGCCAGAATCAGTTCTTGGTTGGACCACCGGCCTCCCCTGTAATGTGTACCAGCTTCCACCATACAGTTCTACCCTCTCTTTGGACCCAGAGCTTTTATTGTTACATAAAATACAAAGGCTTTTGGAAGTGAAAAGAAAATACAAAGAAGATCTTTCTGACCCTCATTGAATCACGTAATAATAATATCAGAGTTACTGTAATAAAACCCAGTTTTTATGGAGGATGTCTCATGAGTGGGTCTCAAAAATGTTATTGTGCCTCCCCCCATTTTACAGAGAGGAGGAGCAGGGGAGCTAAGGAAAGCACACAGCATGCCCAGCAGTAGAGGTGGAACAGGGCACAGGGGTCCCCACCAAGAAAAAAGAGGAAATCCAAGAAACAGGAGACCCATTCGTTTCTTAACTTGTGATTTACAGACCTTGAGGGGTTTATAAGGGCAGGGACCATGGTCAGCCATTACTCTCTGGAAACACATTAAACAGGTTTTGATGTAGTTTCCATTTAAATTTTAATCAAGGTCCAATAAGGAGGGCAAAATGTCCTTGAGAAATTTGGACTTTGGGATTTTCTGTAGTCTGTGTAACTTCATAATCACTTCCAGAATTAGCCAACATTTCTTGCAGACCTTTTTTTTTAACCAGTCCCTGTGAAGAGGAAAATGATGAGCCAACATTTTACTTGCATTAGGAGAAGTATTCTGATTTAATGAGAAAGACTGTAACTGTTTCAGAAGAACTGTGCTAAGAGTTTCTTTCTCCTTGTTCTGTGTGTGCAGTTGCTATCCTGTTGAAGGACGATTATTTTGTCAGTGGTGCCGGGTTACCGGGCAGATTCAAGGCGGAAAAAGTGGAGTTTCACTGGGGTCAAAGCAACGGATCAGCCGGCTCTGAACACAGCATCAACGGCAAGAGGTTCCCCGTTGAGGTGAGTGGAAAGACATGTGCTTGTGTTCTCAGAGAAAACAAAACCAGAATGTATTGCTGTAGTCCGAGGCAACTGTGAAATAGGGCAATGTTTCTTTCAGTGAACATATCACTTTGCAGTACCTTCCGGCCCTCACAGCGCTCTATCCATCATCTCTCATGTGCTTCTGCAGTGTCAGCTCCAAGCTCTGCTTTGCTGGCCTTGCCAGCTCATGTCCCATGGGTTAAGTTGCAAACAGCCACTTTTCTCATTTTTCCCATAAGCTTTCCATGTGTGGGAGGATCTGCTTACTAATATCTGCCGAGTGACCTCGTTGTCCTCCAAACCTTTCCTTTCCCATGACGCTTACAAACAAATAGCAGCGGTTTGGGAGCCATTGTGCTGAGGCCGCTGTCTGTAATTGGAATTGCTTCCTTGCACACACACGGCCTGACCTCTGCCTGGATTCAGCTGCCATCCCTTGCCTGGCACTAACAAGACCTCTCCATAGGTCCATGCAAACAGCTCTGTGTTTGCTCTGCCTGTGCTGGAGCCAGCTGGGCCCGAGCCAGCCCCAGCCGACAGCGGCCCAGCTATGGCGGGAGCGAGGTACGGCCTCGGGCACAGCGCCCTGGGCACACAGTCGTGTTCAGGGACAGGGCCAGGCACCTGTGTGCAGCTGACTGCAGGGACATGCCTTCAGATGGCCCAGGGCAGAGCCCAGGGCCAGGCACCTGTGTGCAGCTGACTGCAGGGACATGCCTTCAGATGGCCCAGGGCAGAGCCCAGGGCCAGGCACCTGTGTGCAGCTGACTGCAGGGACATGCCTTCAGATGGCCCAGGGCAGAGCCCAGGGCCAGGCACCTGTGTGCAGGTGACTGCAGGGATGTGCCTTTAGAGTGCCCTGAGTGCAGGCACTCTCATGGAGCTGGGTGCCCTGAGTGCAGGCACTCTCATGGAGCTGGGTGGTGCCCTGAGTGCAGGCACTCTGATGGAGCTGGGTGCCCGGAGTGCAGGCACTCTCATGGAGCTGGGTGGTGCCCTGAGTGCAGGCACTCTCATGGCGCTGGGTGCAGTTGGGTTGAGGCTTGTGACTAATAGCCCCAGGTCACTCTGTCCTCACTGCAGCTTTACTGTGTCAACAGAGTCTGTTGATAGTTTTCCCTATGAAACCTTGATAGTCAAGGCTTTGCATGGTGAGACAAACAAGGTTAACTGGGATTAGCTTTGCCTGTGGGTAAGCAGATAGGCAGTTCCCAAGTGTGGCATGTGGCTCCTGAGCAGGTTGCAGAGACCTGCGCTTGCTTTCCCAGAAAGTTCATGGGTGAGCAGAAGTGGTGGTCTTGGGACTTGATTAACCCCCCCAGCTTGCCATGTGTCTCCATCACATGTGGCTTTAGACAAGTCAAGTTTATCAGGAGGTGAGAATAGGCTTCCAAAGCTCAAAGGGAGGTTGTAGTAGACTGGTGCATCATCAAAACCTCCAATTTCCACCTGCCTGTTCAAACTGCCCCATCACACAAAAATTAGAAGCTGGTTTTTGTCTCCCAGTTGTGTACCTGTATGTTGGATTTTCTGAGAGGCAGAGATTTTATTTTTGTCTTCTTTTTAACGAGCTTTTCCATTATAATCTCCTTGATGTAGTTGTGATTTCTCACAAGGGGCCACCCCTGAGCAGATGGAGCAAAGGCTCAAACATTGTCCTGCTGCCCTGTCTGTCTCAGTTGGAAATACTGGCATTTGTAAACCTTAGGAAGATGCACTCAGGAAATCTAGAGAGCCAGTCAACTCCTCCTCTGAAATTTGAGGGAGTGGAGCGGGTGAAAAAGCCTGGGCCTTCTTGTTTGTGTCAAAAATAGTATTGCTACTTCAGAAACCCTTTTTTATGATTCCAAAGCTATTTGACGGTGGCTTGATGAATAGAAGCTCTTGTACTTCGGAAGTAAGCAAGTTGCTAAGAAATAATTTTTGTATGGTTTAAATATTCTTTATTTCAGTTGTTTAGAATATTAACTTGAAAATTGAGGGGATACTGCCTTCACTGGCTTTAGGAATTTATGTTGCTTGTTTATGAATGCTGAGCAAAATAAATTCCTGGATTAGATAGGTTTAGTGTTAATCCTAATAATTTCCAAGTGATTTGTATTTGTTGCAATGACATGGACCTCTGGCCTCTGGCCTTCCTTGGTATGATAACATTAGCAGAATTCCCACAGACATTCCTTTACTTTTTTTTTTTTTTTTAAAGGACGATCAGTTTCCAAATCAAGCCTTTCCCTGTTGTGATGCTATCTACTTCCTACACAAGAATTCTGACTTTCAGTCCTGTGCTGCGAAGGATTTCTGTGGGTGGATATTGGAGGGTCCAATAGATCTGAGGTGATAAAATTGAGTGTTTATTGCTGATAGATGCAAAACCGGTCTAAATAGTTGGGATTAGACTTCTCAAACAGTAACTGTACATGTATTCTCAGTGGGGGTTTTAACTTGTAATGCTGATTGTAGTGCAGCTTGCAACTGTCTGATGCAACCCCAGTTGCCTGATGCTGGGAGGTCTGTGCCAAAAACACTCTACTTCATTTGAGAAGTAGCATTTCTAGGGAGGCTGTAGAAAGGATAAACCAAAATTCTATCCTACAGAAAGCAAAGCCTAAATCATTCTGATTATTCTGAGCCCATGGACACAGGAAAAGCTTACAGGACTGTGTAGGTGTTGGCATTCCAGGTCTGCAGCAGTTACAGTGGCAATGCAGCTGAAGGGATATGTTTTCTAAGTCTTTATTTTGCAACCAGATGTGGACTGTGCAAAACCCATTAGTTTCAAAGCGCATCCCAAGGGAACACAGATAGATCAGCTTCATCCATAGAATGAGCTCTGAGCACATTAAGTTTAGAAGTTTTTTCCTCTGGGAAACAAAGTGCTTGCTGGTAGTCTTTTTTTCATGAAGAGGATACAAAAACTAATTAGAAATGTCAGATGTAATGCAGAGCATTATTGTTTGACCATGTTGTTTGGTTTTTATTATTACAACTAATGTGTCAGATGGTAAGGCTGTCTACGTTAATTGGTTTCCTTCATTGAAGCCCATCTGGATCATATTTTTACATGATTTATACGTTAAATTAGTTAGTAAGATATATGAGAATATCCTTTTGACTCCTGCTTTAAAGGCATGTTGTGGGGATCAAAGGCGTATTATCTTCCACTACTTTAATGTAGCATATTGAGACTTCTTTTTAAACCATGGCACATGTAATGGTATTCTTTCATTATGTGGTCTTGATTGCTTATTTATTGATTAGATTTTCCTTAGTGATACTTGATCTTTATGAAGCCATTACGAGTTTGGGTGTCTCTGAAGCAGCATTCATGAACAGAGATGTCCATGTGCTTCAAACTTCCACATACATCCAGATTGATACCAGGCCTGGTCAGCATTCACTAGAAACTTCTTTTTCCCCTCTTTCTTGCCACTTTACAAGCAATATCTGGGTGAGGCCAGGAAGTAGTGCTGTGATGCTGAAGATTAAAGCGCTACCACTGGTGTATTGCTGTGTGAGTGGAGTGTGAATCCTAATGAGGACATGGGCTCTGTGCCAGTTTAGAAAAAGACTCTCTCTCTTTTTTGGGGGGGTGGGTTTTTTAGAGTTAAGAAAAGTTTTTAATGTTGCATTGTCTAAATTTTAATGAATTGCTGACTCCTTTGTATTTTGTTATTATTCTTCTCCACTGTAATTCCTCAGGTTATTTTTTTCTTTCTGAAACCACAGCAATATAAGTGGACATGCAAATGCTAGAAACCACTTAAGTGGAAAAGTGACAAAATTAAAATAAAGAAGATGAGCTTCCCTCAGGCCAGGAGAGAACCCGGGTTCCCCTCATTAGAGCCAACAGGAGTAATTGCAGCACTTTAATCTCCCGTGCCACCAAACTGGTTCCCAGCAGCAGGCAGGGCTCAGTGTGCTAGCTGGCTGCTTCGAGGGAAACCCAATGCTTAATATTTCATAGCAAGTGAGGAGCTTACGTGGCAGTGCTTTGTGTGCTGCTGGAGTGAGGTACCACCACCCCAGCATAACCGTGGGGTTATTTTTTTAATTTTCTCTTAGCTGTCTCGTAGTAATTTTTATGCAAAATGCTGCTTATTTCTGTGAAGAGCAGAAATCAGAAGAGTGATTTTAATCATGGCTGTGTTAATTTGATGTGAGCTTTGGCTGTTTATGAGCGTTCTCTTTAATGGTGCTAATTGTCACTTATAATGTGAACACCATTATACAGTACTATACAGTAATTTATTTGGTAAATGAGAATCTTATTCCAAGGACCATACTGCAATATGCCATAGAGACCTCATCCTTTCACTCTTACATGAACAAACTTGCACTGTTTAGGCTAAATTGCTTCTGAAAGAGCAATATGATTTCATACCCACAAGTACCAACATGCATGTTTTTGGAAATCTCAAGTTTTTTTCCATTAACTAAAAAAAAACCAAAAAAACAAAACAACAAAAAACCCAAAACAAACAAAAACCCCAAACAAACAAAAAAAACCCATACAAAAAAAAAAAACCCACACAAAAACCCCACCAACAACACTAAAAACACCACGCTCACAAACCATTCCAGCAGAAAATGAAGAGCTGACACCCTCTTATGTCAATTAACAAGCTTTTACATTATGTTTATGTATTCATTTTAATAAATTATTATTACAAAACAGTCATTTGCATTAACAATTCTTGCTGCTCTTTAAGTGTGTTTCTTAGAAGACTTTCCAGGTTCTAATGCTGTCTTTGTTCTTGCTGCTTCTTTGATTTTCTTCCTTTTCTCTTTGAATCTACATACTGACATCTGTGTGGTCTAGATCTACAATTAGTTGCTCTAATTTGAATGCTCAGATAACCTTGCCAAAGTTTATCGCTGTGTGCTGTTCTACTTCTCATTATATTACTTAAATTCTGATGGTTTGTATTATCACAGACAGATGACAATCAGTGTCATAAATGTAGCAGAAATGAGTGGTATTCAGTGCACAAAAACCTTTAATACACGGAACAAACTGAGACTAGTTACTCCATTTACTAGGGGGTTTTTTGTTTTATCCTGACTATTAAGAAAACCTTTAATACAGGGAACAAACTGAGACTAGTCACTCAGTTTACTAGGGATTTTTTTGTTTTATCCTGAATATTAAGACCTTCTATCACATCTGATCTCGCCTACAGTATACATCCAGCCTTCTGTCGACCTGTGGATGGCAGGGAATATTTACTTCATAATGTTAGAAATGGGAACATTTCTGTTCTGTAGTTTTACTCTTGGTGCAGTTGTGAGTCTGTTTAGATTTGCACCACTTTATGACATTAAATGATGAACATACCACTGCATGTTCTCTTGGTATACAGGAGAGAACTAACACAATGTATTGCAGCTGGGTTTATTTCTGGCATCCAGCAGCCTATCTGGTAATTGTAATATTGCAAAGATCTCTGGTGCTGATTTCAAGCACAAGTAAAGATTAATTGTGAAACAGAGAGCCAGTCAACACAAGGTTTATTTCCTTATATTTTGTTTACTTGTTGCTCTTCAAATTTCCATACCCCATCTGGCAGGATGTAACAAAGTAGAAGTCAAAACTTACAGAGGGACCTAAAGAGGACCATTGGGAATATATCACAGTGAGAGACTGTGACTGTCTGAAGTAATTTTAGTGTAATATTTTCTCCAAGGACCAAATCCATACTTATAAAGGGATACTTAGAGCTCCCAGTGACTTTGATGGGAGATGTGCTGGTGAAACTCTGAGTGCTGTCTGTGCTGTAGAGTGTCCAGGGAATTTAGCATGCTCTGCTTATTCCATCTGCATTTCTTACAGCACCTCTGACTTAATAATCTAGACAAGGAAATGGCTTGGGGATTTTCACATTTAATTTCTTTTTCTTCAAAATGACACTTAGCATGGGGGGTTTTTTTGTTGTTTTCTTACAGTCTTCTCTCTCCCCTTTCCCCACAGTCTTCAAGGGTCCAGATAGCCATAAAATACTCTAAACTTACAATATGCAAAAAAGGCACATCTGCATCTCTGTCATATTTAAAAAGCCAAATCTACATATCCGTCTTATCTCCAGTAAAGTAAGATTTTATTCCTGGAGTCTCTGGATTTTACTCCTTTTTGCTCTTCACTGCTTTTAAATCTTGTTCAAGTTTCTCATTGTCAGGAAAGCAGTGTGTCATCATTTCAAAAACATAAACTAGATGGATATATTGAACACATGGTTGAGTTTCTGTCTTGTTTCACTGTGAGTAGTGCAAATTAAACATCATCTTATCACTGTCTGGTTTACTGTTTTATTTTCCTTAGTGTAGCTGGTACACTGCCTCCTCTCAGTTGTCTTTAGTGTCTCCCATATACTGACAGGAGAGTCAGTTGAGACTTTAATTAATGACTTTATTGTAATCAAGGTTCCATTTTAGTGCAGAATGCTCCATCTTGTAGTAGTGAAATATTTAGTCTCCATCTGGCTGATCTTTTCTGTGAATGTCCCATGATAATTAAGAAGAAACAGGAGAGGATGGTCTGAAATTAAATATGTTTAGTGGAGGGGTTAGTGTATCCTGGGACTCAGACAAAATTTTGTGTAGAGACTCAGACAAAATTTAGGAATGGAACAGCAGTTTGGTTTTATGGCTGCATCTTCCGGGCTGCTGTCTGCCAGGCCCCAGTAATTTCTAGACTGAATTACAAATGTTACAATGCATCCAGAATTTTATTTTGAAATAACTATCCAGTAGCATGAATCAGAGATAACCCTTCTCATTGTGGCTGGGAATGTCCTGCTTTCCCCAAAGGATTTCAACTGACTTGTTGAAAAGGTCAGAGGCAGTAGCACTACACTGCAATTACAGTATGTTAATGATGAGCTAAGAGTTGTACATTCTTCTTAACATAAGTCCCTGATTTTGTACATGATTAATTGGAATCTGGAAAGACTGACAAGGAGAAGGAGGATCAGATGGGGTGAAAATAAGAGATAAGAGGCTGACAGCCAGCTCTTGTTGTAAAGGAGAGTTATTTTGAATAGGAGAAAAAAAATCAATACAAAGGTTGGCGAATTTTACAGAGTTGTAAGAGTTACTTTAATGAAAGGTAGCAGATTCAATAGGATTGTTACTTGAAATGTAGGATTGTCTGAGTTAGAAAAATGGGACTGTCTCTCCCCAGCTGTAAAGGTGAGCTCTGCATGCTGAGCTTCCTGTGTACTTCGTCCACTGGATTTACTGGCATTTGCTCTGGGCACTCAGTATGACAAAAAAAGGGGGGAAGATACTTCGGGGAGCTTACTAAATTCTGTTCTTCTGGAAAAGCTACTTGATTTTGGGAGAAGAAGGAAGAGGACAGCAGGTGATAGCTGTTTCTGCTGCTTCGTGAAAGGTAGCTGCCGTGTGAGAGTGTCTAGCAGTCTCCTGCAAGGAAAAGTGGTTCCTTATAAGGAGGTGGCTTCATTTGGCCCTGACTGTAATGAACAGGCCAGGATTTTGGTGGACTTGAAAGGCTGTTTAGCATGAACTGTTCTCTTACACATTCATGTCAGCTTCCTTTTCCCAGCAGTGATGGTGAGAGGTGAGTGCAGGTTGGAAGGCTGTGCACTGAGGCTTTCTAACTTGGGTTAGAGTTGAGGTGAGGAGTCAGCTGAACCTCAGCATCAAACACATCTTGGGCAGAAGCACTTAGTGTGGATAGAAAAGGGGGCTTCAGCAATGCTGCAAAAGAAACCTGCTCCTGCAACTATTAAAGGGGCTTTTTGATTACTCTCAGTAGAAATGGCCACTTCAATCTCAATCAGGGAGTCAAGTTTTTGAGAATTGCTCACAGCTTTTGAAGTCTGGGAACTTAAATGCTGGAAGGCAATTTTTTCAGGTTCTGTGCACAGCCATGAAATATGTGAGGCTTACAGGGAGAGGAGCTGCAGGTCCCTGAAGTGTGAGCTGTGGGCTCTGAGCACTAGGGCAGGTGTGGCAGGCTGGCTGCACATGAGGGTCCTGGTGTGTAGGTTAGAAACGTGAGGCTTGATAAGGGGCTCAGCACAGCCCCTTTCCATTGGACAAGTCCACCAGTCTTTAGGATGTCTTCTCCTGGAGATGTGTGGCCCTTCATGATTATCCCAATAGGCTCTCTGGAAATAACAAAGAGGGATAATATTTAGGGGTGTGAGGGATAAAAGAAACATTGCACAAATACGTTAAGAAGAGATAATGTTTCCTTGGCACACAAAAAGATCAAAACAAAACCTTAATGTGGTTAATGGGCTGGTTGGTAGCTGTCAAAAAGTATTTCCCGTGGAAGCCATTTCACTGGGATTCAAACAATCAGAATAGATTTCACTAATGTTAATCATGATTTAAGGCAGCTTTTAAATTATCTATTATACTGGTGCTTTACTGATTGCCTTTTACTTCTTTTGGGTTTTGTTTGGAGTTTTTTTCCTGAAGAATTTTAAACAGTTGCTATAATTTTGTGCTAAGAGAATAAATTACATCAGACATGTTTTTTACTGTGAGAAAATTCAGTACATTTATTTAGACACTTTTTCTTTGTCATTTTATTACGTGTTTAAGAACTGCATTTTAAGGGATGACTACCAAAGCTCGCGTAAACCAGAAAGGAAGACACATCTTCTTGTCTGGTTGTTTGTGTATCCAAAAAAGCTTTTTGTTAGAACTGATTTTCCAATGGAGGTATCCAAAAGGCTTTTTAATTCTAAGGGGGAACAGGCTGAAATATATTCATTGTGGACTGATCAGTAGTATCATATTCACCTTCTTGCCCTTCCACCTGAATCCCTTTGCAGTTTCTTATATTGAATCTAAAACCTCTTTGGGATAAAAAATATCTCTTCACTGGTTTTGTGGAGTAACTGCCAGAGGAATTCCTGCTCTGGGATGCAGCAATATGAGCATAGTCCTTGTTATTTCCCCAGTTCAAAGGCATTGTATTTCCAGACAGGAATGTTAACTAAAGTTGGAAAAGGATCTAAAACTCAGCTGAGTTTACTGTCTGGTGGAAATGAAATAAAAATCAAGTAGCTGGAAACAAGAAAAAAATATATGTGTTTGCTCATGCTTTGAGACTCATCTTTCGGTAGAGATAAAACAATCTGATGAAAATATTTGTATCCCTGAATATGTGTTCTCTTGCTTCATGTTTCTCTGTGTGGCTTAATAAGAAATTTTTTTTTTCCCCTAAATAGTTGGGCTTTTCAGCACATTCCATGTAAGGCCAATAATGCCCTTTTCTATCACTGGCCCATCTAGGCTGGCTGTCCGCAGAAGGGGCTTTCCTTTATCCTCTGGCTTCAGAGGAGGCAAAGTGGGCAGGTATTTCCAGGAAATGCCTGCAGCTGCCTTCAGTGTTCAGTGCCTTTGCTAGCATATCCCACAAAGACACTTGGCTATTGTTGGCTGTTGACCATTCAGTATGGTTTTTAATAAAACATAGCTCTGATCTACATATGTGTAAGAAATACAAATTTAGGCTTCCCACCAGAGCTAGAAACACCATCACCTGGTGGGAAAGAGCTGTTCCCCCTGCTGTAGGCTAACAGTTTGCTAATGGCTTCCTCAAGCACAGAAAATGGCACCTGGTCTGCCAAAAGAGCATTAATTTCTCCAGAGGGGATTGTTAATTGTCTGGGTAAAGAAGATTGAGAGTGTTTCCCTAATAAATTAGGGATGAATCATTCTTCTCTGGGACTGGGGGCAGATTTGACTTTTTTTATAGACTCTTGGGGTCCGACTGCAGGGTGGAAAAGCAAACTTGCTCACCCCAAGTGGTGAATGTAATTGAGAAATAAAAACATGCATTAGTACATCTATCAAACATTTGTTATGAATGGGAGAGATCTTAGGGATTTGATCATGCCATAAATGGATTTTATTTTGTCATTTAAATTTTGAAATTTAATTTTGTCATTTTTGCCCTTATATATGTTTTTACTACATTGTTTGTTTTGAAGTTCAGAACTGCAATAATGCTTGTGTTTGCTCTTTACCTTAACAAGATCAATGGGTTATTTTAGGGTGATTTGGGTTAATTTTTATACTTACATAAAGCCCTTCTGTTCCTTCAGGGTTGTAGTGCCTACAAATAAGATAACAAATTCAATATTCAGTGCCTGCATGCAGTGCTCAAGGGGTTTTCAAAGAGTAGAAAGTTTAGCTTTTTAAAATGCAAAACTACCCTCACATGAGTAGTCAAAATTACAAAATTCATTTGAAAAGGAGAGGAAAGCCTCTTTTGCTTCATTTCTCATCAGCTTTGGTTGACTGGGGAAATCCATGCTCCTTTCTGTGTGGTCTGTGTCCTCCTAGGGCAGGTTAGTGCTCTTGAGGGAGAGGGTGGCTTGCTGGCATTTGAGTGACACATCTGATCCTGAGGTGGCATGTTCCAGACAGGACGGTAATATCTCTTAAGAATTGTCATTACATCCAGTTCAAAATAGGAAATAGGCAACAACAGGATGATTTTGAAAAAGATTCATCTGAAATTCTTTGCTTGAGAGCTCTCATTCTGTTTGGGTGGCAGGAATGTGAGCACTCACTTAATGAGCTACGTTCAAAAGATGAAATTTCAAGAGAGTAAAAGTAAAACCCAGTATTTCCTAAACATAAATTGAGTCACCCATCCTCAAATCCATAGTTATGTCCTCTTCAACCTCATCTAATATTCCCCTTGCTCCCTGTTTCACTAGGAAAAATCCAAATACCTGAAGTAGAGACCTTCATACATACAGCTGATGTTAAAGCATGAGCTCTTTACTCAGTGCTGCTGGAAGCTACAGGCTGTTGTTGCTGGAATACCATTTCTGAAAGCCTGGTAACCCTCCCACTGAACCATATGGTGATTTATCAGACAGTTTAGCAGTAGCAAGACGAAGACCCAAGTTGGTCAAGTCTGAAAATGCATTTTCCTTATGTTGCTTTTGATAATATGTTCCTATCCTGTTCCCTTTGTAGCACTGTGAATGTGTGCATTGAGCTGTGTGTCCCCTGGAAGGGAATTGCTGTATTTTCAGGGTATGGGATTACAGTGTTACAAGTTAGTCTGTCAAGAAACTGAAAGTATTAGTTTCTGGAATCTTACAGCTCAAATGGCTGTTGTGTTGGTCCCTTTTAAGGAAAAGAAATATGAAATACATGAAAGCTAAGATGCAGCTCTCAGCTCTGAGGAGTTTGAATGTGAGACCATGTCAGAGGAAATTAATGTTCTCTGTAGAGAAAGAGCAAGCTCTCATTTCAAAGAAAGCTCCCTAGCAAACCGTTTTGGTTTGCTTAACACTGCCACACATCTCTGACATAATATTGCTGCATTATTAGCAGAGTTAGTTCAGATGTTTTCCCATCATACTTAAGTGAGGTAAAAGTGGAAAGCATTCTGGTAACACTGTAAGGAATGATTTGGCAGCAGTCAGAAGCTGGAGCTGAAAAAGGGCAGAGGGAGAGAAATAATTAGTAAGGATAATTGTCAGGCCTTGACAACCTGGTGTGTGTTTCTAGCAGTGAATGGGTTCACCTAACACCCAGAGATAGCCGTCTGATAATGGCACTCATAAGATCAATACATTGATACTTTATCCTTGAAGCAGTATTTAAAATCTGTTCTTAGATTCATTTCTTGACTTCTGTAAAGTTATAGCAATCTGGGATTTGAGATAATGCATTCATTACAGCCTTATTGGACCTTCTTCATTTCCTGTATTTTAATGCATCTGTGGTGATTGCTGAAGAAAGATGCCTAGTGAACTTAATCTGCTTATGCTTCAAAAAGAAAGGATGCTGAGAAGATTAAAATGGGGCCTCATACTGAACAGGTTCAAGAGTTTGCAGTGCTCACAATGGCAGGGAGTTTTCTGCAAAAGTTGTCTCAAATTTAGAGCTTCCCTGATGCTGGCTCTGCTGACCTCATGGAGAGGGGAGGAGCAGGAGCTGGGCACAGCTGAGATTTTGCTTTTGTAGATTGATTGTGCCCAGGCTCTAATAATTCCAAATCATTGCTGGGTTAAACATGATGCTGCTTCTTTCTGTTAATGTTTCCTGCTGGTCCACGTCTCTTCTCATTGCAGAGAACTATTTGTGGGATTGTGGTGCCCATCCCAGGACCCAGAAATAGTGTATGCATGGTTGAAATAATACCCATGCAAATAAGTAACCTGTAGATAAGTATGGCAAGAGATTTAGGTGTGCTTCTCTGAGTATACTCACCAGATTTCCCCAACTGCATGTGTGTTGGATAAATTGAAATGGACTGGAAATTTTATTTTTTGATGATCTGCCGTGAAGGACAGGAGACATTCAACAGGACAAGATCACTTCCCTGACTGCACCACGTATATGTGCCATCTCTAGCAAGGGAGAAGCTCTTGTTGAAAACAACCTATTTATCTAACAACCTTAACAAAAAATCATTTTTATGATAAAGACTATAAAGATCAGTGGCTGCCCTCTGAGTGCCTGAAAGGAATTATTTGTACCTTCGCCTCTTATTATTGATGGGTGCTTCATTGCAGGGCTGTTGCTGTCCCCGCTGTGCCACCCCCAGCCTCACTGCAGGTGGAAAATTCAGCACTTTCATAACCAGTGGGTTTCATTCGTTTTAAGAAGATTATGGCATGAAAGATGGAGGAGGAGATCAGAACTGGCAGGAAGCTGTGATTTGAATAGGACCTTCAATTCGACACATGTTATGTCCTTAAGAGAGGAGTCGGTGCCTGGTTTTGTTGACAGGTGTGGTGAAAGCTTTGAGGGATGACAGGCACTTCACTGAATCACTAAATTGATTTGATAATCAGTAAGTGAATTTGCTAAGAGCAGGTACTACGTGCCTTCTTTGGGGCTTGGTTAACTTAGTGACAGCTTGTTTTAAATGTACTAGGAGGCCATAGTTTATTTTTGCTTTCTTTTCTGGGAAGAACCCCGCATAGAGCCAAATAAAAGGAGCCTTTTCTCCACTTTGGCTGTAAAATCAACCTGAAGATGACCAGACTTTGCTTTTACGAAGTAGCTGCTGTCCCAGATTAAGCTATCTCCATTTTTTCCAGATAGCAGTGACCATCATCAGCCTCAAGTGTTTGTCCTCTTGATGTGGCTGCAGCATTTCACCTCCATTGGATTCCCTAGACAGAGGGAGTCAGCTTTGCTGCAGCCTTTGACTCACTCAGATCCTTGGTAACAGCCTTGCTCCCATTTCCAGCTGCTCATTCCCAGCTGGCTTGGTAACCCTTGTACTTTTTTTTCCTTTGGAGCACAAGGAGGAGGTTATTCCTTTCCTTGGTGGCATGGTGTCCCTGCCCCACACCAGAAGGGCAGGCAGGTGCCATGCCCTGGGGTGCAGACAGCAGTGGCTGGGGGAGATCTCCCTCAGGTGTAACCTTTGGGCTGTTTGTGAGCTCATGGCTGGATTTGCAGTTGCCTCCCCATTAGTTCTGCTATTTATTGTGGAAGCTTGACACAGGACAGTTTGTCAAATTAAAATGTTCTGCCTCCAGTATCAGGCATATGGATTAGAGTTTATGTTGGTTTGTACTGGAACTATTCAGAAGGGGAGTTTTTCTTCAGGCATTTTCAAAAGGTTAGAGAATTTGTGAAAGTTCAATATGGATTTATTTCATGATTCCCCAACAATGTCTATATAGTCTGCTTGAGTTCAGATAAAAAACATTTGTGGTCTAGGTAACTATTACAAATCAGACTTTTTTTTTCTTCTATGCATTCATAGTGGTCCTCTCTTCTTAACGAAAAAATTAAATTTGTGTTCTTCATACTGTGATGCTCAAATGATTTCCTCTTCAACAAAGAGTATGTAACAAAAGGTTAAAAATTATTTTTGCAATCCAAGCATTTAAGTATACATTACTATCTGTTTTAAGGATGGATAATCAATGTAAAAAATGATACTTCCGTGTATTCCTAATAGGTCACTGTGTAAATATCCATAATGGAATCGATCCCCTAGGTTATGGCAACCATTAGTACAGAAGGGGTTTCACAATTAATGTATCAGACATTTGTCTTTCCTACTTACACGCAAAATGATTATTTATTGATTATTTTCAATCCAGGTTAATGATGAAGAGGTTTCAGTATCTCAGTTTAAAGTACGTAAAGTGCGCTTCAACAGAAATATCATATCCCTTTCAAGAAGTTGTGTCTAATATCTGATAAGTGAATTTCCTCTGCATTCTCTCTCATTTATATATACATGCATATATATAATGGATAAAATAAGGATGTTTGCACACCTAGAAGGTGTCAGTGCCAGGTGAATGAATGGTCATGCAAAATGATTGTATTTTCCCTGTTACCTGAAAAGCATGTGTGAAACCAAACTGTATGCTGAAAGACTTGCATAAAGCTCTTTGGCAATAATAATGAGCAGAGGGAAGTATATTAAAAACGTGTATTAAGTGACTTAGGATCCTGTGTCCCTTTTGGAAAGGGACCTGGCCAGAGGCTCTGGATAGTTTCAGGTCAATACACGGTGGCTTCCTCAGTTCCCAAAAGTCAAGCCCACTAGCATCAAGGTAATTGTTAGCCCAGGAAGAGCTTGATCTCTGCTCCTGGCCCCATTGATATGCATCTGTGTAAATACCCTGCTGTCTCTAAAAAGAGAAAGATGCCTGCCAGGCAGCCTGTCCTACCACAGTCAGAAGTGACAAAGGACTGGCCAACTGAGGCAAGAACAGTGTTTTTCCCATTTAAAATGGTGGACATTTCTTTCCTCTGATACACGATTCTGAAGAAAACAATATCCACAGAGTCAGTCCATTTCAGTTCCAAAGGGCATTGAGCTGATGTGTTTGCCTCCACTTGTCTGTGCACACAGGCAGGAGGTGGAGGCTGGTGGCAGCTCGGGGAGGTGGTGCCTCACTGCAGAGCCTGGCCATGGTGGGAATTCCCTGCTCTGCTGGCAGGCGGAGCTGGCTCTGAGTGCTGTGTGTGAGCTCTGAGCCTACAGGGCTGACATCTGCTTTGCTGTGAAACTTTGCACTGGAAGCTGACATCAGCCCTCTATGCTGCTTTAAATTCATATTCTCCTTGGAAAAAAAATTCTGGTATTGCAGTGAAGGTTTGATTTTTTTAAAAAAATTTTATTGTTTTTATTTGTGAGTCTCCTAGACAGTTTTCTGATGAAGTGTCAGCCCTTTTTCAATGAGTTTAAGCCTACTGACAGTAGACTGACTTTTCTTAATTGTCTTTTCCAGACCCCTTTAAATTAGTCCACCGGGGTCTGTGAACTTCATATTGAAAATGACAGCTTTAATATTTCCTTACTAAATACATACAAAAAGTTGTCCAGGGATGCTGACTCACATAAGATTGTTAATTCCCCCTGGAAAACAAAAGAATCTGATTTTAAGTGGCAATACATCTGAGGGACTTAGGCACAGTATGGAGGAAGAGGAGAGTGGCCATCAGATATGACCACAGCTTCATCCATGCTGGAAAGAGGAGAGTGTGGGAGGGGAAAAACCATTTGAAGCCATTGAACTCATGCATAAATGTATAGCTTTCAAATAGCTAATTTTTTATGTCATAAAAGAAAACTGGCTAGGGCTGGTTCCTTTTTTATAGCCCTGTCATAAACTCTGAAAAATGAGGTTTATAATTTATGGTCTGAAACCACCTTAACTATTGCAATACAAACAGCATCACTGTACTGCAGTTTATTTCTAAAATGCCTCCGGTGAAAATATTGCAGTGCTATAATTAACTAATACCAAGATCCTGTTTGTGTCGCTTTCTCTGCTTTCCCCAGAATTATGCAGTTAGTATAAATCCTCAAGGCTTAGAAAATGGCTTCAGAATAATCTTACATCACCATGTCAGTTAAGACAGTCACTAAGCGTGTTTCTGTGGCTCACAGAGTCTGTCCCATCACTGGTTGGATTTATAAGGAGCAAGTTACATAGTTTTTATCTATATCTATATATGCATGAATGTGTCTGTGTATCCAAAAAAAAAGAAGTAAAAAAGAAGTACAGAGGAGAACAGCGTGCCTGCTGTCTCCTAATTACTTTGTTTTTTGATATCTCAGCAACATTGATCTTTCAAAATGATCTCTTGCTGGTGGCATCAGTTTTATGTTGGAAAATATTCCTGCAATTCTGGCAATGATAAACTAATTACAGACTATACATTTTTAATGATTTAATCTCCTGTCATATTCCTAGAGAGAAGTGATCCTGAGTCCAAACAAATCTCCCATGCATGACCAAACACTCATCATGAAATGTATGGTTTTCATTAAACCCCGTTGTTAATAAAGGCTTAGGATTGTTTTGTTAAAATGGGGAGAGGTTGGGGAGTAAAAGCATGCTGAAAGATTACCATAATAATGCTGCAGTAAGTGTTTTGAATCACACAGAGTTCCCAGCAACATTCCCCTGACATGTGCCTCCCATTACAGAGGGCTCCTGACAAGCCATGTGTAATGCTGGAGCCACACATGTCAGAGGGGTTTCCATGGGTGGTGCTTAGAAAGATGCATTCATGTTCCTTGGTCTGTGCCAGGAATCCAGGTTTGTGTCACTCACCCCATCTATGTTAGTGTCTAGGTTTAGGAATGATGATTAGTCAAGCAGTAGGTCAAAAAAACAACTTCAAGAGGTGCCCTTTTTTTAGGATGGTGAGGTCTCTGCTTTGTGACCTGCTGTTACACGAGTGCACTTTATACCCACGTGCCTCTTTAGGTCAGTGCTGTGTGTCTTGGTGGGAATCTGCTTTTTAAATTTGCATAAAGACTAAAGCAATGCACCTTGGCCTCTGACTGGGGTCAAGGGTGGTGCTGCAATGGGGGAACATAAAGCGATCATCTCCTTTGCACTTGCTAGGGGGACTGGATCTGCAGTGCCCTACAGCAACAGCTCCTGTAATTAGGCATCAGATCCAGAAGTGAAAGAGGGTCGTGGTTCTCTTGAGAGCACAGATGTAAGAGGTGTTGGAAAGAAGACAGAGAAAAACAATTGTTAGAAATTTCTTTCACCTATGGGAAAAATGTCAGGTAATTTCAGTGAGCTGTAAACATCCCTGCCATTTTTGCTTGCTTCCAGGTGCTTTTACCCCTTTCCCAGAGAGCTGTTTTGTTGATTTTAATGACTCCAATCTTCAGGAAGTCTGAAGATAAGAACAGCATTTAGAGAAGGCGTTTAAAGCAAATTTTGGTATACCTGCATTGACTGTGTGCATGCTGGTGCACTGGTAACAATCTGAGTCAGATGCATGCATGTTCACACAGCTAATAAAAAAGAGGGCCTGGAATTACTCAACCTAGAGAAGTGAGTGTGGGGAGGGTGAATTAAGGTTCCTGTGAACTTTTTGTGGTTTTCCTGGCACAGTGACGATGAAACTATTATTATGAACTAGAACTCCAATTTTATTAATGTTCTGAAGTATGGAAGGAAGCAACAAATCTGATTTAAGAGAAGACATTTGTCTTGGCAGTGTGATTTACTCCAGGGTTGTAAATTTGACATGATGGAGGCTAAAATGTACTGAAACTTAAATTTCTCCCATATCTCACTCAAAGTCAAATGATTTAAATAGCAGAATATGAGAAATGACATGTATCCTTGGATGCGAATATATTTTTGGTGCTGAAGATTTTAATTTCATGTCTGAGGAAATTTATCAATTTGAGGATGAAACTTTTAGGAAAACAAAGGTCAGAATTTCCAGACATGCTGTGGGGATGCCATGACAAGTGCATCACTGTCTCCTGCAGTGAAGATTTCCTGCCTGGTAACCTCCTGTAATAGGTGCAGGAATGATAAAACAGGTATTATGGAAGGTGAAATCTGCTTTGCTGACACAGATCCTGCTAATGCTCCTGTCCTGCCATGCTCACCACACTCCTTTCTGGCACTGTGCCTGCCCTGTCTCCTGTCCTGCCCAGGACAAAATACTACAACATTTTGGAGTGTGAGGTGTTAACAAACCCAAACATGGCTGGGGTGGGGGACTGAGCTGGTGTTGGAGGGAAAAGGCCCCCAGCACAATCCAGAACTGAGCATCCTGCCTGCTCTTGGTTGGAGGGGAATTCGTTGCTGGGATTTTGTCCTCTTAGGACCAGCTTGGTTAGATGTACCAAATCTTAATCCCTTCTTTGGACTCTTCACTGAGGTTTTCCACTTTGTTCAGTGATGGTTTGCACTGTCCCAAGGGTCACCAAACCCGTGGGATCGTTTGCCCTCTGAAGGGATCCCGTCCTTCCACTCAAATAATGAAGGGAATTAATGGTGTTACTCCACTCCTTGCTTTCATACATGTGAGAGGTGCTTGAAGTTTATTTTCAAGCTCTGACCTTTTGGTAATCAGAAAAGGGATGCTTATTCCTTGATGAACATAAACTTAACCCAATGGCTATATGAGCAATCTGGCAGAGCTCTTAATTCTCCTATTCATTTCCTGAGTAATGTCTTTTAAAAATCCCCATATTCTGGAAGTAAAAACCAGAGTTTAATATTTTTTTTACTATTTTTTAAGATAAAACCAGTAACTTTTATGCCTTGCTCTGTGATTCCATGGAATTGGATTAATTTCTTAGCAGCAGTGGACTTGCTCTGTCAGTTCAATAAAAGTAATGTGGACAATTTCAGTCTATTACTTTTAAATTAACTCAGCCCATATGACTCTTCCTAATACACTGCCACCTTGTGAAAAACAGGGTTGCATTTTATTGATTCATGTGATAGATGAGAATATTAAGTGTTCCCTGGCAAACAGCACCCCAAACAACACGAGGCTCTTAGGCATGCCAGGACTGGGGAACTAATTATGCTGAGACAGAAGAGGTTATTTTACTCATATGCTGTAAAATGGAAAAAACATTAAAGTAACTTTATAGCTTAAAAAAAAACAACCCAGCACTTCTCCTTCATCCCCCCCACCACAGCCTAGCTGTTACATTTTTTCTTGCCATATTTTCAGTCAGTTTCTGAAAATGCAGAATTGAAGAAGGTCATTGGGGAGGGAATAAGAAAGAAACCAAAGCAGGGAAAAGCTCAAACCGTTGAAGGTACAAGGAAGTGAAAAGAGGCCCTTGTAACAGAGCACACCTGATAATGGCAGTGTGTGTAGTAGCCTTGTTTCCACAAAGTCATAAAGATGAACAGGTATTGCCCCAAAAAGGTTGCTTGTTAAATTTTTACTTACTTGGTGAAAAATGAAGTCTGAAGCTGGTGTGATGATCCTTTGAGGACATTCTAGAATAATTGTAGTAATGCATTAAAATGTCACTAGGGGAAATGATTAATTGGAATTGCCTTCATTTTTCTCCTCCATTTGCTTGCATTCCTGTTCTTAATTCCTGATATAAAAAAATAAAAATAGTAACATCCAGTGCTAGCACTATATATGAAGTCTTTTATTACTCTACAGTGACATACATGAAGCCTTGCTACTGGCACTCATGGAGTTACATGCATACTACTCCAATTGCTGTATTAAAGTTTTAGCTTTCAGCATAAAAGCTAAAACACCAAAAACCACTGTAAAATTCTGATGATGGCAATGACATTTATCATTCTGTAAGAAAAAACGTGGTGGGTTTTTTGCTGGCTATGTTGTTTTGGTTTTTTTTTCTGGATCAGAGAACCTGATTTTCAGTTATTTTCCTATCTTGTCCTCATTTTATAAGGACTAACCCAAGCCAGCACACTGTGCAAAGCAAAGATCAGTGGTAGAGGTGACTTCTGTTCTTGAGGCTCTACAACACCAGCCAAGTGGGAGTAAATGACAGACAGATGTAACAGAAGCAAGAGGAGCTGGGGGCAGGAAGTTTATTTTCATGAACTCTTGGCTGTACTTGGTGGCTCACTCCTCCCAATGATGAGCTTTAAAATAGGGCCAGCATCCGAAACGTGACCTTGTGTGGGTGCATTTTCCCTCTGTGCGTTTTCTTACATTAAAGCTATGTGGTATTCAGGATGGGGAAACTCATCCAGTTTGGTTTTTTTTTTTTGTTTCATCAAAGAAACTCAAGGAGAGGAAAAAGCCAGCATTACAAATAAGTAAAGTAAGTAATCTGATTGTTGCTTTAGGTATGTTTCTGCTCATTTTAGTTTGTTGTCATTCAGTTTGATTCACTGAACTGATTCAATTTTAATGGTTCACTTATGTATGCAACTACCTGGAAAAAAAGATTAAAAAATGCCCCTAAAGCAAATCTTGCTGAGATTCTGGTCAAAAAAGGATCATAAATAAGCAGAAGTAAGAGCAAAATCTAGAACAATATGGCACACATCAAGTAAAAGGAAAGTACAATATGTGAAGTGCAGAAAACAAACATGAGCTACAAAATAGAAGTTAAAAAATAGTACCTAAGGTAAAAAATCAAATTCAATATGTTTTACAATTACACAGGAGAATGAGTTTCTTCAACCTTTAGATTCTTTCTTTATTCAGTTAATTTAAAGACAACAAGGCTGGAAGGGTATCTCTTCCAAGGCACCAGCAGTTTCTTAGAGCCCTTGCTGAACGCTGGAAAATTTAGCAAGGAGGAAAATTGCATATACTAAGAATATAACATGATGAATATGTTGTGTCACATACATACCATCTGTGAGTTATTCTGATAGACAGAACAGCTTGTCTGCCAAACCCTAAAGCATGGCTTTGATTATTGCATACACTGTAAAATAATAGTCTTGGGGACTTTGGGTGAATGAAAGTATGACCTTGAGCTTGTACTTTAAAGGTCATGCCATCGAGGTCTGTAAGGGTAACACTCTACTGCTGTAATTAGGTCTTTTGGTAATGGGTGCTGTAGAACAGAAGTTTTCACAAATGAGGCTGCCAGCAGTTACCAAGGAGAGGAGAAAAGCATCAGGATATAACTCCTGGAGAACAGGGTGTTTTTTCCTGCGGTGTAAAAGTAGATGTGTGTATCCAGATCTCGATGCTGGGGGAGAGTAATGCATAGAGGAGTTTTGGACTTTCAGCGGCTGCAGCCACTCAAGGAAGGTGGCCTGTGCACAGCACTTTGTTAATTACCTGCACAGCTCTGTAAATCATCTCCTTATGTGGTGGTCACAGTGTTCCCCACTTCTTGGCCCCATTGCAGGCGCTTACGCGGTGGGAGAATGATCAACAACTCACTGATTTGGTCCTTGGTATTTTGTTTTTTACTACTGTTGAAAGTTAATTTCATATGCTATCATTTACTTAAAGTTGTTAAATGCTAGCCTGAGTTTTAAAAAACCCTCATTTTTGTGTAATAACATGATTCAGCTGTGATGGCTGCTGCAGTAAATGTCTTATAAAAGAGGTCCCTTCCTGAGCTATAGTGCCCATAAATATTAGCTTTATTTTTATAAGTAGTTGCTTTTTCAGCAGCAAAGTAGCTGTAACCGTAAAAATGCTTAATAAGAAATGCTTTCTCACTCACTATTTATATGTTTAAACATTTAAAAGAACCATTTTGTATTTCCTGAATAGCCCTGATATTAAATGTAAGTTCTAAGCAATTGTTTTTCTGTGGTTTGGGGATTTTCTGCAAAATTACTCGGAGCATAAGGATTCCTATTTTTTTCATCTTTTCTTTTTTCTTGTATTTTGAAACTGCTGAGCTGCTCTGAGTGTTAAAGATCTAGATTTTGAGAATGAAGAAACTCAAAGGAGGCTTCATGCACATATTCTCTGAGCAAGCTGTTCTAACGCAGATGTCGCCAAGTGGAATTGAGGCAGTTTCAAAACATTCACTCTCTGTTCCTAATTGGTACCTGCCCTGAGTCCCCCGTACTCTCTGTGGTGGTTTGAAAATCACATTTTTCCTGTCTTTCCCCCTTTCCCATGTTGCGTGAAAATAATAGAGAAAAACAGTTAATTCAAGCTGCTAATTACATGGATTTTCTGGGGAAAGGTTCAGGTGTTTCAGGTGCTTTTCTGCAGCAAGAGGAAGCAAGAAAAATCCTGGCATGTCAAATCTCTGTTTCCTTTCTTACTTGTTCCATGAGTGGAAAATCTCAGCACCTTTCTGATGCTCTTTGATAGGTATAAAAAGCTGCAAGCATTGCTCGTGCCTCTCTGGAAGCAGAGCAGAATCCTGTTAAATGATTTGTGACTCATCCAGTAGCACTTCTCCGTATTTAAGAGCTACCCAAGGCAGGAGAGACCTTTTAAGCGTAGCAAACTTCAGAGTGGGTAGAGGCAGCCTTAGTAGGCTCTGTCATTGAGTCCAGTCCCAGGGTGTCTTGTGCTTTGCTGGAAAAAAAGGAAACACTCTGACTGAATCCTCTGAAAAATTATATCCAACCCTGTTCTGTGAGGACTTCTGTAAGCCTTTGCAGAGAGAGAAGGAAATTACTCCTAAAAGTTTCATTCTGTGTGTTGGAATTGTTTATTTTGGAGTCTGCATTGAAAGGGAATAAAAACGGTCAACAGCTAGGAACTTATCACTTGATAACCAGAAGGCATAGTGAAACTGCAGAACTCATTTCCATTGTCTGTTTGATTTGATCCTATAAAAATCGTGACAATGAGCATAAGCAAGCATAATATATTCTTTCATTAGGCTTCTATATTTATTTTGTGAAATAGGCAGAAAAATAAGTATGTCACTAGCAGTTGCCCTTTTTAAGAATATTATTGTTGATTGAAACATTTTGAACAACATTTTGAATCAACATTATTGTTGATTGGAACCTTTTAAAAGCTATGTATAGAGAGTACATTTTTACTTCAGAGGCTTTTGTTTTATGTATTCGTGTTTAAAATAGACATTATTTTCATCAAAGGTTGTGATATTTTCTGAATAATACCATTGAAAAAAAACTTTAAATTTCTGAGTTTCCTTCAGGCAGCCAGGGAAAGTCAGTAGCTGTGCTGAACAAGAGATGTGATCAGAAAAGAATAATTTGTGATGTGCTATTAGGTTTCATTTGCACAACACCCAAAAGACCAGCACATAAAAGCTATGGTTGCTTACATTTCCCTGATGAATTTTACAGGATCACATCAAATAGCGTCAGTTTAGGGTTTGTGGCTTCAAGGATTCCATATTCTCCCCCTGATTTTTGTGCAGGGTGCAGTAATTGCCATAAATTCTGCAGAGAATTTGTTACCAGCTGTATTTTCTGTTGTAACAAGGGGACCCACCTTGAGTGTGTTTGCCAGCAGTAAGTGTTGGTAGCAAGTCCTTAGGGGAACAGTTGTTCCTGAACAGGAGACCAACTCTTAAAATAAATAAGCAGAACAAATTAGTGCAGAAAAGGAACATTAGGGTCGTATAGCATAAACCAGTATGAAATATGCTACAGCTGTATCTCCAAATATCTTTTAGGTGCTGCCTTGGCCACAGTGTGGTATAAATGAAAATAGTGGAGAAGGTTTTACATATTCCAATTGCGTCATCATGGGAACTCTGAATTTCCATAGAACCAGTTAAAGTTGGATCCGGTTTCAGCGGACACCAGTTCTGTGGAAGACCATGTGTTAGGAGAAAATGTTCTAGTCCAGAATCAAAAAATCTTTCTGAAACCATGTCTTAAAATATGCACTCAGCTCCGCAATAGCAGATGCTCTACGCTCCAGATGCAGTGTATGGGAAGAAGTCTGCATTTTTTTGGTTGCTGCTAAAATAATGTGTATTGCATTTCACATTGGAGACACTTTTGCCGTTCAGGAAAAGTTCCCCAGATGGAAGGATGTGAATTATTTATGCAATGTTTATCTCAGGGTTTACTTCCCATCACAACCAATTAAGGCTATTTCATTTCATTAAAACGAACGTTTTCACATTGGGGAAATCATTTATCTAAGGAAAGCTTATATATAGTATCCACTACTTAAAAGCTTGAAAGCTTCTATCAATCACACAGTCTCAAATTCATTTTAAAATGTACAAGATGGGAAAGTAAAGATATTTTCCTATGTTAGGCCTTGCCAAATTGAATTATAATTAAGTGAAATTTAAGAAATTAAGATATTATATTCATGTTTTTCTTCCCACTGAGTAGGAAACAATGGCATTTAGCAGTCCCCTATCACTTCAGTGTTGCAGTCACTGGACAAGCCTCAGCCCATTTTAATCTGCATACCTACAGCAGAGAAAAAGCCTTTGCTCCCACACAATTGTTTTAAGAGTTTTCTTGAATAAGCAAAGATTGAGATCAAGCCTTACAGAAACAGAATATATTATGAAATAAAATTATCTGCTTGGTCCATAACTCTGCATTTAAAGTGGTTATATTTGTGTGGCAGTGAAGAATTTGCTCTAATTCTTGTCTTTGTTCCTGCCCTGCTGCCAGAGTCTGTGTGAAACTTGGGCAAAGTGCACCAATAGATAGCTGTGATAGCCAAGGCATTAAACTGAAAGGTCAGCTTATTATTAATTTTAGAACTGTTTTCCAGTTGAGGTACAGCCAGGTCTCACCAAGGTTTCTGCAGATCAGATTAGAAGGGCTGGTGTATAGACCTGCTCTAAATGAATAGCATCAGTCTTGGGAAGGGAGAAAAGAGAGCCCATTACTGCCACTTGACAACTTCATTTCAGTCCTTGGCCCCAATAATTATAACTCCTAGGAAAGCCAAATTGTGGAATCTGGGAAGTTAAGATCTGGTCAAGCAAATCACTGCTCTTTTAAAAGCCTAGACAGACAAGGAGGCCAGTCTGTGAAATATGCTAGGAAAATACAGACAAAAATAACCAAAATATCAGGTATAGAGCTTTCTCTGGGTGTGTGATGAGTTTAAAATTACAGAAAATGCTGTGGCTAACTTTCCTGGTAGCTCCTTGTGAGGTCTGGATCAACAGGATCACAGTAAGAATGTTAAAATATTGATTTTTTTTTTTTCTTGTGGCGCGTGGGATTCCTGCATAATCTCCATCCTCTCTGGGGACAGGCATTAACAAAGGTCTTTGGAAGTCATTCAAGACTAGTTTGCGAACAGCTAAAATTTCTTAAGTTTTGTAAGTAGACTGTAGTGCTCTGACAATCAGTTAGAGCAATTTTATGCATTTTAGGGGAAATAAACGTTGGTTTTCACAGCATCCTACTGAAAATGAATCTATCGCTTCCCTAAGATTACGGGTGCCTGTGTGTGTTTATTTAGGTGGAAGCCCTGAATCTTTTAAAAACATGTGCATATAACTATTTCTTGGTGACATGTGACATGCATGTGATAAAGGGCATGGGGGAAAATTCTTTATATCATGGATTTAGTAAAATGCCTGACATTATTGCCATGGAGGTGAGTTCATTCTTATTTATGTCTTGCTGCTGTTAACGTGGAAAAGAGCAAGATAATAGTGATTACAAACTCCAATTTGTATGTGACTGTAATCAGGCTGTGCTATGGAAGGAAGGAGGAGGAAATCTCCCCTAAGTTGGCTCCAGTAGTTTATGTTATGCTATACATTAGATCTTTAAAACACCTTCCCCCAGAAATGTTTGCGTGCCTAGGTAGGCCAGAGACAATCCAAGGAACTCTTGCCTCTTTGTTAAGGTTTTTTGATCTCAAAATACTGTGCAGAAGTCCTGTGGTTTGCTGGCTTCTGTGATTGTAGCATCTTTTGAACCAGGCTTTGTGTTTGTCAGGTTGGATCCTGTACAAACACCATGCGAGGAGGCTGCCCCAGGTCTGAGCAGTGTACACATGGGTGGCTTCAAAGTGAGCCTCCTGCAGCAAGCCCTCCCTCTCACTGACCTTTGATTTTATTCTCAGCATCCCACTTCTGAGATCTTTCCCTGTCTAGCACAGGACTGTTTTAACTTGTTTTGTCCGTGTGTGTGGGTAAAAAAGGAGTATCTACCTGATACAATTAAGAACATGTACCTAAACTTACTGATTGGGCTGTGTTGCTCTGCTTGTAACTCACCTGGCACTTGGCAGGTTGCACTGGTCAAATACTTTACATTCTGAAAAGGTAATTTAATAGAGACAGAATACAGTATATGTGTCCATGAATACTCCTGAATTTGTCTAGAAGATTAAATTTGGTATCACATACTTAGAAGAGAGCCTAATTTTTTTGGTCTGGACACCATTAGTGTTACCAGGTTTTGAATATCTATGGATGGGAGCTTGGCTTCCTGTAGAATGATAATGTGTAGATACAGAAATCCTGGGTCTGAAACTTCACAGGGGTCCTGAATTCAGAATAATAAAGTCACTATATTTATTAAGGGCATGGACTTCCTTCATATCCTCTCTCACTGAACCATCACTAACTGGATCCTAAGATAGCATCGAAGGAAGGCTTCACCTGTATAAAGTCACAGCAGAATACACCAGAGCTCTGTCCCAGCAGGTCTAGATGCCTCTTTCACACCTCTGAAAATTATCTCATGCATTTATTAAATCTCAGTTAATTTTGGGAAGTTGCTGCTTCTGTTTCTCTTTATGACTTACTGACCTGCAGAACCTGAAGCAAGGTGTAATACAGCTGTTCAGAGGCAGACCTTTCATGGGTGAAGGTGATGGCCACTATCAGGTCCAGGACAGGATTCCATGATGTGGTGACCATGTGCTCTGCAGTGACCACATCCCTCCGATTCTCTCCCTGTAGTGGCCACAGAAGTGTTTGTGATTGGACCTCACTCTTATGCTTTTTTTTCCCCAAGTTTTCAGGTCTTCCTTCTTTTCCACAAAAGGGTTTAGAAAAACAGGTGCATGGCTTAATTTAGTACTCAGTTGTGCTTCAATTGTCAGTGAGATACTAATGGAAATTTATCAGATACTGAACCTGAAGTGACATATTATATATGTATATATATGTGTGTGTGTATGTATATGTGCTAAAATGCTGTGGGTTATTGCACACCTAGAGGTATTTTGTTGTCTTTAATTTTGGAGCTTTTTTTTTAATTTAAAGCCCCCAATCATGGCTTAAAATTTGCCACTTCCATATTAACCTTTCTCTTTTTTTAATGGTAGCTTTTTCGAATGAGGCAGAAAGTACAATGGAAATTTTTGGCCAGCAAGTTATCAAATTTTTCATCATATTTTCAGTCATTATTCAAAGTGGATTTCAGAAAAGGAGGATTTCATGATGCACTGATAAATGATGAAGAAACTACTTGATAGTTGGTGGCTACAAATTGGCTTTATTACAGTAATTTTAACTTTTACTTTCTGTGTTTAAGGAGGTGGCCTCGATTGTTGATGGCTGCTTTTGTAATTAAATCAAGATATTGTGCACTAGCATGCAGGTAAACACAATCTGACATGGTTTGTGTTGGAGAGCTCATCATCTCTAAAGGCTTTGGAACCCCCCTGAGACATGAAAGGATGTCAGGATGAGGAGACAAGCATTTTTATGCATTTTTCTTCCATGTCTTTACTCTTGACAATGAAAAGACAACCTTTTCTATGGAGCAGCATGCTGAATCGCCCTATGTTGCAGTTGGACACGAAATAAAGATGCTTGACTCCAGTCAGAAGGCAGAAGAGAATCAGAAGGCTTTATTTGCAATTCATTCAGCCTTTTTACAACATGCTGTGCTAAAAAGTCTTGTTATTGGTCTATAGAATTGACACCTCTCTCCATTGGTCAAGCAATAGAAAATACCAAACAACATCTGGGAGAGAGGTCTGCTATGGGAAAGGAACATGGTTTAGTTAGAAATGTTATGAGAAAAATTTTGTTATTTACGCAGTTATCTGGAAAAAAGAAAACAATTGAAAAATTCCCTTGGGAAGGGCTTAGCAATTCTCAGGCTCAGAAACATTGAGCCCACAGCCCTATTCATAGACCTCTGGTGACCAGAGAATGCCAATTTCTTTCCTCGGGCTCTTTTATTAGTGGTAAGTAATACGCAAGTGGGAGGAGTTTTAGGAAAAGCGTCTTAAGGGAGCATGAATAAAGGCCAGTGTTTTATATGAACAAGAAGCCTGCATTTTCCTGATATTCTAGAGCTTTGTGTGTTATATAAAAGCAGGTTCATCAGAAAACCTCTGAAGTCAATTTCTTGATTCACTGAAGTTTGGACTGAATACTCTTTCTGTTCTGTTTTTTTACTCAGCAATTCTTCCCTGGTATCACAGAGGGATGTTCTGGGGGGACAGAACAATTGTTCTTGCCAGCTAATCTGTGAGGATTTTGGCATTCTCAGGAGTTCCCACTCAGCTATCCCATCCAGTTATTCTTTCTCTGATATGTTTTGCTAAGACAGCTTTCCTTGTGAGTCTGAGGCTAATTTTGCTCATGAGGAGTCTTTTCTGATGTCTAGAACAAATTTGCATACCCTGCTTTATTAGAGCAAGCAGGAGGGGCTACCTGCTAATTTTCTAAGGAATTCTCTTTGAAGTCCAACTAACAGGTGAGGAAAAATGTCCTATTCCTTATCCACATGAAGACTGATATGGAGTGTCAGATATTTATCGCCATCTTTGTTATGTTTCTGAGATATTTAATAGTGCCCAGAATAATGGTTACATGTTATTTAAACTGAGGCATTATTTAGCAATTGGTGCTGTCTCAAGAGGATAATTACTCAGAAGTATCTATTTGAAAATTCATCTACTGCTAGTTGTATAAATGTCTACAGTGCCTGAAGTATTTAAATACTGAGAGGCTTTATGATTAAAGTTACCGTATTACAATATTTAACAGAGTGGTGGATTTCTATTAATATTATGTGTGCTTAGACTCAAATGCTGGTATTCTCTCCGTGACTCAGGGGAAGCTGCACCTACTGATAGCATTCCTACTGAGCAAAAGAAAGTGGGTACATTGCGTGACCTATAACATCCCCAGGTGCAGAAATGAGTGCTCTCAAGTCAAAAAAAGCCCCAGGTTATCTATGTGCAGCATTACTGAGTTTGGAAAGGATGTCACAGCCACTGGAGTGTCAGCTGCCCATGCTGGGCATGATGATAAAGTGTTTTGTGAAGGAGGACAGGGAGTGTCTTCAGTGTCTTCAATATTTGATCCATACTTGTGAAACTAATTGGGTCTCTCTTTAACTTTGCTACTTAACTGCGAAGGCTCTTGAATGTGTGTCTGAGTCTTCGGAAACCCAAGTGAGCAGTTGGGTTTTGATCAAACTGGTCAATGCACTCTAAAATTATAATAAAGGTCTGACATCATATGCAGACACACGCACAAAGCAGGATCATGTAAATCTCATTTTCTAGTTTAACTAGGTTTGAAGACTTTGACTTTGCACATAGAGTAATGAACATAAAATTAGTTATTGCCACTCAAGGAAGGGTTCTTGAAGTCCTAACAGAGAGCTGTCTGAACATATGAGCTCAGTGCTCAGCAGCAAAAAGGCAAAGAGGAAGATTCAAAATTATTAGGAAATTAGTGCATGGTAAAATCTTTGCTCCATGGTACATATAAATTGAGTGGTTGTGACTACCCATCCTAAAAATGCTGGGTATTTCAAAATAAATAGAGGGTCTTCAATGACAAGGAAAAAAGATGAATAGTTGTTGTGACATCTCAGCTTGGAAAAGGTGACTCTGGGTGCATGATTACACAGGACTGTGAAATTTCAACAAAGTTAAGTAAATGCTACTTGTTATGTTTCCCAGTATACTGAGGTTCTGAGTCCAGAGAGGCAGAAGTTGCACATTGCACAGAAAGGAACACTTTTCCAGCAGTGTATGGAAGCGCATAGGATTGTGGAACCTCTTGGGTAATAATGAATTTCTAGTAGTGAGCAGTAAATACAGGCTGGAAAGAGGCACACCAGTCAAGGATGGTCCTTGTGCAGCTTCCAAGTCAGAAAGGCCTCTGAGGCTTGCTGGAAGCTGCAGGGGTATAGCGAAGGGAACAGTTGCTCTTTGTCCATGTCTTGATTTACTTTCCATCAGTGCCTGGTGCCCGAGACAGGATACAGAGCCTGATGCACCTGTAGCCGTAATCAAGTGTTTTATGAGGGCTCTCCAGAGCTATATTGCTGCAGCCTGGGGTATTAGACAATATCCATGGCCAGACTGCTCTACACAAGATCTGTGTGGAGCACTGTTAAGAAACTCAACAGAAAGAGGGCAGCTTGAAATAATCTAAAACCCATCAAAATACCTTCTGACCTATGTGCTTAAGTGAGAAGGGAATGGAGATGGAAATAAGCAGATCAGGCTGGTGTTTTGTAAAAGATTGGTGCAGATAATTGATAGATATGCTGGTGCCACCCATAGCCCTTGGCTGGCAGGCTGTGTGATGGGAGATCTTGGGAGTGAAAGGGCCAGATGATAATTGGTGAAGGGAAGGAGATCAACTGAAATACTTGAGTTTTACAATCTCCTGGGATGTCAGGGCCCTGTAATGCCAACCCAGCAACCACTGGGTGTTCAAGGAAGCCAGTCATGATCCTGAGTATGTTTTGAACTGCTCAAAGTAACCGGGCTACCAGAAGCTACCAGAGCTGCCAGCAATTTCAGCAAAGTCTTAACAACCCGTTGGTGTGAGAGATAGGGATGCTGTCTTTTCTTTCTTTGTCCTTTTCTTTCCCCCATCCCTGTTGTTCTCCTTCCTATCTCTTTCCTCCGTCTGTTCAATACTAGCCTGGCACAGTGAGCCCAGACACACTCCCTTTCACAGCACTGCTGTGATCCCATGCCTGGCAAGGCAGGGAAAAGCTGTGTCCTGTGCCACCTGGCAAGAGTTACCAGGTGTTGAAGTGGCTGATAACAGCCATTTTTGTTGCCTGCTTTCCACCGTAATGAAGTTGCAAGTATCAGTTTCAGAAGCTGAGTTATCTGGATATGCATTTCTTTTCTTTTTGCTGTTACATGTTTTTTCTTCTGCAGAAATTAGGACTGGACTCCAGAGCTAGATGTAGCTTATCTCACCTGTTTTTCTGAAGGAGAATGTTTTTCACCACATTTAATATCATCCATGGACTGGTTTTGTAAGAAAAACCCATTTGCTAACAGAGATGGGGATAAGACATAGGTGACACAAGAAGACTCAATTGTTTATATTTGAAATTATTTTCTTTTTGTACTGTTCTCAACTTTTCTCCTACATCTTCAATTAGAAGTTATAAAGATGTTTAAATCATTAGTGTTGCCATGGAGCTGAGCAGCCTGGGTCTG
Source organism: Hylia prasina (assembly GCA_013397195.1). Taxonomy (NCBI): domain Eukaryota; kingdom Metazoa; phylum Chordata; class Aves; order Passeriformes; family Sylviidae; genus Hylia; species Hylia prasina. Next base: position 3,760,273 of record VYXD01008937.1, on the reverse strand, counting down.
TGCTCTAAACTCAAACCAAGTTTGACTGTTCAGGTTTAGAGACAGGGTCATGTTAGCACCTTAACCTACAGCTCCTCATACTCTGTTTTATTGACATGAACGAGCGAACATGTTGGATGCTTTTTCCCCAAGAGTCACAGACCCTGCTGCTGGAGGGCAATCTGAGGCTCTGGGTCACTGGTGAGTACTGGTATGTGAACAAGGTAGTTCAGCTCTCTCAAGCAGGTGACATTACAGCTGTTGGATTCAAGTCACATTCACCACCTTTTCTCTACAGCTAGAGAGGAGATATATTAAGTGAGTGAATGTGGAGATTATTGAGTAAACACAGGCTTTCTTATGTAGGGCTCTGATTACAAACCTGCAATATTTCTGTCATAAATTGACCTAGCAGACTTCTCTTAGTGAAGTGTTAGCATTAGCTGCTGACAGCCTTTGGAGTGTGTGTGTGTTTGACAGGGGATGCTGTGGAAGGAAGCTAGAATGTTGGATTAAAGAATGAAGCTGGCCAAGGTGGAGGAGAAAAGCTGAGAAAAAACTGAAGTAGGACATGGACGCTCTTTCAGGGACAACAGCCCCTCACCCTTGCAGCAATCACTGCTGCTCCTGAGGCATTGACACAGGAGTCAGGAGGTGGTGCCTGGACCTGGTTTAAGAGAAGAAATACTTCAGTGAGAGTATGACCTTTGAAATCTGCTGGGGCAGGATGTTTTGTGCATCTGGTGAGGAAGACCATGTGGTTCTTTTCCTGAAATGCCTCCAGTAACAAACACACATATTACTGATGTTCGTTTGTTGAGTGAGGAAATTGTTATTTTTCTTAAAACTGAACATTTTTGAATAATTCTCTGGCTGTGCACTCTAAGGTGACTGGTTATGATCAAGGCTGAATGGTTAGAGCACATTTGCACCATTCCTTGTTGCTGTGTATTGTTAACTTTAAAATTCTCTTGGAGATACCTTTCTGGGTTTAATCTCCTTTCAATATTTGAGTGCAGCACATGTTCACCTTTTTCTAAACTTTCACTACAGTAACAGGAAAGTTTAAAATTTAAATTAGGGTTTTAACTTTAATTCTGTTTCTTGAGCCATGATGCATGTTTAATTGATGGTGGTATATTTGAAAGATGTTTGGCAAGATCTTGCTTACCAATACTGAGATTTATGCAAATAGTTTTATCTCAGATTTGTGACTCATAATACATCTCATTATAAAAAGGTTAAATAAAAGAAATACAACTTTTACAGAACATAGACTATAAACAGACTCTTGAATGAAACAGTCATTTCTAGGTTAATATTTGAATTTTTAACTTCAGTGCCACACTTTTAATGTATTTCAGGTTCCTTGATCCAAAGCTTACTTTATATTCTGAAGGCGTGCAATTGCTGTAATCTCAAGAGAAGATAAGCATGACATCTGGTTCACACCTGTGGTTTTAGGGATAAGAGCATAGCTGCTTTATGTATTATTCAGGGCGCTCTGTTGAAACTGCAAGGAATTTGACTCTTTGAGGCCCTTTGTCCAAAGGTTTTTGTACTTGTCTAAAGTAAACATGAAATATAGAAGTCTTCTCTCAGTAGGTATTGAGTAAACTATTTATTCCAACCTGCCTGCTGCCAGGAGGGAAATCAGTTATGCAGGTTAATTATCAGATTTATGATAAAGACTTTACCTGTGCAACTCCCATATTTCAGAAGTTCCACTGAGGCATTTTGTGCTGTGACAGAACAACACAGGACAGGTGAATGCACCAGTAGCACATACTGGTGGGGATTTGTGTGGCAGGTGGTACCTGCCCTGCACTGGCCCTGGGCAGCTTGGGGCAGCTCTCCCTGCTGTGTGATGGGAGAAGCTGCACCTGTTTGGAGTGTTCCCAGTTCCCGTTTGTGTTTGCCAGTGCAATCCAAATATCTGGTGCTGGTGGTGAGAGGAGTGGCGTAAGCAAGAGTTAAATTGGTTGGGCACCTCTGGAGCCAGAGACACCAAGAGTTTGGAGAGAAGCCAGCAGCTGTGACACTGAAAACCAGAACTTCTCTGGTGTCTATTACACAGGTGAACTGTTTGAGTGTGAGATGCTGAGGCAGAAGAGATGCTTTCAGAAATACACAGGTGTGAGCCAGACTGGGAATGTGACTCTTGGGCATGCAAATCATTTCAATGATTAAAATACAGTCGAGGGAAGGGATGAAACTGGCGCAAAGCCTGGTTGAGCAGGGACACAATTGGGCACACCTCCCACCAGGAGTGTGTTCTGAAAGCTGTACTGAACCAATGCCTGTGAAATTTGAACTCAAATGCCAGTCTGGTGGTTCTGTTGTGTTCTTCGGGACTCCAAAGAAGTTCAACGTCCTTTCAACATCAATGGGCCTTTAAGAAATTGGAAGTGTTAAAGCTGAGGGGTTGTTTTAGTCACATTATATAAGGTGATGCCACAAGTGAACAGCAGCATCAGATGCACCAGGGGAGTCTCAACATGTCATCAGCAGACAGGTATAAGCAAGGGAGGGGGTGAGAATCAGAGCTGTGTTTCTGTTTCATAGGCATGGAAGAATATTTAGCAAAGGACCATTACAGAATGTGTTTGCAAATGGGTTTGCAGCTGTGACAGTGGACAAGGGTTTAACTTTAAGAAGCTACACAATTTCCAGCACTTTTCTCCTCCATCAGTATTTTGCTTCTTGCTGTGCTGAAGTATAGTTCTTTTTGATTTGTTAGTGTAAATCCAGAATCATGTCCTTAACACACTGGCACCATTAAGATGGTGTACTCAGCTACTGTGTGTCTGTCTGTGCACTTACAAATTTCTTAACACTAACACTCCAGATGTGTGCAGACTTCACTTTCTGCTTGGTAAAACAGTCAGAGGGTAAGGGTAGAGAAACCTAGAAAACTAGAGACAGAGTACAGAGATACTACATGTAAGGTTTTCCAACACTGGAGAAATTTGGGTAGGTGGCCCATGGTGGGGAAGGATTTCAATTTAAGGTATTTTTAGGAGATCCTGAGTTTTAGAAAGGATATAGTGTACTCACTCCTTGCATATTAAACTCTTTTGAGAATCTTGAAGTAAAACACCCACATTAAGCAGCTGCATTGGAAAAATCCCTCATGTTCCAATGGGACAGCTGCAACAGAACTAGTGCTGTCCCTGCAGCACAGGCTGTCAAACATCCCTCCAGTTATCTGCAAGTAGCTACTGACAATGGTGCTGAGCACTCTGTTTGCTCTGCCTTTGGCATTATGATGAGGGTCTAGATAGACGTGTATTCTGCAAAATATGAGAAAACTCATTATTATTTTACCCTCCAAGAAAGCTCTTTTCCTGGCCTGGTTCTGCTGTAACTGTCCATCTACTTCACAGTTCATAAATAAAAATAACTCTGCAAGTGTACAGCCTGGAGGATTTCACATCCCCTCAGAGATAGGAATGGCCTTTCGCCCAGCAGAATGCTGCTGAAAATGTGCCCCATCTGCTGCATAGCTTTGAATCCAGAGTGAAACTATAAATACCTCAGAATTTTTTCTGAGGCATTTGGAAGTTGGTTAAACCTCTTGGAAGACCTTGCCTTCTTCCACTGGGAAAAAAAAAAAAAAGAAAAAAAAAAAAAAAAAAAAAAAAAACACTAACCAAATATCATCAAGAAAAAAGACCACACACAGAGGACATTTTGAATTCCACAGTGCAAAAAGAGTAAATTGTGCTAAGATACGTGCTTTCAGAGGAATGAATACTTCTGCTAGTGCATCTTCAAAGTGAATGGGATATGAAATTGTATTAATCACACATGCTAGGAAAAGCATGCTTTTGTGGGGTTTATTCTTCAACTGCAGCTCCTTTGTTTCTCCTGAAGAGTGCTGGAGTATTTTTGGAAGGAAATCCCAGTTCTCTCCATTCTGGCAGCACTTCTTGGTGTATAAGAAATAAATGGATTCCTGAAAGATGAGCTGAAATATGGATAGTTTGGGTATTTTGAAGTTTAAAACTCTTCAGCAGTGTTGTTTGTTCTTTCAGGAAGGCCATGGGAAGCAGATGAAGAAGATATCTAAAACAGCCACTTTTGGGTGGAGTTCAGAGCTATTCTGTTCATACAGTTAGTCCATCCAGCTTGGTTTTAGTTGCTGTGTCATTTGGTGCTTAGCCACTTTCTAAACTGCCTATTTCAGTTTTTCAGCCATGACAGCAGCTAAGTATTGCCTCTAATTGTTTCCATTTGTACAGTTTTAGGAAGCCACGTTTGCCTCAGTGTTGTGTGTTCCTGCTGTCTTACTTGGAATATGCCACCATTAGACAAAGCCACTGTGAGTGAGACTCAGAGATACTCAATAAATACACAGAAAAGTCCCTGGTAGAGGAAGTAAAGACCAGTGAAAGACACCAGTTGGCCTCCCAGAGTGTGGGAAGGTGCCCTTGGGTGTGTGGGTGCACTGCCCTGCAGCAGCTGTGTGCCCTGAATTTCTGCAACATCTGTTCATAAAAGGGATGTGAACCACATGGCACAGAAGGGTTTGGGTTGGAAGGAACCTTAAAGATCACTCGATGCCACCCCCCTTCCACTAGGTCAGGTTGTCCAGAGGTCTGTCCAGCCTGGCCTTGAACACCTCAGGGATGGAGCACAAACAACTTCTCATGACATCTTCTGTCAGTTATGAGCTGGTTGAAGTTGGTACCAGTATTAAGGAAGCAATAGATTCTCTCTGTGAGGTACCTGTGTGACTCTTCCCTATTGCAGTAATCAAGCAAATGAACAGCAGCCTCAAAGTGTTTTTCCTCCAACAACACTCCATATGGTGCTTAATTTCACATGGTTTTCAACTGTGTGTTATTCTTCCCATTAATTTCAAATTTTTCAAATGTTTTTTCATAAAACTTCTGCTTAAAGGAGGGATAGGCAATGACCACATGAGGAACTGAGGCCCAGAAATGGGCAGTGATCAATGCAAGACAGCAGAAACTCTCTAATAGCCTTTGCAATCCAAGAGGTAATAGGTTGCCACTTCTCAAGTTACCAAAAGACTTGATATTTAAGAAATGTTCCTAATATTACACAAAAAAAACAGAATACTGAACTATTTCTCTCTCCTTTGTTTTCATGGGCTTCTTTTCAGGAAGGAAGGAGCTTTGCATTTTCAACGTTTTTCTTCCAGGCATGAAGGCAAGAGCCACAGTGATTTTAAAATTGCAGTGAAGGTTCTTCTGGAATCACATCATTCCAGTTCCTTGGACTTGAAGTGAAATACCATTTGTCAGGAATCCTCTGATGGAAGGGTACAAATGAGCAATACTGTGTGGGGCAATCTTTTAGTCTTTTTTTATTTTTACTTCCTCTCCTTGGATCTCTTCCATCCCTTGGACATGTGGTTCACATCCCTTTCACAAGCTGACTGAGCACCCTACTGCACCAGTTACCACCCACGTTTCCAGGAAAAGAGCCTCCTAAATTTGTGTGTCTAACAAGATGCTGTGATGTATCTGGATACACAGGTATAATTACCACAGGATGAAGATATTTTAAACATTTTTAGGAGATGAGAGGGAAAGGTTCAAAAAAGCTTCCTGCTTGTTATGCTTCAATTCTTGCTTCTGTCTTAGTATTAAAGTGTTAGTATTATAATCTGCAGTGTTTGGAAGGAGGTCAAATATGAAACAACACTTGTAACACAGAGGAAGGAGGATCAGAAACAAGAGGCATTGTACTGGGAGGTAATAACCACAGCTCTATAATTCAAGGGTCTTGTGCATTGTGGAAGAGAAGACTTACTGCTGATTTTTTGTTGGTTTTGAATGATTTATAACATTTCACTTGTGGTGGAGTGTTGCAATCTATGTTGTCATGGAAATTCTATTGAATTTATAGTTCCATTTATCCAAAACGATTTTCCAGACTTCATTTCATGGTGAATCATATGGCTGTTACTTGAAGTACAAAGCAATTGCAAAAAAGTTTCACATTACGGAAAGGATAAACACTGACACCGTTATTTTCATATTACGGTAATACAAATGAATGCGACATGCAGCTTTTTAGCATCAAATGGGCCTTCCTGGTGTAATGACTCACTGTGTACACACGAGATGGATTTTCGTGTTAGGGATGGGAGCAGGCCTAAGGGGTATTTATTTCTGGCAGTAGAAATCAGGGAAGTTTCTGGCTTGGCAAGGTCCCTTTCTCTTAACATTCAGGACTTAACGCTCAAGGTACAGAGTGATGGGGCAGTGATCCAACAATCCAGGGTGATCCCATGAGCTCTGGGTTTCCTCCCTGTTCTTCTGAACTGTCACTGGACCACTCACAGGTTTAAATGCTGTGCAGACTTATGGGCAGAAGGTGCAACAGCTACCATCCTTCAGGTTGAAAAAGACTCTGAAATTGCTTAGTCTCAATTTATAGCATAGATACACCTACTGCATTGTTTGGAGACAACAAAGCAAGAATTCATGCTGTTAAAGAAGATGAAAGGGAAATTTACCATACTTGTGAGGGATAGGAGCATCTAAATTGAGTTAAATTCTGGTATTTCGCTTGCATGATCTTGCTCCTCCTGTTGTTTCAGCTCCTTTCATTTTTTTCAGCCTAGCATTGTATTCATTATCGAGTTGCAATTACATTAGGACAAAGTCCCTGTCTGACTCTTTGTTTTGCAATTTTACCCAGCACACTTTTAGGCACTGTAGAATACCAAGTTATGCCATTCAAAATACATCTCTCTACCTGCCTAACTATAGTTAAAAATTCACTGATGAATAATAGACTAGGCAGGAAAAACATGCCATTATCTGCTCCTGTTCAACTTTATCTTTTCAGAAGAATGCAATATACTCTGTGTTAGTACATCAAGCTCTGGTAGGAGGACTGGAAAACATCACGATTTGCTCTTCCCCCTGCCTTTCCTGAGCAGATTTGGAATATGTTATAAATGATAAGTTTCATGGATTTTTTAAAGAGAGTATAATGAGAAGTCAAACATTAGACTTTATTGCCCCAGTGAACACTCCAGTAAACACACAGACTGCAGGACAGTTATTCCAAATTTTTAGTGCAGTGAAAATTACATTATGTCTGTAGAAAATTTTTATTCCAGCCAAATGGATCACATCATCCAGTTCACTGGAAATCTATGCACATACTTAAAGCAAAAGTAAGTTACATGTGAGCTTTCAATTAAGAAAAATCATGTATGATTCATAATCTTAGCAGAGAATTTATTTTTGTGCAAAAGGTTTAAAATCCAGTTGTAAAAGTGGCTGGGAATAATTTATTCTTACAATGTAAGCAGCAAAGACACTAATTAAGAATTAGTATATTTAGTGCTTAACTCCATCATTTAAAGCAAACATTTCAAATTTTTTGTTTCACCACTCTGCAAATAGTTGCAATCTACCTGCACTGCCTGGGTGTTGTGCTCTTCTGAAAATAGTCTTAGTCTCTAAAGCAGCACATAATAATCCACATGCTGCTCCCTCTTCTGAAAATACTCTCAGTCTCTAAAGCAGTACATAATAATCCACATGCTGCTCCTTCTGCGTCTTGCTGCCTAATTCATAAAAAATAGCCTGGTCTATAAAACCCTTTATTTTTTTAATGCCTTTTCACCATGCTTTAAATTACATGGTAGTCCTTGGATCGCTGGAAGGAAATGAGCAGAAAGATAATTCCAGTGATCCTTTCCCTTGCACCAGAATTCCTGATTCTATTGAATATTCTGTACTCCACATCTGTGACAGCACAATGAGCCTTTGTTCATTTTTTAATCTAAAGAGAAATCTGCTGTAGGAGGTTGCACAGGGTGATAGCAGCCCAATTTAAAAGTCTCAATTATTTATTTTTAAAATGCTTGGCATCTGTCTATGGAAAATGTACTTGCTTGGTTTCCAGTCTCTTAGAATTGCTTTGAACTCACTCACATCTTCTGGGATCTATCAAATGCTCGTTGTGGCTTTTCTCTCATAAGTGCTGAATGAGTTTGGCCATGACAGTCTGTGTTGGATGTAAACTTTCTGTCTTTGTAGTGGGGTAATGACAGCAAAGAGATGTCATGCATGGGAATGGTGATTTCTGTCTGGATGCCTGACATGCCAAGCAGAGAAACAGAGTTTTTTATTTGTGGATGGGTGGTGAGGAGAAGCCATTCATTGGAAGCAGGCTCAGTTCTTGCAAGCCAGTGACATTTCATAATGAGGGTTTAGTAATTCAGAGGCAATTGCACTTAATAAAATCAGAACTGGTCTCTGGTAGGCAGTATTTCTCAGTAATACACACATTTTGGACAGCCTGTCCTTACAACGTCAGCATGGTGGCAGCCCAGTTTGGCATCAAAATCTAAGCACAGAGCAGGGCCTGACATTTTGGCAGGTCTGGGTAACACCAGATTTCTGTAGAGATTGGAAGAAGATGGTTGAAGAAAGGTGTTTCTGCAGGGAGTAAGTTGTCCTGAGGAGGAGGCAGGAAATCGCCTTCTCCTCAGGATGGGGTGAGGGGTAGGAGCTTGGAGGCAAAGGCTCTCCAGACTGGAGAATCACCCATATGTTGGATGTATGTGGTGTATTCACTTGTCTAAGTGTTGTAGGCTGGGAATAGACAGACCTGGATTGGTTGGAAACTGAAATGGTTGGCCACTGGATCTTCCTGGACAGCAGAGACTAGAAAACAGACGTTTTCTCAGGTTGACTGGTGATTATCTTCTGGGTTATGGCAGAGCGAGAGCTTTCTCCCTAATCCTCTGTTTTAAGGCACTTGTAACAGTCTGAAGATTTTGCCCACATTGATATTTTTCCAGGCTTAAATCTGTGCTGTACAGCAAATCACTCTCAAGTTTGAAAACAATTCTTTTATAGCATGAAGAGTGTCAAAGCATGAAGTTTCCCCATTAAAGTCAAACTCGCCCTCTCCCTGCCTTAGTAAAGCTCTATAGCTGCAGTAGTATTCGTGGAAGCATTTTAGGATGGGGAGTTCTCCCTGCAGGAAAAGTACCTTTGTTTCACTAGAGATAGTTTGTCTTAGCTTGGCTTTACCAAAATACTGAAAATTTCAAGTTGCTTGGACACACATGGTTTTTATGATCCCTCTTTACAAGGTAAATGCAAGTACAGTGCCGTGTTGCACATCTGAGATTAAGGAAGGCCATGTAAGCCTTTCCCAGCCTTGTTAGATGTAATGGGGCTAGATGTGAAAGCCTTGTAAATCTCATATATTGAGCCATAGAGAACAGGACACTCATGCCCTCCTGGACCTGTGCCACGAGGAAGGCTCTTTGGAGCACAGTCAGCAGGGATGTGTGGAACAGAGCATTCTGAGTTAGTGTCACACTACAAATTTCAGGCATTTCAGGCTTTACTGCAGGATTCTCAGCCTTTAATTTTTTTAATTTTGGAAAATAGAAGCTGTTGTGGAATCACATGCAAAAATGTACAAAAATGCTGTAGTATGGGGCTGAAATCAGTCAGTGCCACAGTTTAGGTTGGATGTGTGATTCTCCATTCTGCATTTCACAAATGGCATATTATAATACGATCCAAATTTTCTTTAGCTTAAAAGCCTCTTTGTTGCATTCTGTGCTGCTGCTTTTTGCATCCCAGGCAGAGACAGTAGAATTCATTTATATGCAAAGTGCCCCATATATTGTATATACTAATTATATAATAAGGAGTAATAATGGAAATTTTCTAGCATGTTTAGGCCACTTAAGTATGCAGTGAAATTAATTTTACAGTTAACTGTCTTATTCCCACTTTGTACATAAAGAACCTTATCCCACCCATAGAAAATATTAAATTAACTATCTACTGATAAATGCATTCAATATTATGTATATTATGAATAAAAGAACAAAAATACATTGGATACATTTGCATTTTATTGTAAATTGGGGAAAACTGATGAGGCTGTATTATGGAAGAGAACAATATGTGATCCCATAATTAGAAAATTGCCATGGTGCTAATGCTCAGCAGTGTCCAGGTGTGGTTTTATGAGCAGCCTGAACCAGGAGGCTTTGAGGGTGTAACTTTACTGTCTTTTTAACACTGTTTTTGCAGGGTATGTGTATGTAAATTATATAATAGCAATTCCTCAGATATTGTATGCCTAAAATGTTCCTTCTAGCTGTATGAGCACAAAAGGAAGCTACTGTATGAGAGATGACAATAATTTTTCATAAAGGACAGTTCCCTTTGACGTGATGGATGCAGAGAGAGCAACCACACTCTGGAAAAACACCAGGGAGCAGTGGTAAAATGCTCCAATGTGTATGGTAATCAAGGTAGAGTGTGGTTCTTGATTAGGCTATGAGATTGCACTGCTACGATGAGGGATCTGAATGAAAAACTCTTTTACCAAAGCCCTTTGCGCTGGTATGCAGAAGTGCATTGTAAAAATTAATTTTCTTAAAATGCTGTAAGCAAAATTGATCCAAAATGATTCTGGCATATGCTGAACTCACTCAGTGATGCTTTTCTTCATAAACTCCTGTGAGGAATATATTGTGAAATGTTTTGTGTAAGGTATAGATAATTTTAGACTTTATTTTGCAGAGGAGCAAAACATAATTTGTGAATGTTTTGCCAGGTTTGGTCTGGGCTGACTAACCTGAAGTTTAAGCAATTCTACCTGAAACAAACTGTTTCTAATTTCTACATCAGTAAATGGCTGTACATTGCTCTGCATTTGTTCAGTGCATGATTTGTCAGAATCTGGAGGCACGGCCACCTTTGTGAGATATTGTCAGCATCTGTGTGTGTGCTGTGAGTATGCTGGGAATTGGAAGGCCAAAGAAGGGGGAGAAAATTGCTTTCAAATTTTATAAAGCTGATGTGAGTGACAAATTTTTTAATTTCTTTGTGGCCTATTTGGAGTGTGGTCTTTCTCCTGCTGAAAAAAGTACCTCTACCTCTGAATGCTCTGATCTTCATGTTGGCCTTTTCCCTATCCAGTGATATTTTTTTCACTGTATAATACTGGCAAAGCACCTATCCACTTCAGCCAGTATATACAGTCTGAAGCCTGAGAATCAGTGAATGTGTGTAGGAATGTATCTGTGCAAGATAAAAGGGTATAATCTCTCCTGGCATATACAAAATGTGGGAAAAATAGTGCATTTGTGAATATAGTAGGATGCATCCTGCACCACTACTGTGGAAAAACCCAAACAGGGTTGGGTTGGGTCCTGCAAACAGACTTTCTGGAGGGAGCCATGGTCAGACCAGCAGTGTGTTGGGAGGCATGGGCAGTCTCAGCTAGACCTTACTTCTTCCTCAAACCATGAGCTGTGTGCTTCTCTTACCATCATTGTAATGCTGTGAGAAGGGCAGGTACTCACAATGGGCAGCAGAGTGAGGGCACAGGTTCAGCAAGAGGCTACTGGCAGAGAAACCAATGGGTCCATTCCCATTTCATAGCCAGGAACTTTTTTTTTTTTTCCTGGTGTTAATGAGTACAAATGAGCATCCATATCAGCCAGCCAGTGCTGGTTTGAGTTGTGAAATCCACCTGAAAGATTCCTGAATGGCCGCAGGAGCGACCGCTGTGAAGTCCAGTCCTTGTGCTTGGCCGTCACCCTCAGGCATGTGGTTTTAATTTGTGTTGTGTAGGGTAAATGTACAACAAATGTTATTAACACTGAGTTTTTTCAGTGACTGAGTTTTTTCTGTACACACCTGCATGGTGTAGTGTTGAGAAGGGAGCACTGTACTCTTTAAACCAGATCCTTCAGAGCAAATCATGGCTGATGGAGATGGATTAACACTAGGGGCTTCTTTTGGAATGGAGGGGTTGAACAACTACTGGAGAAAGCAGCAGTGTGTTCAGACAGCTGGCAGAAGTGGGAGCTCAACTACTGTGGGAAGCAGAACAAGAACCATACAGGAAATCAGAGCATGAGCACCCACAGGCCTGTGCAGGCTGCCCTTTTATTCATGGTGTGTGTGTAGCACAGTGGGATTGTTTACCAGCAGAGTGTATAGAGGAAGCTGTTCCTGGTCCTCTTCTATTTGTGTAACCCCGACTCTTGTTAGTTTGGGGTAATCATTGTTCTCACCTGCTCTTACTTGGGGTTTGTGTAATTATTAATATTTATTATTCATTAAAAAATTGCATCAATATGTCTGGTTTTGTCTCATAGTTTTGGCAGAGTACTAACGCTTTGGAAATAAAAGTCATGAAATTTAACTGAAGACAGGGAGAAGTGTGACCTTAACTGATAGACCTGAATATCAGAGGCTCATAAAAATGCATTGCTATGGAGACAGACTTTTATCTCTACAAATTACTTTAGGAGTAAAGGAATAACTCTAAACATTGGAATCCTTTTCAAAATTCTCTATGGATTTTGAGATAAATATGTTTTGCACATTTAACAGAGCGGGAGATGAGCCTTCAATGTGCAAAGAAATGAAGAGATGCTGGCAGAAAGCACAAAGTTTAACATCTGAACAGACTGGCCATACTGTTTACCCTTGGATTTGGTATTAAAATGCATTGCATCAACTCTGTTCCCTGCTTACTGTCCCAGCAGGGCAGTCATGCTATTAATCAAGATGCTGGTTAAACAATATTGTTCAGCAGAATTCCTTTATCTCAGGTTCATAACGCTGGGTTTACATACAACGTGTATGCATTACATCATGTGAAAGCTGTATGAATCAACACTAATGTGATTCTGTTGTTGGTTTTAATTTTTGCAGATGCAGATTTACTTCTACAATCCTGATGACTTTGACAGTTTTGGAACAGCAGTTCTAGAAAACAGGGTGGTAGGAGCCATGGCCGTGTTTTTTCAAGTAAGTTAAAACAAAGGCTATATCCATAAACCAAAGTGTTCACCAAGTACTATTTAATTCATTGAATTGTTTCAAGCTTAATGGATGCATCTGTTTTCTTGTTCCCACCTGTGTAAGTGAAAGATATTTCATATTGTCTATGTGTGATTTAAAATGTAAATAAGTATATTTAAAAACATAATGAAAAATTTTGCCTGGATTGTTCTGACTTTATAGCTACTTTACAGATGCACATTGGAGAGCACATTTATCATGGAACTTCCTTTGCTGCTGAAGCACATTGTTGCAGTCTCTGGAATACTAACAAACCAACACCGACTGGTTTTGTTTAGGGAAAACTTAAAATTCAAATGCAGCTTGAGAGAAAATTAATCAATATGTTTCATCAATCTTATCTGGAGCGGCTTCTTCTAAATTGTCATAGTAACAAGTTCTTGAACAGACCAGGTTTTGGAATGAGTGAATTTATGCATCCACGTGTTTGAAATGCATCCTGAGAGATGGAGATCTGGGGCTGCTGGGTGAGCTCATTTGCAGTTCCTCACGCTCCAAATGTGCGGCGTGGGGCAGGAACCACTGCTGGTGATGGGAGTGTCACCTGTGGCAGTGGCATTCAGCTCCTTGTCACCTCACGTCAGAAACAGCCTTACCTTTCTGGTGAATTGAAGGGAGGGAGCTGGAGCTGCTCCACACCACCAGGCTGTCACAGGCAAGAGAAGTAGCTAATGAAGATTTGAAATGTCTTGAGGTCTTGCTTTTCAGAAAAGAGGAAAAGAGGGAGGGAAGAGCAAGGGAAAATGCTGATCCTTTGTGAGGTTTCACACTAGTTTTTACTGAGGAAGAAAGTGATCTTGCTGTTATCTTTATGAAGCCAGATAAAAAGGAATATGCAAGTACCCATATGTAAATACCTCCCTTTTTCTTATGATGTTAGAGTGACAAGCCTGACTCTGCTGCTCAAATTAAGTAAGGTTGTCTTTTTGCATGTCACTGATTTTGATCAAATGCTTTGATAAGGAGAAGAGGACAGATCCTTGTATTGCATAAATTGCTGTAACTCTGCTGACATCAGGATAGTGGAAGGGGGCATGTTAAATTCATCACTTTTGGATTCTGAGCACTTCTGTGGCATTTCATATTAGGGCAAAGATGGTGGAGCTGTGATAATTTACAGTGGCATGGCATGATGATGATTCCCGAGACTTCTCAATCTCAGTGTACTATGGGAAGCTTTGGGCAAGTTGAATTTGGCCATACTAGACAGAAGTTTAGAAGCAGAACAACCAAAGGCTGGTTTTTACCACAGTGAAACATTGTGGGTTTGGTTTGTGTGCCGTGTCAGAAGGAGCGTGGGTTTGTGCCATGCAGTGCATCACGTGTTGTGGCATCATCTGTCTGGGATTTATCTGCTAAATTACCCTGATGTGCTTCACATCAGCCATGTGAAGCACTGCCCCATGTCACATCACTTCCCAGTCTGTATGTGACATGTAATCCCTAAATCCTTTTCTTTACAGGACCTTAAAATTGTGGTGGGACTGTGTTTGGTATTCCCCACCTGCAAAGCCAAGTGCTGCACTTATTGTAAGTCTTTGCACAATTCCAAGGGAGCCATTAAAATAAAGTAGTGTGTTATACTGTTAAAAACCCCGTCTTTGATTGTCAGAGACCTCAGGCTTTTCAAGACCCCAACTGAGTGCTGTAGTCCCCTCACGGAAGCAGAAATCTACACTTTTCATCACTTTCAGCCCTGCCAGCCACAGGACATGAGGCTGTAAAGCCTGGGTGATGGTGCAGCTGGGCTCCTCTGCTCTGGGAGCTCTGAAATCTGAGGCCATTTCTGATGAACATTCTGTGATCTTTTCCAGAGAAGTGGGGTCAAAGTAATTCTTTGGCAAAGTGACCCAGGGGTGACCTGTTTTGCGGCTGCAAGGAAGTGGTTGAGGAGGTTTTGGCATACTTTCCTTTTCCTTTGGGTTGAAATATCAGTGCTGTGTTGTTAAACTTGTGAGTGCATCAGGTTTTCCTTCTGGGAAGCTTTGCTCCAAGACAGAGAACAGTTGAGGAAGATTTGTACACCCCAGAGTCCCCAGTCTAGAAGGGCACATGCTGAATTCTGGCACCTGTAAATAAACTTTTGGGACTCCAGTGTGACAGCTGCTGTTTTGGTCATCATGAGGATTTTCCAGAACTAGTCCCAGAGGGCTTGAATTGTTTTATATAGGGTTAGCATAGGGTTATTAATGGATGATGATAATCCTTTGCAGATCCCCACTGTGTTTGCTGTTTTAGCCCCCTCAGCTGGGTATGATGTGCTGGGCTTGTTGATCTATGACGTGGGAAAACCTTTTTCTTGAGAAATACTTGATGTTCCCTGAGCCTTGCTCCCCAGGACTCCCATGTAGATAAGCTTGCCATGGCTAGTATTTCATGCAGCTAATTCAAGGCTGTCTTTTAAAATTGATTCCTAATGACTTTTGAACGAAATGTCCCTAAGGTGTCCATGGTCACATTTTGATTGGCAGCATAGGTTGTTCAAGTACTACAGCTTTCTATTTTCCAGAGCCTTGATCCCATCTTGAACTCATTTACCTAGAATACAGCTTTTAAAAATTGTAGCAAGAGAGGTCATACTGTTTTTTACAAATACATTAGAAAACTGTATCATGCATGCTTTTTTATGTAAATATTTTAACATAAAGTATTGTATACTTTTTCCATTAAGACTTGGATTTTTGCTAATGTGGTAATGTTGTGTTGGAATGAATGTGCACAACACTGGCTGAGTTTATAGTCTGGCAGGTGTTTTTTGTTTGACTGATGTTCATAAATGTTCCTTTGAAAATCAGATTCTCCAGTGAGTGAACATTATACTGAACTATATAATTATTGGTGAAACATTAAATAATTAAGTACCCTCTTTCTTCCTTTTTAAATAATTTAACTTGGACTATACAAGAATTTTCCTTATTGAATTCATTATTTCAAAGGCAATTTCCAGGTAAAATACATTGGTCCTGAACTTGGATAATTGAAGCACTTGGAATTTCATTGTAATTAAAGCTGTGTTTTTCTCATTACTTTCATTTTAAGCTCTGTTGATAAATGCTATTGCTGTTTGTGTGCTGCAGGTTAGTTGATCTGACAAAAAAAAATACTAAACTAAGAAACAGTTCTTGCAAGTACAAAATGCTGTAACTGCTCATCTCTCTATCTTTGTGGATAGACACTGAGAGGGTCTCACACAAAGTAGCACTGTGAGGACTCTATAGCAGGTATTGTCAATTTGCAAATGAGATGAGCTGGCCTGAAATCTCTAGCTGGATTTTCTTTGCTGTTAAAGAGAATTCACTTGTTATTTTAGCAAAAATCAAAATCCCCTGGATACAAAGGAGATAATGCCATGACAAATAAGACATTGCCTTCTGACAGGTTTTTCAGGAGAGCACATTATGGCCATTGCTTTCAGTGTTCCAGTGATTTGGTGTTTCTCAGAGTGAAGCCGGTACTGGTGGGAGACGTTCAACTTGACGAGCCCATCATCTCCTGCTGACAGACCTTGGCTGGCAGGAAAGGCTTCTGGATTTGTAGGAAGGGCAGAGATGAATCCAGCTGAGGGCCCTGTTTTGTGGGAATCCTAAATGAGCCTCTGGCTGCACACTGGGACCCACCAGCTGCTGGAACACATGTAGCAGGTCCCAGTCCAGCCAGGCACCTCAGGCTTGATTTAAACGATCCTAACTGGAATTGTTGGTATGTTTAATTTCAGCCCACATAAGATTCAGCTTGTAGTTAATGATGTTCTGGCTCTGGGCCTTGGTTAATTGTCAGGCTGAGGTAGCTTTGAAGCAAACCAGGAGTGGAAGGCAAGGCCCAGGTCTCTTATGGTTCCTGAGTCATCCCTTCATCATACGTGTAATACATATTTATAAGTCACATTTAAAATGAGTAGTTACTTGGATTAAATGCATTCAAACATATTGCACAGCTCTGTTTTAACCATCTAACAATATAATTCATTGCATACTTCACTACTTGCTTTATTAAAGCCAAACTTGAAAGTGTTCAAAACAAACATATTGCTTTTGCATTTGAAATATTCATCTTTTAGTCCTGCAGTAGATTCATTATGGCAGAGAATACTTCATTCCTTGATTACTGCTGTGAAAAGGCACAATACTGATTCCCTAAGCACTCATCAAATATTCGATAGCTCAGAAATTCAGGAGGAGGTGATGGAATTCTTGTTCCTACCGGGAGGGCATATAAATCTATTTTATATTTGCAGAGAAAACCGTCAGTGATTAGTTACTGTGTCTCAGGTACTCAAACAAATCATCTCTAAAGAAATTAAGTAAAAATGAATTTTAAAATAACTTTTAGCAATGCTTTCATCATTAAAATTAGCTCCATAATGATGAGTGATGTTGATACCTCGATCACTCAAGAGCTTCAGCAGTGCAGAGCTAGATTTTTAAAGGTAATTAGGTACTTGGCAGCAAATGTGCAACTAGCAGTACTTTTAAAAGGACATGGGATAAAAATCAGGGGGTTTACATGTCTTAAGCTGAGTTACCTTCCAATGCTGACATGTCTTTGTAAGTTTGTTGTAAAAACTACTCTGTAGCCCTTTTAACTTTCAGAGCTATGTGTGTATTATTTGCATATAAATGTCTTTATATTTACTAGTTACTCATGTATACAGAGACTTGTTGTTCAGTAAAATGCATGTTTGTGGCCTTACTTTTTGTGAGATTTTTTTGGTAGTAGTTCTTAGTCTGCTTCATCAGTATGATCAATCACTCTTCACAGGGACCTAAATGAGCTGAACACAGAATAAATTGGTGGAATACCATCAAAGCTATTGAATATTTGCCACAAATATGCTTTTTAAATGTATATTTCTCAAACAACAGAATTCAGCTTTTAACTTCCCTTGGCAGCCTTTTTGTTCCCTGCTCTTCCCTTTCATTAACTGTTTCATGTCTTTGCCACTGTAACAAAATAGATTCAGTTAATGAGTGATTTAAATACAGTGACTGTTGAGGAAACCACATCCAGTAGGAAACAGAGTCCCATGTCCTCATCTCAATTCCTGGAAATTCCCTGATTCTGCCTCTCCCTTGTTCTAATGCTTTTTGAAAGTCTGAACAAAACTAGTTTGATTTTGACAATGAGAATGGAGAGAGAGGTGTGCACTTCTCTTGGAACATTATATCCACCTACATGAACCATAATCAGTACTCCAGTGTTTAGGCAGTATCTTAAAGGTGATCTGCAATAGTGGAAATAACACATAGCATCATTAACATGCAGAACATCATCCAGAGTCATTGAGAGACTTTTCATTTATTGTAATAGATTTCAGATAGATGTAAAGAACTTAAAATTGAATTACAGTATTAATTCTTTTAATGGCTATGTTAGAACCCATGGGGTTTTATTAATAGTAGCTCATGAATAATAAAACTGTTACTATTGATTAGCAATGTTATTTAGTATCAGTACAGGTGTATTTTTATTATCTTCATACCATGAAGATATGTACAGCTCCTTATTCAGTAGCTGTATACCAATAACCCTCCATGCAAGTGAAGACAAGCAAAACAATTTGAAATGTATTCTTCTTTACTAAGTCCAGTTTTGCAGCATTTTGAAACGTTGCTGTTGTTTCAAAACGTTCATTGTTATTAATAAAAGCAGTACTAAGGCCTTTAAATGGTTGAAAAATAGTATAGAGGTACAAGGTAGCTACCCTGAGACATAAAGGCACAGCCAGAGTAGGTAGATGTGGCCACTACAGTGCCCAGAGTACATTTTTGTGAGAAACACCTTGTACAATACATGCCACAGGGTATTGTGACATATGAAGCATCTCTGGAGCCGAAAAAGATTCTCATAATTTTCCAGCAAATAAGTGGAGATGAAATTTCAGAAGTGATTTTGCATCATGCAGAATTTAAGTACAAAATTTTAAAAGTTTCTTAGGGTCTGTTACATTTGAGTAGAGTTCAGTTTGTCAATGGCACAGACAGCCTCCAGAGGTTTTTTCTTTAAGCCAAAATGTGCAAGTTTAGGTGCCTAATAACAAGTGCTCATGCTGGTCAAACAACTTCTTCTGAAACTGTTTTGATTGGAGGAGGGTTTGGGTAGAAGATAAAAATTTATAGAAACTGTTTCTAAAAAAAATCTTTTCTACCCATTCCATTAAAGAAAACAAAAATATTTTTTAAACTAAGCACAATTCTGATTTTTATTTCAACTTATGTTGAAAATTTCTTAGGGAAATATGAATATTTTCTGAATATTTTATGTAAAATAAGAAAGGAAAGGGAGAACAGATGGAGAATAGGTCTGAGAGTAAAATATATATATATATATATATATGTATCCAATTTTGGTGCTTATTAAATTTCCAGTGCTTAACAATGAGACTTAAACTTTATTCTGATCCTCTGATCCATACCTCTGTCCAGATTAGTCATGTTTTAAATTATGTTTAATAGTAAAACTACTGTTTACAACAGACTTTTTTTTTTAAAATTAAGGTTTCTCGTAGTAATGTTCTTCATCCTTTAGTTTGGTACATTAATGAGCAGGCTGACTCTTGAGAGCACTAAGCAAACAATCCCTGATGAAGACTTGAGTTTAGTAGAGAAGCTTCAAAAGGTTTCTAATTGTGGAGGGTGATGCAGTTGTGAGAAGGGCAGAGCTGCATCCCTTTCTCCTAAAGGAGGGCAGATGAGAGGGTAAGGAAGGGGCACACTGCAGGGGTGAGGCCTGGGACCTTACTGTGAGCAATTTGGGGAGCACAGGGAGCTAGGAAGGGATCTGTGAGCCCAGCAGTGTTCATCACTGAATGCTGCTGGACTCAAGAAACTCACTTTGTAAGTGAGCTGGACTGCACTGAAGAAATAGTGACCCTTTCACCCGTGGGGGGTTTTTGTACCAGATATGCTTCAGTTGTCCAAACTTGAGTGCATTGTCAGCAGCACTGAGACACACCTTTGCTGCTGGGCTACTGTGCAGAGCCTGGGCTCCCGGGATTCCCTCATGTCACATCCCTTGCAAACACGAGCAGAGTTTCTATGTGCAGGGTGCTCTGGGTTCGGGCTCTCCTCACATGGCTGCACACTTGTCATGGCTTGTCATGAGAAGGAGCTCATGTGGCTAAATCTGTGCGTGTGAAGAGCAGAGGTGTTCACATAGCAGCCTGAACATCCTGAGCAAGCCTGCTTGGAGGAATGAGGTACAAATGTGTGAGCGAAAGGGGGGCTGGATTTGGAGGCACAGACTGACAGGGCGGCTGAAACAGATCGTTCTTGGAAGCAAACACATCGTTCCACTTCTGCTTGCCTGTGTTCTGCCAAGAGGCATTTGCAGTCTCTAGATCATGATGGCTGCAACCTGCTGTGTTGAAACTTTTCTATCCACAGGCTGACTGTGCAGTGTAGAAGGGTAATTTACCTTATGTGCACTTATCTTCTTCAGTGCCCAAGCAATCGTCTTCCTTTCCCTTCTTCTCTTCACTCTATGAACTTGTTCATGGTATTTTCCACTAAGGCAAAAAGTCTGATGACCTCCAAAATGCAATACTTTCAATTAAAGTATTTTTGTAAGATTGAGTTTTAAAGGATACGGGCTGTACTGAAAGCGGTGCCATGCAGTTCTTTTTACAGTACAGAGCAAAGTACCAGAATGCACAGAGAGTCTTTGGCTTTTATTTTGTTTTTAATCTCAGACATATCTAGGCAAATGAATTTCCAGAGCATCAAAAAAATCTAATTGAAGGTAAAAATTAGAATTAGATCCTTTTTTTCCCAAATGCACTTTCAATGCTTTCTTAACTGTGAAGTCTGAGACCACATGTCTCTGGTTCAGATGCAGCAGCAAGTAGGGAGGACAAACAGTAGGGATGGGTTAGTATCAGTACAGGTGTATTTTTATTATCTTCATACCATTATGTTTAATAGTAAAACTACTGTTTACGACAGACTTTTTTTAAAAAAAATTAAGGTTTCTTGTAGTAATGTTCTTCATCCTTTATGTCCTTTACCAAGTGACTTCTACTTTTTGTGATAAATCACAGTCCTTTGTTCCAACTCATTTAATGGAAAAAATCACAATTATTGATGTTAGGAAGGAACTGCAAACTTTCTTCTTGTTAAGAGGACTTGGACTCAAAAGCTCTGCAATGCTGCAAATACAAAAAACACTCCACACATTTTATGAGGTCTATCCACAATGTCTTGAGCTATCAGTCATAACCATTCATGAGAGCTGGTTGGATGCATTGCATGGGAGTAGATCTCTGTGCTCTTCTGGTTTAATGTTCATTTGAATGTTAAGATCACTGTCTTTGAGTTTATAGCATTGTAAATGTTTTTGACCTGCAGTTTTTTGCTTTCTCAATGATTCTTAATTGATTAATGTACTGAAATTAATCCCAAGCAGGATGCCATTATTAACTTGCTTCATTAAGTTACATACCAACCTGTTAGCAATAATTCTTATAACTGTCTTCTTACATTTTAGTATTTTTATTTGAATTACTTGCATCAAGAACTTGATCAGCATGCATTTGTGTGTTCTTTTCTTTCATTTCCTTTCCTTTCTCTCACCCTTGATATTCAGAAGTGAAATCAGTTTAGGAATATTTATAGTGTCTAATGTCAGCTTCTTAAACACAGTAATTTACTTCTCTGTGATTTAAAAATATCCTGTTAAAAAAAGAAAAAACAACAAAATAAACCATTTTGTCGCTGTGCTATAAAAATTATTAAATTTATAGAAAATGTCTTGTGGAGTTTTCATTACTAGGCTCCTGAAAATGACACTTAGATGTGGAATATATAAAGATTACAGTTGTCAGCCTATAATCTCACCCCTTCTGTGGTTCAGGAAGATTGAGACTCAGGAATACTGATTATAATCATTAGACTAAAAAACAAACTAGTTCCCTAACTATAGTAGTAGTTTTTGCATTTTGGTCTCTGTTGTGCATTGTTGATGCATCACTTGGTCACTTTGTCAAACATCACAAAGCAAACCTAGAGCTGGGACAGCGTGGAGGGACCCCCAGCCTTCCTGCAGGCTCCATCACTGCTTTGGGGAAGGGACAACAGCCCCTCTTTGTGTCTCTGAAGCCATCAAATATGGGTTGTTTGTAACTTTGTGATAGCAATGATTGCTTCATCCCTGTCCTTACATGTTCCAAATCCTGGTGCATTTTGACTTGACCTTTTCTTTAAGAAAGAGACAGACAGAGAGAGAGAGAAGCTGTAAATAAAGAACCTATCCTCTCTCCTAAGCAGAACAGCTGCCTCTGGGAAGTCCCTGTTTTCTCCCAGTTTTTAGACATCCAGCCCAGATTCCAGGAAGATAGTTTTTATGCCACTCTGCCCACCTCATTTTAAAATTTAATTTTATTTGTTTTTATTATTTTTTTTAAACAGTCTCTGTATTCATCTAGCTCTCTGAGCCATTGGTCTCTCAGAGGATTAATCAAATTTATTACATGTGGTTTACATTCATGGGACGTAGATGGAGAAATCTAACATTTCAGCCTGCAAACTCCAGTTCTCCAGTCCACATGTTGCCCAGTTCTGCAGAATTTTGAAGAGGATTTGTGTAACCCTTAGAAAAGTCACACCTGGTTTTGCCCTCTGTATCTTCCATGAAACTGCAAAGTCTTCCTATGTCTCTGCTTACCAGTTAGTGTTGTGGCACATTTTAAGCAAAGGTGAGCACAGGATCTGTTCATAAATGATTGCCTAGTTTCACTTTGTGCTGTAAAAGAGAGATTGGTTGTAAAGTCTGAATATATAAAATAGATGGGTAAAATTGGGGCTTCCTTTCCCTTTAGATCTTCTGGCTAAGATGAAAAAGTTATTAAATACAAGCTGTTCTGCCTGAAGAATTATTACTTTAGTTCTCAGCTGTAACAGTGCCACGTTTCTCCTTGTATTGGCAAGAATAAACAATACAAGCTTCAGACAGGATTTCCTGGGTAGCATACCAAATGTTCTGGAAAACCTTCTCGGACAGCAGCTGATACATTTTTAATACAAATAAAACATAATTCTTTAGTCTCGTTCCAGTTTGATCCCTAAGGTGGAAAAAGTATACGGACTATGCATAATTGATGTATTTGTTTGAAGTGTTTACCCGGATACTCCATTCACAAAGTCTCTTTTTGTTAATAGGTTGCCGTGAGATGTAAGAATCACTTAGAGCTCTCTTTGTTCAAATAAATGGAACGTGTCATTTTTTGTACAGTCA
Source organism: Hylia prasina (assembly GCA_013397195.1). Taxonomy (NCBI): domain Eukaryota; kingdom Metazoa; phylum Chordata; class Aves; order Passeriformes; family Sylviidae; genus Hylia; species Hylia prasina. Next base: position 3,737,216 of record VYXD01008937.1, on the reverse strand, counting down.
GTGAGATGGTTACACAGTCATCCTGACTGTATCTTTGTGCTGCCCACACTGTTCAGCCATAGTCAAGTCACAGAGTCACATTTCTGGCTGAAATGTCAGTATTTTCCCAGATCAGAAGTGATGGGAAAGCATGAAGGCATGCAAGGGAGAGAAGAGGATGGTTGGGAGTTTTCAGAGTCACACAGATTGGTGTCAGGTTGGCGTGTCCATGTAAGCACCAGTGATGTGTGTGGTTTCTTGTGCAATTCCTAAACATTACATGTGATGCAGAGCAAGCATGCAGGAAAATATCCCTCAGTAATTTATTTATCGTCTGTCCTAAATTACTAGAAATCCAATGTTACAGGTTACTGCCAGAAGATTAAGTTGTTGCTGGGTTTTGTCGTCTTGTTTCTGTGCTGCAGGATGACTGTGGGAGAAATGATTATTGAGGGCGTTCTGAGCCCATGGTTTTCATTCCAGAGGTCAAAAAAAAGGACAATGAAAGTAAATCATAATCTAGTCTGGTCTCTTCTTGATGTCTTCGTACAGATGTAGACATTTATATGTATAACTGATGGTTAGCTGATAATGCTGATGGCAGATCACCCCCAAAATAATTCTGCAGCTGAGATGGCAGCTTGCCCAGAGCAATCCTGGTACCTGATGTTTTACCTTCTATGAATCTAAATCAGAAATCTTCAGGTTTATAGGGTGGAGTTCAGGGTGTGTAAACCTGAGAACCCTTTTACAGTATAACTTTATAGTAGTTTTCCAATACATCTTCTACATCTGGGATTCACTGAAAAGCATACTAATTTGACTAAGGTGATGAGTTCCAAATGAGCTCAGTGGTCCTGGTTTGAGTAATTTAAACCTCTCTGTTTAAAGTCCAGGTGTGCTGGTATCAGAGTTTCCAGAACGAAACCAGCACAGAAGCTGGGATGTGCTCTTATGCTGTGCTGGAGATAGGTGAGAATCAAGAATGCCAATCACCATCTTATTCTATGCAGAGAAGTGAAACATGTTAAATAAAGATTGCTTAAATCTGTTCAGCACCTCTGAAAAGTGAGTTTTGACAGAGCAGGATTTTTCCTAGGAGCTTATGGTGTTTGCAACTGTTTCACAGCTCTGAGGAACCAAGGAAAAGCTGTCTGGCTGACACCATCAGAACAGTATTTAGCTGCTGATTGCAACTGTACCATTTCTGTGCATCAAAAATGCATTGAAACGTGGTCATTATCAAGTCTAAAGAGACCTTCTGAAAGAGGGTATTGGTTTTGCAACATCTCTGCTGTATCAAATGAAGCCTAACTGGAGATCTGGCAAAGTATTCTTTATGAGTAAAATAAAATGATGTACCACATTAGAAAGAAGCTTGGCTATTAGGAAGCTCAGTCTTGTTCCTGATAAAATGGATTTTTTCACCGTAAAATTCATCTTTACTTGCTGCAAGAATATTGCTAAAAGAGATTAACTTTGGATCTCAGTGTATTTTATAGTGTGTCTCATGTTATTTTAAGGCTGTAAATATATTAGCTGATCTGTAAGCTTCACTTAAGTAACTGCTTTCTGGGTTTTTGAAGAAATAGGATCATGGTTATGCAGAAACCAGGAAGATTGAATTAAATCACCCCTTTTGATATTTATTTTCCCTTGGGATCATGCTATCAGATCAATATTTAAAAACAGCTTTATGGGTAAGTGTTGATTAGAAAGCAAAGCTCCATAACCTTAACAGCTAAGCTAGCAATTTTTTTGGTGCATTTTATCTGTGATTTGTATGGCATTATCCATATATCTATGTAAAAAGTAAGAAAATAATTTTATTATTTTCTTACTTGTTCTTCCCTCCTGCCTACCTTGCTACCTGGCAAACCTACTTTATCATATCTAGATCCTATAAAAATATCTAACATAATCTGAAATGCTCTTGTATGAAACATGATTAGACTGCATCAATCACTTTTCAAAATTTTTTTTTCTTCATCATTTTGTATTCTCAACTGCTAAAATCACACTCTTTTATATCCTCCTGCATTTCATAGAAGGCATGAACAGACAGATAGTTCCCCATCTTGGGTGAACCAGTCTTATTAAGTACTTTCCCAAAGTGCATACCAGTCAAATTAAGCTTTAGGTTAACGTTTTGGAATGCTCTCCTCTTGCCAACTCATTACTAGTGATATGGCAAAGCAAACTATTGCCTTCTGCTATTCCAGATATTTACAGAGATTTATTACATTTCAGCTAATAAGCTTACCTTCCTAATAGCATGCAGCCCACCCTGCCTTATGGCTTGACTTGTCTCTGCTCATAACTTCAGCAGAGAATTACAGGCCAGAAGTAAAGCTGGCTTTTAAACCTGTCTGGGGGTCCCTATGTTGTGGATGGGAACATCCATCATTCTGGAGTCTGAACTCACTCATTTTCCAGACCAGCTCTGCACTGCCCCTCAGGCTGGTACCCATCCCTCTCTATGGACAGATGGTAGTGGGAGAGGAGGGTGATGCCTGGGCACCTCCTCAGTGTGCTGCAGGGCCATATGGGCACTCAGGTTTTTGAGAAACTTGGTCTGTGCATGCAGGACAGCTGGCTGCTACCACACCTGTCTAATAGAGTTGTTGAAAGACTGTATAAATTCATGCTGAGCTGTGGAGATTATCTCTGTCAGCTGTTCTTGTGTCAGAAGCAATTTTTTAAATGCTGCATTTGTGTCCTAAGTGCCCAGCCTATGTGTGTCTTTTAGAAAGTGCCCTCTTCCTTCCTTCATTACTGCTTGCATTGCATCTGAGACAAATAACTGAGACACACAGTGCCCCTAAAAATAGGAGATATTGTTAGGCCTTTGTTATCATGCTATATATATTTGCTGCCCCCTTAAAATCTGAGTGTAAAGAGAGCTGCAAGTGCAGCTGCATCCTACCAGTGTGCTGGAGGTACAGAGCAGACTCCGGGGAACATGGGATGCTCCAGCATGAAGATTTTTGGCTGTGGTGCTTCTCTGGAGTCTCTCGTCCTCACAGCAGCCAGCAGTGCAGTGCTCCTCATGTTCTTGTTACAGCTGGGCTGGAATTCCAACTGTGTTGGGTCTCAGGCACGTTGGGCACAATCACCTGTGCCACCTGGCAGTGAAGATGACCCTCGGTGCCAACTCTCTGTGGATTGCCTTCACAGAGCCTTGGCTCTTTGGCTCCCTCCATAACAATCAGGCTTTTGGCAGGGAAAAGCCTAATGCAGGTTGTGGTGTCAGTTGCAGGTGGTTGTAGGAGGGTGGTGACATCAAGAGACCATGCAGCCTGACAGGTTTTAAGGAGAGATAGGAGACTTTTCTAGAGGTCAGCACCAGAACTGGGGCTGTGGCAAAGCATGTGCCAGGAGCCTGGAGGGTCCAGCTGACCTGGCACAGCACTGGATCACAAGCACTGTTCATGAGCTGGGGACACCCAGGAGTTACAGTGCTGGGTGCGAGAAGAAAGAAAAATAATAAGGAAACATACGGAAACAAATCAATAGCCAGGTTTTCTGGTGAGCAGATTCAGAGAGGAGGAGACGAGATGGAAGAATCTTCCTGAGAGCATTCCTGTGTACACTCACCTGCAGGAAGCATCTTCACTCTTCTGGGTCAGCTAGACTTGTTCAAAGAGCACCTTTTGTTCTAACCCTGTTTTAAGTTTCGTTTTAAATCTTGTTCAGTTGTATTTTACTTCTTCTCTCAGAACTTTCCTTGAGATTTTTAGATTTTGGCAATTTTAAAGTTATGCCCTGTGTAGGAGGAGGGCTTCCTTATCACAGACAGAGCTTGAAAATGCCCTCCATAGATGGGTCATGCTCCACAGGAGCACAGGAAAGCTGTAAGAAGCCCATGGAGCAGAAGCATGAAGGCTAGAGAATCCTGAGGAGTTTTGTGGCTTTAAGACTATCACCTACTCGCAGTGATTGAATAGCAATCACTTTGCCACTGCAGAAATGTAGAACATCTTGAAACAAGCACACATGTCATGTTAGTTTTTGTATTTCTTTGTATTTCAAGAGGAAGAAGCTGCTGCCACAAACTGAATGTTTGCCAGGCTTTTAATGCACTTGTGTTCTAAGTGCTGTTTTGCTGCACAAAATTTCCCCATTTGTTCTAAACATGAGCCATGATACTTGTTGAAATATTTTTAAGGAACCAAGTGAGTTGTTGGGTCACGCTAACCAAGAGAAAGATAAACATCTCAACACATGATCCTCACTGGTTTTGTCTGGTGTTACACCAGGTGAAACAGGGGGTTTGAACTGTTCTTCTGTTGCTGCAGGAACTTGAGCAGTTTAGAAGTAGCTGAGAAAAAAAAATGCAGGCCACATCCTGCCACTCTTAATTCATTGGCTTGAAGAGATTGAGAGGGACTGCCTCATTTCTCTCACCTGCTTCTTGGAGTTCTACTGCTGTGACTGCCCAGGGACAGCCCTGTGACTTGCTCTTGAGGCACCCACACTTCATTCCCACTGGCTCTGGAGCCCCTGGCAGTCCTGCAGCTGGTACCCTTGGCACCCTGTCTGCTGGCATCCAGGTTTCCCCTGGACAAACCCACTCACCATCCTCAGCAGCCAAAGCTACTTTTTTCTCCTGTCTCCACGAGGCACATTCCGGGGGGTGGAAGAGCAGAGGAACTTCTTTGGAGAGACAGGAGGTGGAGAGGAAAAGGTGGGAGAGTTGTGGAAGGATGCTCAAGGATGTGGAAGGATGTGGAGCAGTTTGGGAAGGGCAGTTGCTGTTAACATTTGAGGAGACAGAAACAGCTCACTGGGTGCAAAGAGACAGTGAGGAGGATGTGGCAGGTGTGTGATGGAGGAGGGAGGCAACTCAGACATGAAAGTGGAGTCAGAAGTGAGGAAACTCTGAGGATTAGTAGGTGCTTTCTGCCTTAGGTAGTATGAGCACCAAACTGTGCAAGTTCATAGCATTTTGCAAAGCTGCACACACCTGCAAGAACTATATGACTCTGAAAATTTACAAAAAGATAAGTAAAGATGGAAGAACTTGCTTGAAAGAAAATTACAAATACAAGACTGTATTTGTAAATTACAAATACAGTACATTGGCTCCTCATACCACAAAGATGCCTGGAAGCTCAAGAGCCCTCCCAGTCCGTGGCTGCTGCTTTAGAAATGGGAAATTCTGTGTAGCAAAAATTCCTGCTGCACTTTTGGGAGGCTGGTTTACACCAACCTCCTTAGAAATGAGGTAGAAGGAGCGGCAAACAAACTGTGGTGGAATTTGATTTTTCAAAGCAAGAAAAAAGACTCTGCTGCCCTACAAGAATTTGTTTTCACTGGATTTCTAATTTAATTGTGAACTGAGGTGTGGTTGTCATTAGGGAAGTGACTGTGTAACTTAATTGACATTTCTGTATCCTCTGTGTTTGTGACTCATAGATGCTGGCTTGAGTCATCTGTACTGCCTGGCTGGACGGAGCCCAAGGCTGTGCTGGGAGAGAAAAAGACAGGACTTTTCTTGTAAAATGAATGAAAGATGTTGGGAAGCTGAGATGATTCCTTTTCTTTATTTTAAGGGAGAGATTGATGTAACCTCTCTCACCAAAATACTTTGTGTTGGCTAGAAAAGAGGAAAAGGCTGGAAATCTCTGCTGCATCCTAGGCAAGGGTAGCTGGAGCAATTAAATTAAACCCCTGCAAAATGCTGGAGTTCCAGATGTCCATCTGAGCTGTTCCTTTTCAGCCTTTGCATTTTGACCAGGAAATTTTCCTGTTTAGCCATCATACTTC
>VYXD01008937.1:3569850-3729236 GCA_013397195.1 Hylia prasina | reverse complement strand
TCCCCTCCCCTTTAGTGAATAAGACATTTAAGAACACCCCCTCCTCCAGCATATGCACCTCTATGATTTCAGTATATTTTCATTCATAGCAGGATTATTAATACCTGAAGGCCAAACCCCAAACTTAATTCAACAGCGGTTGCCTTCAATCCCTAAACCTGAAACCAGTTGCTGTAGGCAAAGACAAAATCAGCTGTGATGCACATTTGTTTAAAAAACCCAAAGGTCATGGTAGTATCTGTGTGAAATAGTGCATGTGCCACCATAAGGTTCAGTGTCACATCTTGCCTGGCTACCTGGTTTTCTCTCTGATTTTACACGAGTAGAAAATTGAAGTATTAAGGGGGCTGTTTCCATTTCTTGTTTTCCCTTATATTCTGCAGGATACTTTGGGCAGTCCATTCATTACACAGCAAATGTCTTCTGCCTCCCTGCTCACCTCTGTCAGGCTGCAGGCTTTTGGCCAGATTTGTCCTTGTGCATCAGTTCATATGGGACATATGCAATTATAGCTTATATGGGGGAGATGGAAGAAAATATCATCTGTGGAGGAGCAGGAATATATCATTCTTGGATCATTTAGTGCTTGCGAAGGTGAAAAACTTAGAGCACCAAATCTAGCTTATCATTATGTCGGGAGCTCTGTAGGCATTTTCTTGGCTTCACAGATAGCTCAGTGTGCTGTTGTGTCAACCAGTATCCCTTCTCACCCGTCAGTTCCCCTGGAAAGCTCCAGATAAATATTTCCTACTTTATTTCAAAGCAAAGCACATGTAAACTGTTCATATCTGTTCATCCACATTCCAGATCCTGCTGAAATCTTTCACTTCCTTTTATTCAGTAATGTTTAAGAAACTAGATATTTATCCACAATCAGGTTTTACAATGTGGACTTCAAAAGGGAGAGAAGCAAGAGGTGGGACAATGGAGTTACTGCAGACCAGAAGGGTGTGGACCACAAAGCCAGGATCCTTTCCAAGAGCTGCAGACTGATGCAGGTTAAAGCATCGTTGTTCAGAAGGATTAGGAGTAGGGCCTGCCCAAGCTGATAGCTAGCCCTGAAAGCATTTGGCCCTGAAGACATGGATTTGAAGAGTTTCAAAAGCAATGTCCATAGCGCTTTCCCTTTAGTGAGAAAAGAATGTTTCTTTTGATGGTGATTATCTTGGATTCTTTAAATCCTGTTGCTGTGATGTTCAAATACATATTGTGCAGCACAGTGTTCACATTAATGGGATTCTTCTAATTTCTGTTCTAAGCCACTGAAAATCAGGTCCTTTCCCATAGAGTTTGGGGACTGGCACCTGTCCAACATCACTGAGCTGCTAGGAGAATAAATTTTTTAACCATGTTGATTGTCCTGAAATCCTACAGGACAATTTAATCTCTGCAACCTAGTTAATTCATAATAGTTTTCTTTCTCTTCTTAGTTGTTCATACAGAGTGCTTGGAGCTTAGGTTTTTGGCTGGTGGGTTGTGTATCTTAACTGCAGGCTGTATGGGAGCTGAAGGCACACGGTTGGGGGAATATTACCCCTGACTTTCACTGTTGTAATTGAAAGTAGAGTTTGACACATTGGCATCTTTCTGTGTCAGCCATTGTCACTGGCTTCAGCTGCCACGGTTAAGTATGTAGTCATTCATCCTTGGCAGGCACCGTCCTTTGCAGCATGAGAGGATGGTCTCTGGATGTTAATGCTCAGCACTCTGGGAGCAGCTGGCTATATCGAATTCAAGGCATGCAGATTTTCTTGGCCATTTTACTTAGCAGATGGGTAAGGCTTGATAGATTGAAGATTTAGTTTCCAAGTCAAGGGCCAAATGTTGCAGTGGGAGAGAAAAGTAAATTATATCACTATTCAGAGGGGAAAGGCTCAGGTACTGTATCACAAAATTGTTGCCATTCATTTTCCTCTGCCTTTCACAAAATGCATGTCATTTCACCTTTCAATATAGCCGACTGTGGCATTCTCCTTCACTTTGAGATGCTTTGCAATACTGTCTGTGAGCCCATTTAATGAGCTTGAAAGCAGTTGCTGCAAATTTATGACAGTTTAATGTCTAAATGCCAGATATTTTTTAAGGTGGAAATGAAAGAGAAATTTGTATTTTGTATCAACCCAAATGGGTGAGTTTCCTTCAGTTCTTTTTTTTCCACACCCTTTTCTTCCACATGACATCTATTTAAGCATATTTTTAAAAGTATTCCTTACTCCTGATCTGTTCAAATGATTAATATTCACCTACTTCTCACAAGGTAGCTGGCACCAGTGATCATTAGAGAGCTTTGTGGTGCTCCCTCCAGACCTCCTTGGTTGGTGAGAGGATAATCTGGGTTTCAGAGAGGCTGCCTGGAGCTTTGGGCAATGGGGAGTGTCTGGTCCTTTGGACAGGGGTCTTAGAGTTAAGGTCTGATGTTGCTGTGTGGCCTCTCTAACTCCCTCAGTGTGTATTGGGGGGTTTCCCTGGTTTTATTTGTTACTGTTTCTAAAATAAGCATGGTAAGATCAGTATTTTTGCCTGAGATCTTTTTTTTCAGCTTTATAGAACTGTTTCCAGCCAAAAGACAGGTCATGGATTACTTACATGACTTTAGCATATGGCTTTAATTATACAGCATGTGGTATAAATTTTAACACTTTACAAGTCTGCTGAGTTTTGATAAATCAGGGTCTTCAGGAGGTTCTGAGTTTGTCCTATAAAATAATCAGAAGAACAGAGAGCTTTGGCTGCTCTACAATGAGTGATGGAGAATGAGAGTGGGTTGGTGTTTTTTAACTCGTGAGGACATGCTGAGCTCAGTACAGCTGCACCACAGGGCTGGTACCTTGCCCAGCAAAGCCTGTTTTCACATGCTGTGGCTTGGTGGCTGGACTAGGATGGTCAGCCTGGCTGAGGTGCTCTGGTCTGTTCACTGGTCACATTCCTGCTCTGCTCAGTCACTGAAACTGTCCTCTTTGGAGTATTAATGTTATCCTGAGAAGGGGCTGAGCTCCCTTGCCTGCCTCCAAGGGTACAGCAGTAGAAACAGCACTTTCAAGCACAGGGACAATACATTGTGCTGCTGAGAGGCATTAACACTGCTGTCAGTAGAGTTCATGGCTGATCAGCCTTGTTCACTGAAGAAGGAATAATTTCTCAGTCATCAGATGCAGGAGCTGGAAGTAAATCTATCCTGTCTAGAGTATGATTTCCACCATGACTTCATATGAAGAACGTATCTGGTTTATGACTGTAGAATGGGGTCACTTGTGCCTTGTCTTTTCCCATATTGCAAATATTTGTCTTGTTTCGTTGCATTAACATCAAGCCATTCTTTCTATTCAGAATGGTATGTGCACCAGGTATTGAAGTCACTCAAGGGGTACAATAAACAAGAGATTTTGCTTCTTCATGTCATGTTCATCCCATATTTACCCTACGGTGAGAGCTCTGTTAGCACAGGAAACTGCCTAATGATATCTCTGTGTTTGTTTTTCCATTGTGCTTAGCATGATAGTTACCTATTTTTTTCTGCTGAAGAGGATTACAGGCATTTTTCAATTATAAATGATGCATGCAAGCTTTATTTAATCTGTTTACTGCAGACCTATAGAGTGTTAGTCAGTTTTGAGCAAAAACATCTTGTACAGGAAACAACATTTGTAGTAGTGGTACTGTGGGTATTTTAGGGCAATTTCAGGATGCTTTTCCATCTGTCTGTTAATACTCACTCTGCAGCATTGTAGGCTTGTGTTTGTGCCTGGAATCCTTGTAGCTTAAGAAATTTGTCATTCTTGATATTTCGTCTGATAAGGTCTTGAAAGGAGTAGGGGGGAAACTCATGGCTCTTCACTCACAGGAAAAGCTTTGCCCAGCTTAGGCAGATGTGTGTTGGGTGAAACCAAAGTGCCCAGACCCAGTTACAGTTGTGTGATCTTTCTCTAATTCTCCAAGGTATCAGCAGAAATGTGGAATGTAAGTTCAATCTGAATAATTCATTGTTGTTTTCCTTCAGGATATGTTCATAAGATACTAAAAAAATACATGGTTGGAACACATATAACAAAGTTAAAAACAGTTTGTAGGAGGATATAAGCTCAAGCTTCATGACATGGAATCATAAAGCAGGTCAGAAGGACACTTCTTATTCTGGAGAATTTTTTTTCCTTTTTTCCTTCTGCTTTTTTTTTGGCTTTTTTTTTCTCACTTCCTTTCTTTTAAGTATCAGCTGTTATCAGAGACAGGATTCTTGTATGGGTGAATCTCTGATCTCAACCAGCATGGTAGCTGCAGGCCAGTTAAACCAGAGATGTGCAGCAATGGGGATAGAACTTGACATTTTGGATTTCAGAAACGTGTCCTCTGTGAACACAGGGAGAAAAAGGATACAAGGAAGTGGGGGGAAAAAGAGAGAAAGAGATGAAATTCAAGGTGGGGTTTTTGGGTTGTTTAAGAATTTGAAGAAGAAAAAGATATAAGAAAACTTTTGTTCTGAAGTCTGAACCCCTCCACAAAATGAGAAGACTTTTGGTCACTTTTCTAATGGTCTTGCCAAGATCCTGAAACAGTTGTACCGAAGTGTGAGAGAACAGTGTGTGAATGTAAAGTAAGAAGAAGGAAAGCATCTGGAAGGAAAATAAAGCTATATCCCATGCCGGTCTGAACTGACATCTCTGCAAGTGGTACTTGTTTGAATATGATTTTTAAAGAAACATGAGATCCTGCTCCCCATACCCCTGGAGAAAACAAGATTACAGACACATGGAGGATTTGCCTTCCAGCCTCCACAGAAATCCTGTGCCTGTTGGTTTTGTGCTGTTGAAGGACACAGCGCATTTGCAGACTGTGCTATCAAAGAGGCTGCATGGCTGGATCTATACAGCCACACCACCTCAGATTAAAGGGGCGCTGCCAGGGCTGAGGTTAAGGATTGATCTACTTTGACACAAAATCCCAAAAGGAAGAGTTCTAACCTTTATGATCCTTTCTGTCTATTTGCTTTCTTCAAACTGATTGCAGCTGTCACCAGAAATAAAAGCAAAGTAAACGAAATAAAACTCTTTACCACTTACGGTTAGGCAGCAATAAATAAAATATTGTTTAAGTCCAGAGCAAGATTTTCTTATGTTCTTGTACTTAAATGCTGGTAGAATTTTAATGATTTTTTTTTTTCAATAGTGCCCATGGTTGGAGAAACCTGGATAAATGGAAAAAGATGCAGAAATGTGTCTCACAACAGTCTCTGTATTTTTAGTGTTTCTTTTTGATTTGTCAGATGTCAGACAGAACCTACAAAGTGGGTAATTGGGCCCACTGTCCTGTGATTATTATTTATACAGGATTCAAAGTGTACAGAGCACCCCTTTGGGCATATAAAAGTTCACGCTTCAAAGAGCTTGCAGCCTTCAGGGTAATGGTGTTATGTCCAGTAACATCTGAGCTGTATATATTTCAAAGCTGCTTTTGCTGCTTTGATAATTTTATTGCATTTCTTGCCCTAGATGATCATTGCAAGTTCTGGAGTGCTGTGATGAGGAGAGGAATTTTAATTTCCATTTACAACACCAAACCATTTTATCTCTAGAGAAGTGCATGAAAATGTGTCTAGAGTAGTTCACAGGGCAAATAAACAGAAAACAGAAAAGGGGTTTGTTGTGGTTTATCTAAATGCAATTGGCTGAGAAGATAATGAGGTTTCTAAGATTCTTAGTTATGGGGAGGAAGGACAGGATGAGAGGTGCTTGTGCTTGTGAAACTTCGGCAGTGGGTTCCAATTTTCTTGTCAGGCTATTAAAATTTGTGATATTTTTTTACAGCACATTTTTTGGATGTGCTGTGGTCAATGATGTCCTCCTCCTAGGAACAGCTCCAAGCTGGTTCTGCCCTTCATAGATCACAAGGTCCTTTCTCAGGGTTTTCTTCTTTTGTCTCCACTCCTTTCCAAATACATTAATACACAGCCATAATGTGATTAAACTCTGTTTTTCCTCATGACATTGAGGTCATCAGCAGGCAGTAAAATACAGAGCAGCTCTTTTGCATCTGATGTGTTTCCCATTAGGAGCTGTCCATCCAGAAGTTATCAACACTGCTCAGGTTCTGAAGCTGACTGGTGGGAAAAAAAAGGAAGCATGTAGCCCATGAATAAGATATATGGCAGTATTTATCTCCCAAAAGTAAATTGGCAAGTACCTTAAATAATGGAACATGTTCACAGAAATTGTGAGTTATTCCTACAATACCTCTGAAAAGGCAAAAGGTTAAAAAAAAAAAAAATTGCATTATTGGTTGTAAATTCCTTGGCTGTGTGCAAGTAAGTGACTGAAATGATGGGTTTAATTTGGAAGTCGTGGAGCTCAACAGGGTTAATCCTTCCTGCTGCCTTTCCCACCTCTATCTGGTGCTGGATCTCACTGGTGTGGAAGACATGGGAATTTCTGAGTGATAGAAGGAATGTTGCAGGTTTTGGTCTGGCAATGCAGGCAATTACACTGTCAAAAATTGATGATTTTTTTTCTAGGTCCTCTCACAGAGCTTTTTGCCTTTCCTTAGTCCAACTGACACTAAATTAAATAAATTTAAAAATACAAATAGCAATGAGATGCCAAGGCCCAACTCCATTAGGGCTGAAAGGGTTCCAGCTTCACTGAGTCATTTATGGCCGTGTTGGTAAGGAATGAGCTAGTCTGAGATGACTTCTGTTTATCACAGCAATTCTCCTCTATGAAAGCAGGAGTAGATGGAGAAAAATCAGCTCTGTGTTTTTAGGCTTTGCAGGGCTGATAATGTGGTTAACGTTTTAAAGAATGCAGAGGACACCTTTTTTTAATTTAACCTTCCTCACTTTATTTTGTGACGCCGTGTACCCTTGGCATTTGATGAAGATCCATTGTAAATGTGAGAACTAAGCAGCTTGCTAGGTAACATCTTTTTTCTTCTCCTTAGAAGAGTAAACTGGAACTGTTCTGCTTTAATCCAGAGTAGATGTAACCAATTCTGTATCCTTTGCATGTAGGTCAGCCAGAGGGACAATTCAGCACTGGATCCCATTATCCATGGGTTGAAGGGCGTTGTACATCATGGTAAGTAGCTGCTTAAACTTTCTACTTGTTGGGAAGGGGAGAGGGGCAGAAATATTGTCCTTAAGGGATCGGGTCACCCCTGGAAGGACACAGTGAACCTACACATTCCTCATTCACCAGTGTTTAAGGGCATCACAGCCATTATTTGATTGGTAAAGATCAGAGTCATTTATTACCTGAGAATGGTTTGGGGTGAACAGTAAACAATTTGTTTCTTTTCAGTCAGTGCTCCAGAATGCATAAGTTATCAATCACAACCTGCTGCAATCTATCATTTGTATTAGAACTTCGAAGGCAGCCTGGATACTTCACTCTGTTATTTATCTTCTGTTTGCTCTAAAAATACACCTCTCTGAAGTTTCTATTTGTTAATAAATTATTTGTCTTTCAAATTTAGGGAACTGATAATGAAACAGAAAATTAACTATCTATGAAAATTAATTAAACTTTGCAGCAGATGAACATCTTTCTAATGCTGGCATAAATACGATCATTCAGCTGTTCTGATGCATATACCTATTATCCTTGAACTTATAGCAGGTACTAAAATAAATATTAATATATTTTATACTTTTATAACCAATCTTTTACTTGGGAATTTTCCTGAAGCCTTACCATAGGTAATGCATCATCAGCAATGACATCAAGATGCTCCGGTTCCCAAAGTACTCTTGTCAGGTTTTAAAATAATGATTTGTAAAGTTTTAATAATCTCATTGTAATTCAAAAGGCATCTGCTGGAATGGTGCTCAGTGCAATAATAAATCTCTGTTCCATCTATAGTGCTGTGATAAAACATCTTTGCACCTTTTCTGAGGATTGTCTTTAGACATTAGCTAGTGCTGTAGAGCTTAACAGACACTTTTTTTCTCTTGACTGCAAACCTAAAACTAGTTGACAGTGTTAGATTAAAACAAATAGGATTTTGGATTAATTGTTCTCCTTTCAGAATCATTTAACTTTGCAACTGGGAAGACCAATAAATCCAAACACAGTGAAAAATGGGTTAAATGATAACATGCCATAAAATCCTTCATTTAGAGAATTTTCCTTAGGTTTAGCTGCTTATAAATTGCAGTGTTCTGCCTTGAAATAAAAGCAACACACTGAGCTGAAAAACTGGTGTGGTTTTCCACGAAAATAGAAGTTATTGCCTCGCTGCCGCTGGATAACAAAACAGGGCAGCAAAAGCAAAGCTGGGATGCGTTAGGCTGCAAGGTTTTTTTCAATGTCTGTGTAATTTGACACTGCAGCCAAGCTGCCATTTAACTCGACTGGGATCTCTTTAGTTTTGTTCTTTACCTGCTTTTTATTCCAAGACTCCCAACCCCCTGCAAGCACAGAGTGTTTTAGCCACCTCGTCAGGTTTTTCTGCTCCCTGTCTTGCTCCTCACAGACAAAACAGCCACTCATGGGTAATCACACCAGTTTTCCTAAGAGGATTATTCCGTTCCCAAAATTAATTGTTTGAGTAGGATGTGACTGGTCCCAAGGCTGTGATTCCCTGACCACATAATGATCACTCCATGTCCGTGCTGTCTTACCCACAGCTAAATCTGGGTGGATAAAAGGCATTTATTTTTGTTTTGCACACAATGCACAGAAGTCTGCTAGTGTTTCAAGTAAAGGAAATCACTTGATATATTTCAATAGCTTGTTTCCTTTTCAAAACATTAAGGAAGAAAAAGAGGAAAATCATGCTTTCCTTCCTGTTTCAAAGGCCCTGATTAAAGGCCTTTTCTAAGGCTCTTTTGGTGGTTAGAGTAAAGGAATTTCCTCCTGCAAAGCAGTTGTTGAAAGAGATCATTTTCTTTAACTTAAATATTGATAGAACACTTCAGTGAAGAATTCTCATATCTCTCTTTTAATGTTATTATACAGAATAATAGCAAAGATGTGAGGGTTTTATTCCAGATTCTCACATTCCTTTTCTTGATGTGATTTACTTGCATCTTACATGAGCACAGTTTTATGAATTCATCTGAAAAGCTTCTTCCTGTCTTCCATTTGTCTGCATTCAACTGGAACCCTAAGGCAACATGGACTTTTTGGCTCAAATGCAGTGGAAAACTCTTGTGGCTTTTGAACAGAGTGGTTGAATCAAGCAGGAATCCAACAAAAGAAGGCAAAATTGAAATCTTAAGTTTCTTTGCATTTTATAACATTCCCATTACCATGTTGGTTTTAGGTGGTTGTCACAATAGAGAGGCACATACATATAATGTGAAAATTAAGAGTATATACAAATGTTGAGGTTTTCTTGTCCCTCTCCCTCCATCTGGTGGAGCACTCATTCAGTTTTCAGCACAGGAATGGCACACCCACACAAACCCTCATCATCCTCATTTTGTCATTTACTCGAAGGCCTGGCCCTGTATGGGGACTCCACTCTGCACCACTCTGTACAGGGCTCCCACACTGGCCTGTCCCCATAGTGGTGATAGGTCTGGTAACAGATGGATAGAGAGATGTTACTAATGAATGATGAGCTGGGGCTTTTTAAATTTTTTTGTATGCTTTTTCTTTTTTTTCTGTGAAGTTCTTGTATTCTTATATTGCCCTTCCAGGGGTATGCAAACATTTCCAAAGTCAGAAGTACTTTCTGTACAAGCGAAAGCAATTTTTGCTTGATATTTCATCAGGGATTTGAATTACTTACTAATTTGATGGAACATAAATAATTGTGCCCTTCACAGTGTCACCAGCTTAGTAACAATGATAGAGAAACATACACATAAAAAATCAATACAGGCTTAGTTGCTACTTAGTTGATTTTGTTTCCTCATCTCCAGGCATAATTTTGTAGAATCTTAATGGCCACATTAAACTTAATTTTACATGAGCAACCATATAAAGTTTCTTAGCTGGAAGGGAAGCCATGGTGTACCAAACTGCCAAGTGATGTCTGGATCTATGATAATGCTTTGGGGTTTGCCCCATGTTCTTCCTGCTGGACAGGATGTTCCCACACCTCTCCCCTGCTCCAGCATCTGCCCTCAAAGAGCAGCAGAAGAACACCAAGGAGGCTCTCACAGGAGCTGTCAAATACTTGATGCTGATTTTAAAATTGCTTTTGGTTTTGTGCTCTGCCAAGGATTTGTCACACCTCCCGCCAGCCAGGTGCCTGCTCTTCTCACTCCTGCTTTCCCTGCCCCAGGGCACGTGGAGACTGTATCTGCCACGGAGCCCAGCCAGGACTGACAGCTGGGAGTGGGCAGCCCTCCCTGGAGAAGGGATGGGGTACAAGCAGGTGGGATTTGGATTTTCTGGTGCTGACTTGCCAGTGTTGTTCAGCTCTGATTGCTGGAGGTCTTTACTAGCTCCTCTACAAATGCTTTTCTCATCATGGAAGCTGGTGGGAAGGGTCTTTCAGCAATGCTGGTCTTGGCAGGACAGATGATGCCTGTTGTCCACTGAAGTTGGATCACAGGTAAAAAAGTTACTGGTGCCTGGCTGTGACTGCAGCACACATGGGGCAGTCCTGGTGCTGCACATCTGACTCTTCTGCCCGTTTTGCTGCCAATGTGCTCAGCTGGGTGCCCTGCCCTGAGCCCCTCTCTGCTCCTCACCCTTCTTGGTGATGCTGAGGATCTGAGGACAGGAAGGAGCTGCTCTTCTGCAAGGGCTGAGGAGGCTGGTGAAGCCTCAGAGGGAATGATTGTGCCCTTGTGGGAATAGGGAACTGTGAATACCAGGTTATGTGCTATACAGTTGATTTGCATTAAAATAGCTATGAAAGCTTTTGCCTGCCACACGTTCCAGCAAGGTCTCAGAGGACCACCTGGCAGGATGGAGCTATTGCACTGAAACATTGCTTTTCCCACCTTTGATTGTCTTTGTTTGGCAAACCTGTCTTTGGTTTGCCCTTTTTGGTACCATTTTGTATGTAAGAGAAGCCTTTTCTTTGTTTTTACCAGCTGCCTGGAAAGCATTAAAATGAGCTTTCTTCCCTGATGTCAGTCCTGGGGCAGCACCCAGTGCTGGAGGCTGGGTGACATTCACCTTTTCCCAGCCTGGCACGGGTGCTCTGCACAGGACCACAGTCCTGTTTTACTGTGCAGGCAAAGTGTTGTCAGAGGGGACAGCAGCCCACACTACCCCAGCCCCCTGGAAAAGGTTTCAGGGCAATGGAAACCATGTTTTTGTCCCTCTGTCCTGTTCTCTGTGGCTGTCATCAAGAATCTACACTGATCAGCAGAAAATTATTAGAGCACAAATAAATTACCACAGCAGAAAAAGCTCAATGTCACAAAAATGGGGCTCTTATTCCCTTCCTTGTCAAAAGAGAGCTCTGAAAATCAAAGTGCTACCAGATCAAAAGCTTAGGTACAAAGTGAATCAATGGCATCTGTTGCTTGTTTGTGAACATGAGGTGGGGTGAGGGGAGGAAAGGAACCTTTGTTTATTTAAAAGGGAGGTTGGAAAAAAGTCTTAAAAAGCTGTAATTGTAACCCAGCATGGAGCAGAGTGTAGTCTTGGATCTCCCTTGAGATGGGCCAGAAGTGGTCAGGCAAGTGATTACTAAAATTTCTGGTCTTGCTGGCGAGAACTTACCAAAACACAGTGGAAACTGTTTTAATAATGAAAAGGGATAGAGAATAAATAAGTTGCACATCTCTCCAGTTGTCCTAAGTGAAAAATCAGTGAATAACCTGTTAAAATAAAGCAGCACTAAAAAAGAAGCAATCTAGACAGTGTTAGTTACCCTGTGGATCTATCACACCAGAAGGCATAATAACAAGAAAACACCATTAGCACCATGACACGTTTTTTCTTTTGTTTTGAACTTCAACCATAACACCACAAGCTGTTTGCCTTCTACACCAAATATCGTGGGGTTGTAGAGAAGAAGGGTGGGGGAGAGGGGTGAAGGTGAGATGTGATACCGTGGGACCTCATCTTTGAAAGGAAAACTTTGAAGAAAGCAGCAGCTCAATTTGGAACAAGGAAGGGCCATCAAAGGGAGAACAGCACCATACGTTAAGCTGAGAAGGAAATGTGGAGGAGCATTTCTTTTTCCTCGGGGATGAGCTGGATATATTCTTTTGTTTTCTGATCTGTTCTTGTCTTCACAGTCAGAGTAGCTCTGTGAAAGGGGCCAGGACACGATTGCTGTGGAGCAAAGGGGGAGGAGGAGGGAACTGGGAAATGAAGATGAGAGCAGAGGTGATAAGTTCACACCTTTATGTAGGGCAGCTCTGTGCATAGCTGCAGGGGTCTGCATCATTTAAAGGAATAAATGGTGGAAGTGTTGGAAATCTCTGGTCCTTCACCTGTCTGCTCTGCAGAAAGCAGTGCTGGTCACGGCTGAGTAAAGACCAGCAAGCTGACAGAGAATTAATAGATTGCACGGAAAAACTAATTCAAACTAACAAAAAAGATTGCACTTACAAAAGAATTAAATCTGATGCTGAATGTGAACAACTCATCTGCAGGGATTAGGAGTTGGGTACTGTGCTGGTGGGTTTTGGGGATGTTCACTGTGAAATGAGGGGTAGAGAAGTCTGAGAACATGTGGTTTTGCTCTGGCTCTGCTGGAGCAGATGTGAACAATCCATGCTCCTCTGGGCACTTCTGCTTCACTTTAGCATCTGCCAGGGTCCAGCTTTTTCCAGGGATCCTTCTCTCCTCTAAACTTTGTTGTAGTTTCTTTTTCCTCCTGTTGCTGGTGCTTATTCTGTATTTCTTAATCTCCTTGCCTGTCCAGCCTCATGTACCTCTGCCTAAGGTTAGGTTTTGTGAAACCTGGAGAAGTCTCATCCCAGTCTAGAATGCCAACAGCTGCTCTGCATCAGCAGTGCCTAAGCATGAAAGGTTCAGAATAACATTTTCCTTCTTTAAAGAGTTAAGACTTCTTCTCTGCAGCTAAACCTTTTCCTGCTAAGCTGTTTTAAGAAAGGGAGTGAGAAAAATTAAGCCTGAGACCAACACGTGGCATGGAAATGGTTTTTTTGTGAATAAGAGACTTGCCTTTTTTATTCCTTCCTCCTGTTTTTTTGTACCTCTCACTGGTTGTCTCAGATTAAACAAATCTGCAGGACTGTGTTATTACCTCACTCCCCTCATCCCTGCCATGCTGTGCTTTCTATGTCCTTACAACTCCTTACATTGCTCAGCAGAGACTCTTTTTTTAAAAAAAAAACAAAACAAAAAAACACTAAACAAAAGTGAGAAAAATAATTGCACAATAAATGACAAGAATTACCCTGAGTGCAGAGGACTTACAGATTTACCTCTTCCTGCAGGATTTACACAGCAAGCACTCATCTGATGATCCTTTCACTTAAAGTAATATATAACATTTGTAGTCTCATCTTTAAAATCACCCCCATGAGTCTGGTCCTTGGCTGTGCTTTGCTGCCTGCTTTAGCTGGGAGGTTCTGGCTCAGTGGGTATGCAACATGATGTCCTTTTGATTATTTTTGTGTGTTTGCTTCTAAAAAGTTTGAATGCAGAAGCCTTAGAATGTCTTGGCTCATTGTGAATATGAAATTGGCAATAACATTGTTTAACAAATTTGGGAGACTTTCAATGCTCTCCATACTGGTATTGCAGATTTCAGTTACTCAAAGTATAGCTGGGTACCTATCAGGCACTGCCCATATGTTAATTTTGGAGATAAGCTCATTTTAAAATATTGTTTTCAATGCAGCCAAGTTCCTGTTTTTTTACAGAAAATCACGATGAAAGTCCCAAAGCATCCCATGAGATATAAACGGACTTGGCATATAGTTATTTTCTTGTGATGTCCAATCCAAGTTCCTGTTAGATTTAAAAGAGTTTTGATCACAGATAGTTGTGTGCTGTTTACCTGTATATCTCAAGAAGCCTCTTGCTCTAGTGATTTGGTTAAAATTCAGGTCTATCTAGTGCTATACAGACTGTATTTTAGCAAGTCATTCCTTGAAGGCAAAATGTTCAACTGATGACCCATTCATTCAGTATAATATTTGTTGGCACCAGCTTGTGAAAACTGCAGTAGTTGGAGATCCACTGCTGGTATCTGGTTTAAGATCTGATTTTTTCCTCTGCTCAGTAAACTGTTGTGCACAGTTTAGTATTAGTTTAGACCTAGCGGTGATGACTTGACAAAGAGTGTAAATAGGTCAGGCTTTTAAAGCATGTCTGCAATTGCTCTGCCTTTGGATCAGGTTGTACAGAAAATGGCCCTTTGTCCCATGCAAAATGCTGGGGAGATTTCTCAGCCCAAACAAAGAATATGCTGGGTGTGACTTTTCACGTTGCTGTTGTGAGGGACAGGACCAAGAGGCAGATGTGAATGTTGTATCAGAAGGTCAAATATGTTACCAGCTGGCTCAGTTAATTGTTTTTTGTGAATGTAAGAGCTGAAATACAATATTGTCCTTTCATACTGTGGAACACTTAGAATTTAAAATGCCACATTCATTGTCTTAATGGTCAACAATGAATCTGTGGTGCTTGCTATTTTTACCTGTGAGGTATTAGAGTGAATGTGTTTTTCCAAGCCTTGGTGCTGTAAACAAAGCATTGCTGTTTGTTACCAGTGCATAAAACTGCATTATTGGGGCAATGTTTTGGATACTGCTCTTTGCTGCATCACCTGGGAGCACTGGTGGCAGCAGCAGGTTATTCTTTCCCAGTTGAATGTTCTGTATTTCGAGGGCCTGTCTTCAGGGGCAGGATCTCTGGGGCTCTGCTTTCCTGGTCATTTATATTTCTATTTGAGTTCTCAGGTGCTGAGATGGGAGGAGGACAAGGAGCAGCAGAAGAGAGCATTGCAGGGCTCTGGTTTATGTGTGAGAGTGAGTAGGTGGCTCATGGGTCAGTTTTGCAGCATTGATTGCAGTGATTCACAGGTGTTTGCAGGTGAAGACATTTGCTTTGCTGTCTTTTATTGGTTTTGTCTGCCAGTTATTTCCTAGTACCTGTCAGCAAACACTGTCTCATCAATCATGTAGTTTCCAGCCTTTTCCACTTTCTTCCTCCTAGAAACTCCTCACTCCATTCAGTCTTTTCCCAGCCTCCTGGACACAGTTCATGCCCATCCCAGGCACTGTAAATGGGAAACAGGAGCTGGTAATAAAAGACAGTGAAGAAAGGTTTGTTTTTATTTCCAACCTTGTTCTTTTTCATTTAGTAAGAGCTGTATATACATACACACATGTGCATGTGTGTGTGTGTATATATATATATAAAAATTTCTATGATACTCAGTGAATGCTCTTGCTTAGGCTGGAAATTATTCTCCTTACAGTTTTGCCAACAACAATAACTGACTTAACATTGAAATCTTTAAAATTATATGACTTCAAAATGCCACTTTCAAAACTGTCTCAAGCTCTTAGGAACTTTAATTTCATGGCATTTACTGTTTCAATATACTCTTGAAGGATATGGCAGGCAGGCACTGGAGCTTCAAAGTCCCTTTTTCTTTAAACTTGATGTGAGGATCTTTGTGACTCTGATTTCTAAAACTCTGCACCACGCATCTAGATGGCAAGCGATACAAAAGAATGATATGTTTTCAAAAGTGCTACATTATTAAAGCATAATCAATTGATTATCATCTATTTTAGTAGTCATTTTAATCCAATTATATATATTTTTTCATTTTAATATTTGGCATTCATTAATGAAAACTTAGAGCATTGCTTGAAGCCGTGAAAAATTAGATTGAGTACACCCTGCCCTACTTAAACTATGTATTAGCAAAGCTACTTTTTCCTTGAGAAATACTCTTCTTCACAGCTGACTATGACTTCCCAAGTGCTTAGGAAAAAACCCTCCCTAATTGATAACCAAAAATTAATCATAGTCGGATACTTCCAGTTTGCATTCAAATAAGGTATTTCTCTGTCTAAATAAGCTTCCTTTACTTGATTATTCATATTGTAGTTCAAAATGTTTAAAAATGAAAGACAGAGTTGGATGAAATGTAGACTACTTAATACAGTGTGTATTTAATATAAAAGTTATGCATTATTCATTTTTGCAATTTGAATAACTTCGAATTTAGCATCCCTGTTCTTCATCTTTTCCTTTGATGAACAATTAATTATTAAAATATAATATTGTCAGCATATGGCACAAAAATCCTTGAAAGTGTAAAATGAGCTTCCTTCTCCTGCCATCCTTTGATAAAAAAATCATATTTGTGGTTTTGCACAGAGCCTTTATCCAGCATCTTAAGTGATTCCATCATTGTCATTAAAAGGTTAGGAAAGTTAGAAAGAGTTAAATTGTTAATTTTAACTGCAACATTTTTTCTTAAATTCCTGAGGAAAGCGCTTTTCAAAATGTGCCTCTGCCTCCCAGCTCTTTCATGTGTAATCATTGGTTGTTAATGCAGTGGATGTTGGTGTATGCAAACACTCTTTGGGACTCATTGTGGCCCACTGTGTGCTGAGAGCTGATACAGAGAGGCAGCTCTGAAATAGAGATCCAGTGTCAAGGTTTGTGTACTGCATTTGGAAATCAAGTCCTGTGACTGAGTTTCCAGATTTTCTAACCAAGTTTTTCTGCATAAAAATGAGCCAATTAAATTAAATGTGACCTTTTGCTGTGATTATGACTTCTTGATTAGAATCTCTTTGAACTTTGGTCAATCACATATATTTTAGTATTTATTATTTAAGCACACTTTTTATCACAGGTATGCTATGATGAGGAAAAAATGTGGATTGTTACTTGTTTATTTCCTTTTTGGAGATCAGATGTGGTCAAAATCTACTTGGATTAGAAGGAAAGGAATTGTTCACCAAGAGGTTGCAGTATTGCCTTGACTTTAATAGAATTACTCATATTTTGGAATGCTAAAAGCTATGAAAACATCACAGACCTGTTGATATTGTGCAGAAAATAGAAGATACCTGAAGTGTATGTATCACTGGCATCTGCAGCAGCAGTGGAGTTAAAAAATCCCCTGATTATCAGACTGCTGCTAAGAGGTTTAGGCAACTCTTGATTTGATCAAGACTTCTAGAAGACTGTGGGATGCTGTGGAAGCAAATTCTGCAGGCTTCATCCTATTTGGAAGACGTGTGTGTCAATCACCAGCCCACCTGCTTCTCCCTTTTGTTGGGGTGAGGAGGGGGTGTCAGTGGGTTTGCTCAGCAGCTCTGCTGAAACAGAAAAATGAGTTCCTTCTGCCCAAGTGTGGACTCCTGTTTGAGGCATGAAGGATATTGAAAGTAAGGAATAGAGATGTTCAGGAAAGCCCTGTGTGTCAGCCTGCCTGAGGCAGTGAGCACCTTTGCACAGGCTGAGAGGGCACTTCAGCCTCTGAGTCAACATGAATTGCAGAGGATAAATGCTCAGGGATGGCAGGGAAATTGCCTTGCCTGCAGCTGTTCCCTCCTTTTGTTTATTTATTTTTCTTCATGGTGTTAAATATTACCAGCTTATCACTGTTACTTGTGGGTGAATGCTTCCAGGGCATAGGTCTGCATTTCAGGCTGTCCAAGGAGATTCTCAGAGAAAAAATGGTTTTTCCCCACGCTGTTGGACCCTGGGAAGGACTTCCTTGGATTTGGGAGAAGGGGCAACAGTTTTACCTGTGAAACCTGTTTGTGGTGCAGTGCTGGCTGTGTCTGGCAGCACCCTGGCAGTGCCAGTGTGGGTGGGTGCAGGCCTGAGTGAGCACTGCTTGGATGTTGCCTTGAGCACCACATTGAGCTTCAGCAGTGTCCTGTGTCCCTGCTCCTCAGCCCTGCTGCCTGGCAGCTCCCAGAGAAGTTTGGCTGAGCAGCATGGCTCTGCCTCCTCCATCTCAGCAATCCACTGAGGGTTTGACTCTTCTCCTGCATCCCTTTCTGCCCCTGGCAGAGATGGGACAGATACACTGCCCAATGGTCTTTGGTCAGGCAGCAGCAAACAGGACCACTGGGCCTGGCTGTGTCCCACTGGGTTCTGTCTTGCTGCCATCAAGCTGGAGAGCCATTTACTGAGTGCTGGAACCATTGACTGCATGTACAGAGTGCTGAACATTGACTATTTCTGTACTGACATAAACCAGTGGGGTAGCAAGTGCATTTCACACCTGCACATGTTCAGATTAGGAGGGTGTGTGTTTGGGATGAGGCTGAGTAGCATTTTGGCTGCTCTTTTAAGAAACCATGCGTCAGCTCTGACAGAGCGTTTCCATTTTTCATTACATATATGATAAAATATGTTGTTGCCATTACACCTTGTTAGGCTGCCTAGCAATGTGATGTCTGTTTTAAAGACACATAAAAAAAAAAGTGTAATCCTTCTTGTCAATCTTCCCCGCAGAGAAGGAGACCTTTCTGGATCCCTTTGTGCTGAGGGAACTTCTGCCAACGTCTCTGGGGAGCTACTACCGCTACACAGGTTCCCTGACTACTCCTCCCTGCAGCGAGATCGTGGAGTGGATCGTTTTTCGGAAGCCTGTGCCCATTTCTTACCATCAGGTGTGTTTGTTTTGTCAGTGAAGCCCATCTCTTAATTTGCCCTCAAGACAGCGTTTTCAAAACCCGCAGGTTTAATTTGGAGAACACAAATGTTTTTTGTTGACAAAAAAGGAAGTGTCGGTGATTTTTTTTATTCTCTTAAGTAATATTGTTTCTGAACAGGAGCCATCAGTCTTGAGAAGACAGTACAACACGAAACCCGGTTTCCTTTCAGTGATTTATTTTGTATTGTTTTTGCTAAGATTAAATTAAGCTATGGTGTAAATAGTTACATAGAGTTCCCTTTTATTCTTCTTAATTGAAACTTTCTTTTCAAAGTAAAGTGAGTGATTTCAGTTCTGCTCAGATTTAGTAATTTTAACTAATTACATTAGAAAAGACATCTTTCCATTAATTCTCCATGCTTAACTGTTTTTATAACACAGTAAAGCTGCCATTATGTGCTCAGCGAGCGGGTGCACAAATCTTTAAAATTAGCACACAGCAGCTTTTAATGCAAATAGACACAATGTCTGGAGTTTGAGGAATTATCCTGATAAAGCAATGTCTAGATGAAGTCAAATGTTTGCCAGTTCAGTGTATTTTGACATTGTAAGACTGCAGTCTTTAGAAAGCCAACCTGCTGGACTTAGTCTTGCCTCTTATCCATCATAAGCCACTGAAAACAAACTTTTTACATTACTAATTCTGTGAAGTACACGTGAACAGTTCACTAGGTGATCCTGACTGACAGATGTTGTGCACAAAGGTTTCAGAAGAATGGAAGGCACTTGCCATACCCCTGCTCCAGGCTTTTTTCCTGTTTCCTAGATCTCATTGCTTCTCCCATAGATTCTTTCATCTTTTTTTGACAGTCTGTGTTCCAAATCAGTTGCAGTGCTTCTGCTGAGGCCCTCCAGAGGCTGAGGGACACGTCAGGATTCATGTCTCCAGCCACCCATCCTGGTGTTATTTTGCCTGTTTCACAAAAGTGTGATGGTACTGCCCGTGTTCAGCTCCTGGTCAGCAGGAACCCTTTTGCTGGAGGTTTTCCCTGGAGCTCTCTGGCAGCCCCCGGTTCTGGCTGGAGCCCGGGACTCTGCACATGGTCCCGTTTGAATCAGACCCCTTGTTTTTTTCAGGCTATTTCTCTGATTGTCGAGATCATTTTGAATTCTGTCCTTGCCTGCAGGATACTTGCAATCCCTTGTAGCTTTTCACTACATCAATAAGTTTACTGTTTATTATTTGGTGGCTGCAAGGCCTGGCCCATGCTCAGTTTTATACCCTCTGTGCACATCAGGTGGGTCACCACTTCTTTTTTAACAAACACAAATAAAATGGTAAATATCAATTTTGGTGTCAGTATAAAGGTGCTTTATCCTGGCACAGCTCCTTTCCTGTGCTGTACAGAAGTAACTGTTCCAAAACAAGCCTTTGAAATTTGGCGTTGCGCTGCTCTGTTCATGTGTGTGTGGTTGAAGGGCTGGGAATTCTGTGTGTAGACAGACTTTCATTGATACTACAACACATGTGGAATAAATAATAGTATTCCCCCCTCCCTGGTAGCTCTAGATCTGTGTGTTTCAAGAGCCTGCCGCCCTGCCTCTGCTATGATTATTATTTGTTCCTCTAACAGAAACAGTGTAACATAATCCATTGCCATAGTGTAACCTTCTTTATCACACACCCCATGAAGCAGCCTGTAATCCCAGAGGATGAGAGTGATATTGTTTAAGCTTTGTTGCTGTTTCAATTAAATTCTTGCTTTTGTGCAAAATACATTGCCGGAAAAAGGACAGTAGTGAAGTGGTCCATTTGTGGAGGCCTCTCTATTTTATTTGCAGTCCTCCATCATCATCATCTTCCCTGATAATTAGACAACAAACCAGGACAAGCTGTGTCACCCTGCGGATGCATTGTAAAGCTAAGTGCATTCAATGACCCAAAGCATGGCATTATCTCTCATAATGCATACCTCAGAGTAGCTCATTGTGCTTGTAACAGTTTCAGTATTTTTAATTGCTATTTGTATATCCAACCCTTAGAAAACTACCCATCAGGCTTTAATGGTTTGTAATTGCATGACTCAGAGTTTTAGATCAGGTTTCCCTGTATCTACAATAGTCTTACAAGAGCTTTTAATTTCTTCTGAGCAGGAGCTCTTGTACTCCTTGAAGAGCATGAATGTAGCTCCTTGACTGCAGATCTTAGAATATTATTTTTTTCTGGCAGCTGTAGATAAATTAATTTCTCATTTGTCATAGATAATATTTTTATAGTGAAAGTGAGGTTGAAATGGTTTATATATACTTCAGCACATAAAAAGTGGAAGGTTAAAAATCATGTTTGAATTGGCAGTTGTTAAAATGCAATTATACCTCCCCAAGGTAGCATGGTAGAAGAAAATATTTTAAAAGTTCTCTCTGAAAGTTTAAAGATTCAATTAATGTCACAGATGTCTAAGCCTAGAGACTTGACTTCCAAGAGAAGGAGTTACTACCCAAGTTCTTGCGCTTTTATAAAGTCACCTTAAGCTCTGTTAGCCTTCATCAAAACTGCTTCCAGTGCGTGAAGTGCAAAAGGTATGTAAATAAGCACAAGAGTTTTGATCTGTGCTTTTATAGAAGGGTGTAGTAGGATCATCTGTTGTTGGTTTTTTTAAGACAATTTACCCCTTTTTTATCCATCCTCCTATGCTTTTGAGGGGGTCCTGCTAATAATTAGGAAATGGTTTTTATAATTTTTCAAGATGTTTCTTTGAAAGAAACAGAAACAGGATAGTGTTGAAAACCTGGGATTAAGGCATTCATATAAGATGCAGGGGAAAAAAGTGCAGTTCAAATCCCAGCATCCACACCTGCAAGCCTGGAAGCAGCACCGGAGCTCTGGAAGTGGCACCTGAGCTCCCTGCCTGCAAACGGAACTGGTCGTTGGTGGTCACCCCTCCCTGCTCATCCCCTGCTCAGGTTTGAAGGGGAAATTAAATAATGGTAGTGGGTGCCTCATGAGTCAGTGGAGGATGCTTAACTGCTCTGTTACACACTTCTTTGATTATATTTATCGGCTTTATTGATTGAGGCTGCAGTGATAATTCTTCTAATTTTAAGGTTTGGGGCTCACATGCCTGTCCAGAGCTTTTAGAGCAGACACACTTAATGGAAAAGTGTGTAAGTTTCAGTGATCTGTCATTAAGCTATGAATGTTACTCAAGTCCCTTTTTGAAGTCCTGGGCCAGATTTTGTGCTCCCAAAATCCATACTATCAATATGTGTAACTGATGTGATGCAAACAATATCAGGACTGATTTCTTCTCTGCTGTGTCTTGGTCAGTCTTTCCAGCAGCAACATAATTAATTCTAGTTTTTGTCCTGAATGATAACAAGGTAACAGTGAAAGCTGTACCTACCTTGATAGCTGGGAAAAAAACATTAGCTGAAAATATTTTCACCTTAGTTCGCTAGAATTTTTTTTCTAAGAGACACTAAGATACGAAGTAACAGAAAAGTTTTCCAATTACAGTTCTTTCTTACAGGTTAATGCGTTTTCTTATAAATAGCTCAGATCTGAATCCAACAGAAGAAACTTATTCCCAGAGGAGTATATGCTAGCTGTGCCTAAAAGTGCTGCACGAGCTGTCTGTGAAGCCTAGCCTGGCAGCTAAACTTTGTAAGGTATTCAGAGATAAGGAAGTATTGCCTTATCCAGGAGAAAGCTCTTGGTGTGGAATGACCTGGAAGCACTTTTTGACGCAATCCTGTGAAACAAACCGGTGCCAGCAGTGAGGAGGGATTGGCAAGGCTGTGATGCACACAAAAGGGATCATAAGGGTGAATGTTCCTCTGCCAGTGACAGATGTCTGCAGGTTCTAGAAGGCCTTCTCCCATGTTGGGCAGGATAAGCTCTGTGCTGAGATAAGGTGGTTGGCAATAATTTCAGTGGGCAGTCTGACTTCCCCTGTGGTTTTATCAGTCTTGGCATCAACATTTTGCTTCCTTCCATTTTGCTGTCTTATCAGCCACCCGGATTTCACCACATTGTTTTTCTAATTAACGTCCCTTCTCTCCCCTGCCATGATGGCTGCCATCAGCTGGAGGCATTTTACTCCATCTTCACCACTGAGCAGCAAGACCATGTCAAGTCTGTGGAGTACCTGAGGAATAACTTCCGACCACAGCAAAGCCTGAACAACAGGAAAGTATCCAAGTCTGCTGTGAAGGATGCTTGGAACCAAGATATGACAGACATCTTGGAAAATCCACTCGGCACAGAAGCTTCCAAAGGTAGATTTTACTTTAGAATTTTACACTTGACTAATAGGAGATTTTTTTCCTGTCTACTTTATCATCAAATGGTGTCAAGAACAGCTGTGAGCTACCAAAGAAATAATGCAGGTTGTGCAGGCATTCCTTGTTGGTGTGTCAATAAATTAAGTAATTCTGCTTTTGCTGCAAATACCTGTAGAACTCACTGTCACAGGGTGCCATGACAATACAGCCTTAGAATATGTGGTTCTCAAAGCCACAAAATATGAGTCTCGAACTGGCAGTGTCCCTGTTTCTGCCAACTGGCTGTAGGGCTGTGGAGATACCAGACAAAAAGGGAAAAATGAAGGGCCGAGGTCAGAGGTAAAAATTCAGCCCCATTAGCCCTGAGGCATTGGGTGTTTGAATGGAAATAGAGTATCCAGATGTGGTTTGTGGATTTCATTTCTCCAGCAACAAGATCTCTGAAGAACCTTCGACCTTTTAATTCAGCGTTTGTATTAGTCTGTTGGTAATGCTGACAGGAGGAAAATAATCTCTTCCTTTTAGGCAGGTGATTTTCTAATGTCTTGCTGAAGTCTTTCATGTGCTTTTTTGTAGAGCAGCTGGCACTTGCTTGTGTCAGACACCGGATAATGAGCTGGAGGGAGGGGGGTGGAGGGCGGTTCCTGTTGCACTGGCACAGGCAGCCCTGGCTAGTGGAGCACATCAGAAATTCTGAGAGGAATGTGTTCTGGATAAAATAAGACTAGAAATAAATATCATTTACTGCTTTTATTTGCCTTTATTTTATTGACTGGTGTTATTTATGGGTAGAAGAAATCACGTGTACTTTCCAGTCTTCAGTCTTGCGAGGTGCTTGGTGCTTAACCAGTAGAGGTAAAGAAGAGAGGGGCAGTTTGCCAGAAGGAAACAGCTAAGCAGATTTACAAGCTTCCCTTTTTTACCTGGTATTTTCACCTGGCCCAGCACAGAAAGTGCAGATTTTAGAGGATGTGAATCATGAAAACAGCTGCGTTCAGCAACCTCACCTTCCCAAGAGAGTGCTGGGAGAGTGTATTTCTCAGGGCTCATTATTCTCTGAGCGTGCTTATTTATATATATATAATATACACGTACACAAACCTCATGTACAAGGCAGCCTTGGGACAGAGAATTTACATCACAAGTGAGGAGGAGATCTTGGGAATGAAGAAACTCTGCTACGCTTGGATGCTCTGGCCTGTAGTTTTCAATCAGTGTTGTAACAGCAACATGTGTCAGTAATTTCTGCAGTTATATCCTCTGTACATATTATTTACCCAGAACAGCGATGAAAGTTAATGATTTACATTATGTTAAAAGTGACAAAACTGACTAGTTTTTACTTTGAGTGCAGCCAAGGTACCTCTGATATAACATTCAAGGAGATTTAACAGCTTTGGCCACACGCCTGCATATTCCTCACCTTGCTGGATTGTTTTTAAGATTATAAAGAATCTTGGGTTGATTTTCACCACCACAGTAAATAACTGAAACCCACAATTTTGCCAGAGCATTACAAACACTAAGGTCTATAGTTAATGGGCTGATCTTGAATTTGGAACTGTCAAGACCAAAGGAGCACCTTGAATAACCAGAAAGATTCACAGTGACTTTGATCTTTAAGAAACAAACGCACATGGCTTAGTTATCATGAGGTGAGCCAGTCTTCAGGAGCAAGGGACCAGCACAACCATTAGTCCATGTTTATGTGGTTTGGTTCTTGGGGACTGGTTTTCTGAGCAGGTTCTCTGTGGGTCCTCTGCCATCATGTTCAGGTCCCATAATTCTCTGTGTTTGTGCCTGCCTGGGAATCTGAATTTGTGACAAGGGAGACCCTCAGGTGGGGGGCATGCATTTCCCATGGTCTGACAACATTCATCTAATGACAGGGATGAGGATGGAGCTGGTGATTCCTTCCTCCCCTGAGCTTTTGCTCTAGGAGGCTAATGGCTGGGCAGCTGGTTGTTTTGTACCAGCTCTGTTAGCTTGTCATTTTCTGGGTTGTGTACACACCAGGGGACGCTGAAAATAGGTGCATTTTTTTCATGAACTTAAGATAAATAGGTTGGCACAGTGTTGTTAACACAGAATGGACTGTAGTATATCTTCCAAAGGTTTTAGGGATGAGATATAGCTGTCCCAGAAATACAACAATGTGGATGTTTCTCGCCCTTTTTTTGACAAAGGTGAACAGAGATGATGTGCCTGGTCCACTGCACATTCTGAACTACTGACATATAAATAAAATGAGTTCAAGTCATAATACTTGAGTGAAAGCAAAACCTGTTGTTTATTCAGCTAGTAAATATAGTACCACTTTATACAGTGTCATTCATGCAAAAGTACTGAGGAACCAAGTGCATGGAGTGCTTTCCAGCCAGACAGTCTTGCATACAAGTATAAAAGAGTGTAAGGTTAGCATAACAAATTTATTTTATGCGGATTCTTCTGCATACCTCCTGGTTGCACCTCAATGCTTTCCACATTGCATTAGGCAATGTGACCAATGGCTGTCACATGTTGACTCTTGTCTGCTGTCCCTGTTGCTGATTTGTGTGTTGTAGAAAAAGGCATGGTCACGAAAATGTGTCTTTTACTTGCTGCAAGGTGATATGGTTTGTGATGGTCTTCAGCTCTGCAGGGTAAGTTCGGGTATGTTTGTCGGTGTGAATTTTTGCAATTTGTTTCCTCTGTCACACTCTATTAAGTCTGTGGGCAGTATTGCTAATCTGGAAAACAGTGTAGCATTCATTATGTAAGCCTTTCTTATTTTGGAGGAAAATGTGCCCAGAACAATTTGCATAATGTTCAGAATAATTTTCAGAATTCCCTGATGAATAGGGAATTTCAGATCAACACAAAGCAGTGGTCCATTGGCAAATGTGCCATCCTGAACAGTTTGGGACCAAAGCAGAATGTCTTTTCTCTCAGCTATCAAAGCTATCTCAGGTCACAGAACTGTGACCAGTGGCATAACCTGCAGATACACTGGAGGAAAACTTTCTCACTCTATACCAGTCCTGTGAATATTTCCTTAGCAAAGCCCCAAAAGTTGTGGCATTTGGTAAACAAAATGCCTTCTGGGAAAGGCTGTTTTAGGTCAGTGCATCTGGATCCAGTTTGTTAACCAGTATAAATGTTACCAGCCTTTTGCTTTGCAGTTACTTTCCTCTCCATTCTCTTGTTTTAATTTGAAAGAGGCAATGAAGAGGGGGGCATTGTTTTCAATCATCATAATACAAGATGGTGAAATACTTCACCTCATTTGAAATAGGACTAATTTTCCACTTACAAGTGAAAACTCCAGATTTCCTTTTGTGTCAAAGAAGAGTTTTTCTTTATTCTATTATCTCATTGCTTCCTCCTATTGGCAAAAGCTGATTTAAAACAGTTCTCTTGAGGACTGCTTGTATGCCTGGAATAAAAGCATATGCATAAGACCTTTGCTGAATCAGAACCCATGAGCTGAGCTTAATTTTTAAGTTGACCCTGGAGCTATTTCAACAAAACCTACAGATGATGTTTAAAGATCTTATTTCTGAAATACACCATCCAGGTTAAATACTGCTCAGCTATGTAATTGTGGCAACTGGTGGGTTGATAATAAACCCTTGTACAGTGATACTTTTTAAAAAGATGAAACTTTCAGAGGTCCAAGCTATACAGTGGATCATACTGTTATATCAGGCAGATGATTTAACAAGAGGGCTCACCCATGTTGCAATACTAATGTATGTAAGGTTTTGAAAAGTTAGAGATTCTCTAGAATGTACAGACATTCTAAGCCAAGAATGCATTTGTAGAGCATTAGTCAGATACTGAATTATCAGTGACTGTGGCAGTGTCTGACTTTTTGGACAAGCCAATCTCTGTTAAAACTGTCTCCTTTCTTCTCTGGCCTGTCCTTTGTGGCTCAGGACTGTGTTGCTCTGTCACATTATATATTGTGCTCCTGCAGCTCCTGGGCTGCTTTCAAGCAGCTCTGGTAGAGGGATTGCTAATTATTTATTGCTTTAATAGTGTACATTGTTCTTCAGGGCCAAACAGAATCCTTACATAAAAGTCCATCTGGTTCAAGGACCTGGGTCTGCAGGGGATCCTTTCTACTTTCACATGTCCCATCAAGCAGAGCTGTATTTACAAAACATTACCTGCTTTAGTAAAGGTGTAGGCATGGAAACTCAGGAGGAAAAGGTGTTTCATTTCCTTGTTTCCGGAAGTAACCCATGTGCAACAATACTTGCCCATTTTATTTTGCTGCTGAATACATCAAATGTTGTTTCTTTATGTTTTTTTTTTAACACTCAGAAAAACCTTTAACCTTTCTATCTCATTAAATGTGCTGCATGCCTTACAACACTTAAACAAGCATCCCATGTGAGGGGCTCTTGACATCAGAGTTTTCTTTCACAGATGCCTGATTACTTTCCCAAAGGTGTCTGATTACTCCTTGCTGGAGTCTCAAATGATGCTGTTTCCCATCAGTGGGATTTCGCCTCAGAGTACCATCTGTAATTATGATCCTACACTAAGTTAAATAATGAGCAGTCATAAATTCACTCCTGTAAAACTTAGCTTTGGACTCTAAATTAGCAGCTGGGACAGTTCTCTAGTACTGTACAGGTGATCATTTTCCTTACTGTTTTTTGTTATGTGGTAGTAATTCACAATTTGGAAGTCCTTTTAACTTAAGGCCACCAAAACAGGGATAGTAGATACTTGGATTTTCCTCCCTGCATGCCTTCTGCTGGAGGCATGGCTCAGGCCAGTGGCCTGCAGCTAAAGGTACTGCACTGCTCAAGCAAAGCAGTTTAGTTCTTCAGCATTTCATGGCTCGTGATATCAGAGATGAGAGTACAGACTTCTATAAGGGTGTTGCCTTTCTGCGCAGTATTGGAGTACACCTGCCGTGCAGCAGCATCCAAAGGCCCAGAGATTCAGTGCACTGACATCAACACTTAGGCAGATAGTCTAGAGCATTGGCAGCAGTGTTTCTGAATGAGAACAAGTTATTTGTCTCATTTATAGCCTCTGTTATTACTCCCAGTAATATGGTTTTGCTTTCTAAATGCCCATGTTTTATGAAAACTGTCTCAGAACAACTTGCAGTCTCTTCATGCCCTCAGGTTCTCTTTGGGAGTCCAGAATTAGTCTTAGGCAGAGAAGTTCTACTCTTGCAGAATGTAATTTTTATGTTAGTCAAACCTAAATTAGTAAAAATCTGTAGTAATATGTAACATATCCAAAACAACAACAAAGTGAAGGTAAATTTTAAATGATTCATTATGGAAAATTTAACTCAGGGTGGCTAAAGCAAAATTTAGCTGTTTATTTTCTTTAAATATCTCAAGGGGAATGGAAATAAACAAGAACCTTTTTGAGTTAATTTACGATATGTTTACCATTAGCATTGATTCTTTTTGTCCTTTGGAAGAATCTTGGAAGATTTCTTCACAGATTAACAACTCCTTCCTCATTTCCTTGGAGAACTGGGCTTTTCCTATTTGCTTTTTGATTTCATTTTGTTATGGAAGTTACCATTTCCCAATTCTATTCCCCTTATAATCAGGTCAGCACCCTACTAGGTGTGGTGCAAATGAATTCATGTCTCATCATTAGGACTTAGGTTGGTGTAGCAGCCTGGCTTGGAGCAAAAGGTCGCACTTGAGGGGGGTGACTCTGTCCTGCTCATTGCTTGCCCTGCATCTTTGCACTACAGACCTGCCCGTCTGCCACTGCCTTTGTGCTCCAAGTAAAGCTACTCACCTGCAGCTGCAAGAGTCTCTTTTTGAGCCTCAAGTGGCTGCTGAATGCACATTTTAGGCAGAAATCAGTGTGTTGCCTCTGCAAAGTCCATCCCGTCCACCTCAGCACCTCAGCCCTGTCTTGCTCTGCAGCATTGGCTGGGTCCTCATGTGTGCAGTTGTCTTGGAGAGTGTCCTGCCAAAGCAGGAAAGGACAGGCTTCTGCCTTCCAGAGCGTTTCAGGTCGGGGGGAACACAAAGCTTTTCATTAACAAAAACTGACCCATTTGGAGGGGGAATCAGATGCAAAAGATGTGGTGCTTATACCTGACACAGACCTCATGCTTCCCTTGCAGTGGCTCTGTTCTGCATGGTTCTGTTTTATACCTGTAATAACTTCTGTGTGGTTGTAATATGAGGAGTGCGTGTGTCTGGGCCTGAATGTTGTAAACAACTTATCAATAGATTTATTAATAAGCACTAAGTCACTGCTTACACTTCTTCAAAGATTATAAAGGGTCCAAACCAACAGAGCAAGAGGAATTCAGTGTGAAAGTGTAGGTGTGGTTTGGGTTCACAGCTGCCACTAAAGCTGGAAGAGCTGAGCCTGATGATTTATTCCATTTACACCTGGAGGGAATTCCTTTCTTCACTACCTACCTGCTGGCCCAGCTGTTCAGCCCACAGAAGCACTAATTTTAGTTTGAACCCTGAGTGCCTGCAGCTCATTCTTTTTGTTGGAAAAAGCCTCCAGAAAGTATGAGAGGAAAGCTGCTTTCTTAATCTGATTTTGGGCATCCCACAGGCATGTACTGGGAGGCTCTACCAGCCCTATTGGCCTATCTTTTCCTATGCTCTCCAGGCCAAACAGCCCTCACTAGAATATTGGGAAGGTCAGCTTGGCTAACAGCAAATATTTTTCCTTCTGGCAGGAAATCCTTCTTTCTCCCCATTGATACCAGTTGTGATCACTGAATGTGATCACACACGTGGCACAAACACAGTGTGTAAATAAGGGCACAGGTGTACATTTGAAACACAGGTCACCCTCTGTGTGCACACATGGATGTGTGCAATACAAACACAAAACTTGCAGGGCAGGTCCTTGGTGGACATCAGTTTAGCCCAGCATGGCATCTGATGGTGCAAGGCTGACCTGCACTGCTGAGGACTCAGACCACAACTGTAGAAACAATATTTGTGAGTTATGTGAAATACTTTGGTGTAAACACAGTCCATGCCTTTCAGTAAAACAGGATCTGTGATGCCATGGAAATTTAGGTGCTACAAAGCCATTCAGGTATAATCCAAACATTGGTTGTTTTTACACTTTGGGAAATGGGCCAGCAGCAGAGGGGCCAAACCCCAGCTTGTCCAGACGTCCTCTGTTAGAGGGACCCATGTGCCCATTTGCTCACGAGGCTATTTCACAGGGCTCATAAAACAAGTGTGGGGTCTGTCCCTCACACCTCAAGAAACAGCCCTGTCTGTTTGAAGCACAGTGGAAGGTAAGAGCAGGGAAGATAAATAGTCTGTCTCCTAGCTACATTCTGCCTGTGGATTGAAGTAGATCAACACAAATATTTGTGTGTACAGCATGCTCCGGAGCCTGCCAATGCCTGCTGGCAAAGTGCAGGCAAAGGTAAAGGAAAAATGTGTGCTACTCTTTAAAGCAATTATCCTTATGTATTAATAATGTCATTTATAAGCACTCTGAGAAGTCAACAATGTACACTAAAGCAAAGCCAAAAAACTGCAAACATTAGTAAAATAAGGGGGGAAATGTTATAAGTATGCCTCTTAGCACTTTCTGATATATTAAAGCCTGTCTTGTCTCTGCATATGATCTTTGTAGTTTATTTGTTATCCTTTGGGAGCACAGCCCTCGCTGAACTCTGGGATTGAATCTGACAGCCCAAAGCATGCTCTTGTTTATTATGGATCAGAGTCTCTTCCCAAGCACCTCCACTCAGTCACAGCAGTTCAATGTAGCTGAATCTGCCCCTATATCACTTCCCTTACCATGGCACTGAAAGCAAGTGTGAGTTTTCTCATTGCAGCATAACCCATATTTTTGCATTTCAGGGTTTATTTGAAGTTTTGAGATCTAATAATGAGAAGGAATATATGTGTGTGTATATAGGTATGGATGTAGTTGAGGTATTTTTGTTCCCTTTTCTGTTGATGGCGTTGTTTTTCTCTTGTCTGCAGTTGGGTTCCTGGGGGTGACAGGGCTGAATGAACTCGTGCAGTGTTTTGGCAATGGCACAGGCACTGATCAAGCTTTCAGGCACTCTGAAATCAGATGGGATGCCTGTGGCTGAATTGGGTGTCATTACAGCAGAAAGTGGTGCATCTCTCCTGCAGGACTGGCCCTTCCAGCTGCTTCCCAGGGCTGGGACAAAGGGGAGGGAAACACCCTCTCTCCCCAAGAACTTGGTCACCAACTTCTTTGCCCCTATAGCAAAGAAGGACATGAAACCCCCATACTGACCTCGCAGTTTCTCTTCTACTGAGCATGGAGGAAGAAATGCCCCAGCTACCTTCTTTTGTGCTCCTGCTTTCTATGGGAGAGACACTGTTCCCTGCCACTCATCCTGTTGAATGAATCATCCTGCACATCCAGACTAGTAAGAAAAAGAAGTGAGACCTCTCTCACAGCCAGGAGCTGCCTCCCAGAGCAAGACAAGACCCTTGTGCCTGTCTTTTAGTTACCACTGAGCAGCTCTGTGCCAGTGGCATACTATGGGCACATCCTGATGCTGATGTTTCCCCTTCCATGTATGAATTGCCATGTCACCACGAGGGATTCAGGATCTCACTGTCACACTGTTTTTCTTTGCTGAGAATTCTCGGGGCTTCAGCACACAACGTGTATCCTACGGCACCAAGGAGAGGAACAGCAGTTTTGCATTGCTGAGACATTCAGCAGGAGGTAGAGAGTGGGATTTTTCAAAGGAGGGCACAGCACAGCTAGAAATAACTGCCTTTAAAGTGGTGACATTTTTATGCATGGACAAGCTAACTTAGAACATTTTTAGAGGATTTTATAAATCCCGCTGAGCCCAGTGCAACTAGATTCATCATATGAAGACCTGTTTTATATGGAGAAAGTATACAAGCCATAACTGAATATACAGTTCCTGCACTCTCACAAAGTTTCCCTAAATAGGTCTTTTC
Source organism: Hylia prasina (assembly GCA_013397195.1). Lineage (NCBI taxonomy): Eukaryota > Metazoa > Chordata > Aves > Passeriformes > Sylviidae > Hylia > Hylia prasina. The sequence goes on along the minus strand of VYXD01008937.1, from coordinate 3,697,569 downwards.
ATAACCACAGGTAGCATATGCAAAAAGCGTGATGAAACCCAGAGTCTGGCTGGTGTTGCATTTCTGTCTTTGAAAGACAAATACAAAGGAACAATTTTAAGGAACAATACTAATTAAAAAGAGCTGCAATATTCTCTTACATGCCATTTCTGCATTTGTGGGTGTGTCTTAGTATCAGCAATTAATTTTTGCAAAGCAACAAGCCCCTTTTTTTGTCTTTCAGCTCGCTGAAATGGAGCTGCCAGGAGCTTTTGGATTAAGCTTTATCAGGCTTTCAGTTAGGAAAGCCTCGTGGAGGTTACGTAGCCAAATACAACATACAAATCAAATTAAGGGAGAGATGAATGCAGAGTTGTTAAATTAATTTTGTTTGTTCCAGCCCACTGGAATGTTTTTAACATGAAGAAAATAATTCTCTGCTGTATGGCTGGCCTGCCCAGTGCTTATGACTGTATCAGCATGCTGCATTCGTCTGCCAGTGGCAAACAGGTTTTGTCCAGGCTTGAGTGAGCCCTGGAAGATGAGGCTGGCCAAGATGCTGGATTCCCCCTGCCTTCCCCAGCAGGCTGATCTGCAGGGAAAAGCCTGGGTCAAGCTGCTGGGCAGCCCCACACATGGGCAGCAGCTGGGAGAGCCACTGAGGCTGCCTGAGTTGTGTCAGAGGGGTGTCCTGGGGAGGCACCTGCACAATGCAGCCGCTGCAGGACTTTTCCAGAAGGCAGGAGCTAGCTTGTTTGCCAGGTTCTCCTAGTTCAGGTCATCCCTGACAGGAAGGTGAGGGTGTTTTTTCCCTCCAAGAGGTCCAGGGCATGTCTGTGCCTGCAGTGGGGCATGACCATAGTACTGCAAAGCCTGTTCAGTGCCTCTGAGATGTGGCATGGGGCTGCTAGCCCAGGACACAGAGGCTTTGGCGTCATGCCAGATCTGTGCAGGTATCTGCTCAGGATTTCACACACCACAGGAAGACATCCTGAAAGCCTCCACAATATTTTAATATCCCTCAGGATCTGAATTTTAAACAGAGCATTAGTAATATTTTTTTCTAAAATCAGCTGAGATACTATTTCAGTGTGAGGTAATGCTGGTTGTTGGGTTTGGATCCTTTTTTTCCCCTCAGGAAATCATGAAGTCACTGAATTTTTGGGGGTTTTTTTTTGCTTATTAAGCCTAGTTTTGTTTAAAAAAAAAAAAAAAAAAAAGGGAAAAATCTTTNAAAAAAAAAAAAAAAAAAGCAGCTTGTGTTTCTTTTTAGTGTGTCCTGATTAAACTTCCCTTTCCATGTCCCGACCTCTTCCTGCATTTCTGTCTCTTCTTCAGCTGCACATTTTGCAAAATCAGTAGAGGTCCTTTAGCCTGTGGTTCTTTTAATCTTCTTTGAAAAATCCAAGGCACAGAGAGTATTGAAAGAAAAATTAGATCTCTGGGAAATGCCAGTTGTTTTATAGATGGTCAAATCATTGCACTTTTTTTCCTTGCCTTTCAGACATGCCTATGTTATTATGTATCACTTAAATTAATTAAATCATCAAATTGAATTATTGGATCAAATGTTTCTTTATTCCATTGTGTCCTAAGCAGGTTTAGTTAAATTAATAAAACCATATGTTTCATTTTATTAAAAAAAATATTTCTTTTTTGGCCATTCATAAGCTGTTTAAAAAAAATGTGGTTGAACAGAAAAGGTTGTTTAATACTAAATCAGTTCAGGTTTTTCAGATACTTTTTAGTTTTCAGGTTTTTCAAGGCTCTGTGCCTTGGAGTAAATTGAACCAAGTCATACTAAGTCATGAAAATTTTGTAATATTTACTGAGAAATCACAGTATTGTAAAATCAGCCTCATTTTAGCTGGCTGTGAATGAGGCTTGTCTTCAGTGAAGCCATGGGAGTCAGGTGCTTAGAAATGCTCATGACCTTCTTGGATCAGGGGGCAGGGTCAGGGAGGATCTCCTGACTCTGAGCCTGTGAGTCCCCTGTTTGTCCTTGGGAAATACCCACTTCTCTGGCTGGCATAAGCTGTTCCAAATGGCATCCAGGCTGGCTACAGAGAGTGGCACAGAGTGGGGGACTTGTCACCCCCTCTCCCTGGGGTGGCTGGGGGTCCCTGTGTGAAAAGCAGCTGGCCAGACATCGTTCAGGGGGCTGGTGCAATTAAGGTAGATCTCTGTCTCTCAAGAAGGTTACCTGCTTGAATTATTTCTAAAACAATTTGATGCATGATTACTTTAAATGTATAAATCTCTGCATGTCCTCCTGGAGGACAAGAACTGGGTAAGAGTTTTAGGTCTGGGTAGTGCTTCACCCTGGGCTCCTGTCTCTGATGGGATTTGATTAGGTGGAACCATAAAAGGCTGGCCTGGCATTTTGAAGTGTAATTCTGTGATGACAAAGGGCGTCAAAGAGGGCAGTTATGATTTATTGGTGCAGTTATCAATAAACAGTGATGTCAGGGAGAATTGATCTGACCATCTCAGCGGAAAGAAGTGAGCATGGAGAGGCATACCAAGGCTCTGAAAGCTCTGTAAATAGCAATAACAGAGATGGTTTTCAGCTGTCCCATCTCATCCAGGTCCTGGCCACCTTCATGCTGTGCTTTGGGAGACATGGGGGGAGCCAGAGGGAAGCCATGGTGTGGCTTCTGACTTTGTGGCACTGACTGCAGAATGTTCTTTTGATTCCTTCAGCTTGGTGTAAAGAGAAACTCACATACATGTATCCATTGCTTTGGCGTACTGTAGGGTTTGTTTGTTTTGCTGGATCATCCTTCTGGGTTGAGCAGAAGGATCTACTGCAAAACTGCAGGATTGTCACCCTTCATGGCAAGAGCAAACATCAAAGATCTTTCCTGCCCAAGCATATTTCTGCAATTCATGTTGCTCAGCTAGTTACAAAATGTGAGTTATAACTGCACAAATGCATTTGACAGGTATTTTTCTATTGTACTGGTAATACTGGTGTTTAAAGGATTTAATCATTTTTATTTAAGAACTGTAGCTACTTCAGTAATTTAACAGCAGTGCTGCATGGCTAACCTGCAAGTCCAAGCATAGGAATGGAGAAATTTCCCCTTCAGTGCTGCTAGGACTCTTTAGAAGTGAAATAATGGCCAAATATACCTGCAGTTGCATACCTGCAGAGTGCAAACAAGCTCAATGTGTTGGCTTTAAAAGGAAAAGTTGTACTGGGAAAAATAATTCTGCAAACAGTGTCAGCCTGATGGGCTGGGTGACACTTTGCCTTTCCCTGGCAGAAGAGACCAGCTCCTTTGCCACAGCACATGCGTTTAGGTATCATTGCAAGTGATTTTCCTTGGTTCGGGGTTTATAGTGAGAAAGAGAATGTGAGAATCTGTCCTGAGTTGGGTATTTTAAACGTGATTTTTAAAGCTTGGTAAAAAATCTAAACTCTTCATAGCTGGGAAGGGGATGATGCAGTTTTCCCACAGCATGTGAGTGCCATCTAGTGTTGTGCATCCCCACCCGGACCTTTCCATGGCAACTCCTTGAAAAGTGTTTCCACAGCGCTGCGAGGGGACTGTGCACACCCCACTCCTCGAGGGGCCAGGCTGTGTTTGTGCTTGGGCTTGGTCTGCCCTGCAGAATTTTGGGTTTGGTACTGCTGGAAGCAGAAGCTGTGTTTTTCCCAGAGATTAAGCTGTTCCTATGCTGATGTCCCCACTGACTTAAGCGTGGCTGAGAAGTGACTTGTGCCTCCACGCTGCAGGCAGGGTTAGGAATGCAGGGCTGCCTGGGGGTTCCTCTGCCTGCTCAGAGGAGATGGCCAAGGCCATCAAAGAGCCACTTTTCCCAGACACTCTTCTCTGTGCTGGTAATACATTACTGACAAACTGTTGAGTATCTTTGAAGAAAGATACATAGAAAGAGGAGTATAAAATAACTGTAAAAATGGACTAGGTTAACAGGAGAGCATTTACTGACACAATAGTGCCACATTTTCAGAGGTTTCAACTCTTTCCAGTGCTCCGGCAGAGCACTTTGGGGTATTTAGCCCTTAACAGCAGGAGGGTGGGGAGGAGGGAAGCTGTGGATCAGGTCTACTGTATTTATTAATGTTCCAGTGCAGAGCTCTTAAGTCACCAAGTTAAAGTGTAGGTGCAAATGTCAGGACTGAGAATTAAGTTGAGAAGTAAGCAACCTGCCTGCAGAGAATGGATTCTCTCATTCACTTTACTCAGGAGAACAGAAAGCAGCTGCAGGTGGTATTAAATCCCATTGGTCTCAGTGGATTGCAGTCTGAGCTGTTACTGTAGGCCAGGACATTAAAGAAAAAAACCTAGCTCTTAGAGTGAGGCACTGTTCTTCCTGTTTGTTTTCTCTCAGTTATTTAGAAGAGCCTCATCTTTTCTCCTTCTGTTTTTCAGCTTGTAGCACTCCTCCAGTCAACATGAAAGTGCAGCCTGTGAACAGGACAGCGCTACTGGTAACCTGGAACCAACCAGAAACCATTTACCACCCTCCGATCATGAACTACATGATCTCATATAGCTGGACTAAAAATGAAGATGAAAAGGAGAAGACTTTCACCAAGGATAGTGACAAGGACCTGGTAAAAGCACAGCATCGACCCCACACATATGTATCAAGCTATCCTTATGTTGTTATTTTCTTGGTAGAAGGACCTAGACGAAGAAAGCAGTTGTTATCTTATAGGCAGGGTAATGTTTGGCCCACAGTGGATTGCTATTTAAATGTTCAGCATTAGTTGAGCATTGCCTAACAGGCTACCCAAACACTGGAGTGTGAATTTATAGTTTATGTGAGTGCATAAAGGACTGAATCTGCAGACACTTTTTCATGTAGTGTTTCTGAGAAGCAGCTGGCTCGGGAAATGGTGAGGCTCTGAATACCTTTTGGCTTGCGTTCAGCTTACAGATTTTCACATTAAAAGTCCAATCCCCCAAAATCTGGTTTTGGGCTCAGGCTTTTCACTGTGCATAACCCCTTGCAGACTTTGGAGCAGTTTCTGGCAGTAAGTGCTGCCAGAGGCCGGAGTTGCATAGTCAGGGCTTGAAGATTATTTTGGAGTGGCCCTGTAGAAGCACTGCCTACATCTGGCAGTGTGAGAAAAAGAGAGAAGAGCAAGACAGTTCCAGCACAGATGGAAACACTGCTCTATCTCCTTCATTTAGGATTTCATCTGCTTGTCATTCTTGTCTAAGTGGAAGCAAGTATTGTACTGGTCCTTAACATTCTCTGCATATAAAACCAGAGTGACATATTCAGGTTTGAAAGGCCTCCATTTATTGTTAATCAAAGAAAGCCTCTAGAATAATGAAATCAGTAATTGTATATGCACATGAAAAATGCAGCAGCTCAGTGTTATTCCTAATGACTGTTACCATATTTTTTTTTTCAAATACACAATCCTCTGGGCCCATTCAATCAGTTATACAATAATACTTCTCTTATTCCCTTAGATGAAGCTTCTTTTACTTCATTTCCATTTATATTTCCAATTTCCCCACTAGACATTGTTATCTGGGTCACATTAGGGAACGATCTGCCTCATGAAATCAGAAAGGAATCCATTGAAAGGCACCCAAGGTTATGATGTATTGTAACCTCTCTCTTGTCATAATTTCACACTCTTAAGGGAGTTTTTTTAATCAGGTATAAGGAGGAGAGCCTTAATCAGCAAAAATGAGGTGGGCACCATGAAAGCATCCTGTTTTATGTAAAAGAAATAATTACAAGTGCAGGGAATGTGATGGAGCGATAGCTTGGAAATAAATTGCGATGAGACCTTGTGCTGTTCAGCAGAGCTTTGGGTTAAGAAAGCAATGACATCTTAGTCTATTTTAGGGGCAAGAGAAGAAGGAAACCCGTTTTCAGAGGAAAGTGCAGATTGTTTTCAGTGCTCTGGCAGATACAGTTGGACTGTCCCATCTTGAATCAGAGCTAGACAATGTTTTGCTGTAGAGATCACAAGTATTTCAAGTGACTCACGCAGCTACTCCTGAGAACTGATGTGATTGTGGACTAAGGCAACTCTCAGGTCTAGGAGTAAGCAGGGATATCCCAGCCCAGGGTGCTCAGCCATCATGTTGCCTACACCAGCATCAAATTGCCTTAACCAGTTTGTTGTGAAATAGTAAATTTGAATATGCAGTGACTTTTCTGGGCTTATCCTGTATTTGGGACATGGATCTCCACCTAAAAAAAATCTTATTATAATTGCTGTAAAGGCAAATGACTTAAATTTAAGTTTTTCTGAGGAGAGCAGAGACACTAAGGCATGGAGACTATCATGAGAACAGATGTGGGACATGTTAATGTCTTTCTCATGGTCAGAGTCAGCAGCGTCTGGTGCATCCCTTCAGCCTTGCTCTCTCCAGGGAATCACTGAATATTTCTGTGTAGAAATATAACTTGTCTTACATGGCATAAATGTTCTGTGTTAGCACAATGCTTTATATATTTCAATTGATCTTGGACAGTACTGTGGGGGTAAAAAACTGAATAATATCTATTTTTTTTAAACAGAAGGCCATCATTAGCCATGTCTCACCTGACATCCTTTATCTGTTCAGAGTTCAAGCAGTTTGCCGAAATGAAATGCGTAGTGACTTTAGCCAGACTATGCTCTTTCAAGGTAAAAAAGCCACATACATATTTTTACATTGAACTATTCTTTGTTTGTTTAATATTTTCTTTGCAGAGTGCAATATGGTGTGAACTTATTTCAGAAGATATTTGAATGCATGTAGACAATGCTAATTTCATATTGTGGCCAGTGACTTGATCTGAATCTCATTTCCAGTGGGGAGAGTTTGCCTACACCTCTCACTGTCAGGGTTTGTCAGCTTTTAGGAGAATTTAGAGGTTTTCTTGGTACTAGTTTTCTGAAACAAATTCATCACAGACTGCTTATGCATCAGAGGCACAGCTATAACAGAATGTGAGCCTGGTCGGTGTCTGTTTTATGTAAAGAGGAAAGGAGATCAGTCCTACCTTGACAACCACATGTGGAGACATTCAGGTTTTACCATGCACGCAACCTCAGTGATTTCCAAAACATACATATTTAAAGAAAATCAAAAGAACTAGATGATAAGCTGTCCTTTGTCATGGATTTCCTTTTTAGTTTATTGGAGAAATGTGGTAAAGCTGAGATTTGGTAGAAGAACTTAATGATTTTAGAGGTTTTTTAAGTGCTGAATTTTTGCTCCTTCCTGGGAATTCATTATGACATTTTATTAAGTAGGGCACGTTTTTGCCTCTGATGAGAGCATTCCCTCCCACTCCAGCTTATAGATGCATAAACCTCAAAATGGATAATGGAAGAATAAAACAAGCAGAGAGTTAAAAGTTTAAATCCTTAGGATGAAGCAAAGAGTTGTCACTTGGATCTGATGCTGTATGTGGAACAAAGTAATAGGGGCATTTTTCAGTGTCATTTTCAGAAGGTGTAGGGGGTTTGATCCTGCTTTGCTAGCACTTAGTGTCTGAGGGATGTCAAGCTATAGGCATGGTTTAGTTCTGTTGTGTTGGCATGGCACAGTGTTGGCAGCATTGCAGAGAGAGCAGGGATCAGACAAGCGTCCTGTCAAAGTCACAACTCATGTGTAGCTCTGTTCTGGGTACCTCAGCACGGTGTTTTAGACTTTGCTTTTAAGTGCCAGGCAGAAGTTAGAAACTGGTCTATTGCTTATTATGACCTCTTTTACTAGATAATGGAATGGAAAATTCTTTGAAGTTTGACTACAATAACTGTTTAATCACAGTTAGGAGTAAACCATTACTGACAGCTCTGTAGGAGATCCTTTGGGTACTCTAGCCCAGTTCTAGCCCAGTATTCAATACAGTGGAAGTGATACACACATCTGCAGTGGGAGTAGATGATGTGATTCCTTCCACATGTCCCCAGAAAGAAGCTGCTGTTCTAATCTCAGGTTGTACCCAACGTCTAACCTAGAAAATTGATCCATTTGAGCTTTCAAAACATTATTCAGAGGTTGATTGTATTTGTACTTAAGATATATAGCAATAAATAATGATAATATTATAAGGACAGAAAAAATACTATTATCATCAAGCTATTCTTGCTTCCTGTGTAAGTCATCCAGCTTGGGGTTGAAGGAGAGAATTGGTTTTCTGTCAGTAAGCCGTCATTGCCAGGCCTGAGTAATTAAAGCCAAGCAAGTCTGTTTAGGCACAAGCACAGGGTGAGGTGAGTAATGCCCAAAGAGCTGAGTTGCCTTTGCTCCAGACTGAAACCTGTACCTGTGTTCTGTAGCCACGTGTTGAGCAGTAGTCTAGCAGTTGTTCCTCTGTCTCCTCCCCTGCCCTGACGTGCTGCTCTTCTTCCCTCCCCAGCTAACACCACTCGAATTTTCGAGGGGACCCGAATTGTGAAGACAGGAGTGGTAAGTCATGGATTTAGGGAGTGGGGATTTGGGGATATTTCCCACCAGGTGGCAGCACGATGTTGGAAATCTGCAGCAGGACCCAGCTTTCCTGGGGAAGCGGTGTCCAGACCTGTCAGTGGAGGGTTTATAGCATAAAATACAGTTCCAATATGAAATGGTTTTCTAGCTTCATGCTCTGAGAGGCTTTGACCACCAGAGAATCAGGTGCAAAAAAGTTTTCCTCAATCTGTATTCAACCCATTTAGAGGGGATTTGGAAAATCTTAATGATGATTGTGGAAATAAATTTAATTTCTTTTATTAACTGTATGAGAAGAAGCATCTGCAGCAGAAATACAGCCACACACAAAACATCTTTGCTCTTCCAGTGCTTTAAGGATACCTGTTACTGTGTGAAAAAAGCCTGAACAATGTCTTTGTTTTATTTTAATTCAGATGAGACTAACAAGTCACTTGAGGCCAACTTTTGTATTCCAGAATCAGAAATGTTGGTACATTTACAGTAAAAGTGGAATACACTGTTTCAGTTTTGAAAGCGTCTTATTAGTTTATTTCATATTAACTATCGATAACCTGAATTTCTTGGCATCCAGTGTACCGAGTTGTTCAGTCAAATTTATGGGCTGGATTCATACTATTGAATTTACTCTAAGTACTTTGCTTCTGGTTTTATTCTGATCCAGTTTGATATACTCTCTAGTAAGCAAATAACATACAAATCTTGCATTTGAATGATTAATGTTTGTTTAATGATGTATAGATGTATTCTAGATATATAAAATCTGCTGTCAAATTTTAATACTCAGTCCAGCTTTAAGACTGTTCATGCCAGCAAAAAGCAAATCTCACAGTGCCTTAGGGATTCAGATTGATAAGTATCTGAAATTTTAGATGCTTATTTAAAGTTTTGGCTCAAAATCTCTAAAGCACAGGTTTTCATCTGAGATCTCAGGTTCTCTGTGATTGCAGCTGGTCAAAAATAACGTGAGAAAGCAGCCTTTCTGTGTTTGCTGCAGCATTTCAACTACACAGCTTGACTGATCCCAGGAACTGCAGAGATGCAGAAATACTGTAAAGTTATAAATTTCAGTTTCCAAAATAAACATTTTACATTTTCTTCAATGTTCAGCAGCACCTATTTAACCCTTTTTTGTCGTCATCTGGTGCATACCTTTCCAGCTAATGGTCCTCCTGCTGATGAATTCAGTAATGTGAGACATTTTTCAGTAATTCAGAGAGGGAGAATAGTTAGGTTGTCCAGAGGAACCACTGACTCCGCTCTTCCACAGAATTATGCCTTATCTTCAGATAATTCACTTCAATCTCTTTTTCCACCTGTAATTCTTTATGAATAGACCAAGGTTTAGTTTTTTATGTGTGTACTAAGGGTTTTATTTACAGCAGAGTACACACATATGCAGAGACCTGCATGCGTGCAGTGGGTTGCCATTAGAATAATACTGGCAGGGTGCAGAGGATGCAAAGTCCATAGTTCATTACCTCATTCTCTCAGTGAAGCAGGCAGTGCCAGTCCTGCCATTTGGTTGGTGGTGGTGGCCAGGGAGAGTCCTGTGGATGTGGAAAACCGAGTCTCTACATGGGTGTCACAGCCAGGAGGTCCTGGCAGATGTGGTGGTGGCTTGCTGAAGGGCTTCTGATGCTCTCCACATCCTTCAGGAGTGTCCAGCTGGCTATGCTGCAGTTCTTTTGTAACAAGAGCAATGCCTCATAGCAACACCAGTCCTTAGGAGAATAATCCTGATGGGTAAATTAAGGAAATAAAAATAGTATCCTTTGAGGCCCTCACAATGTGCGTGGGAAGCGCCAGAGTTCCTTGTCAGAGCAGACCCACCAGCCAGGGATGCTCACGTTGGCAGCCATTATTTTGGAACAGCCCTTATGTAACACTGTATTTTTAAACTCCTGTATTCTGAGGATTAAAGCACTGTGAGTAATGCAGCTGAACTCATTAAACTCCTTTACATTCTTCTCACCCCAAGAGGAAACGTTGCTCACAAGTCAGTAGTGATGTGGGCGGAGAAGGCCCCGATGTAAAATAAAGATAAGGATAAAGAGGGTTTTAATGACGATGTGATGAAGGCAGGAAGGTTTCCTCTCTTCGTGGTTTGCTGATAGCTCTGTGGCATGTTCTGTCCTGGCTCAGCCTTTCATCTACCTGGTGTTGAGTCTCTAGTTTTAGGAGAATAGCACGTGTGTGAAAAAGTAGGGAAAAGCAAGATGATGACCCCAAGTGGTATGTTGGGCCCCTGCTGATGCTCTCTGCTGTGTTTTCTTCCCCTCTGCTGCCGGTGATCTCCTCAAGCCCACAGCATCTCCTGCCTCCTCAGCAGACATGGCTCCCATCAGCTCCGGCTCCTCCACCTGGACCTCCTCGGGGTTGCCCTTCTCCTTCGTGTCCATGGCCACAGGCATGGGCCCTTCCTCCAGTGGCAGCCAGGCCACCGTGGCTTCCGTGGTGACCAGCACCTTGCTGGCAGGGCTGGGCTTCAGCGGCGGGGGCATCTCCTCCTTCCCCAGCAGCGTGTGGCCCACCCGGCCGCCTGCGGCCGCTGCCCCCAGCAAACAGGCCGGCCGGGCCGTGGTGGCCACCACCGAGGCTGCTGCCGCCTCCCCGGGGCCGGAGCGGGACTCTGCACTGACCAAGGACGGCGAGGGGGCCGAGGAGGGGGAGAAGGATGAAAAGAGTGAAAGCGAGGATGGGGAGCGGGAGCATGAGGAAGAGGAAGAAAAGGATGCTGAAAAGAAGGAGAAAAGCGGGGTGACGGCAGCCTCAGAGGCGCGCAATAGCACAGAGCCCAGCGTGGCCGTGGCTTCCCCCAACAGGACTGCTGAGGAAGAAGGAAATAAAACCCTATCGGGAGAAGTGCCAAACCAAAACATTGCCCCCACGGCTGGAGGTGCCGAGAAGGAGAGCTTTGCCGAAGCCGACACTCAGCCCCAGCTGCTCCCTTCCACCCAAGTGCCACCAGCCTTCACCGACGAACTGTACCTGGGCAAGATCCCAAGAAGACCAGAGACAACAAGAAAACCTCCAAAGGTGGACAGGTTTCCAGAGGAATATCCCTCAGATAACAAATTCATCACCATTAACCCAGGTGAGTGATCTGTGGGGAAACTGTTTTTGCAAGCGTAAGTTTTGGAAAACAATATAATCCAAACTCCTTACTGATTTCCAGTAGATACAGCACTTTTGTGGTGTCTGGATACATCTGATTGGCAGGTTGTCGCAGGGCCCAACCCCACAGATTGTTACTAGGGGAGCAGAGAGGAAAGGAATATCCTTTTATTGGGACAGATTCATGATCCTTGTAGCTTATTGGAAGAGAAAATCTGGAAAAAGTTTAACTTCCAACGTGCTACATCAAGGGCTTTGTTGAAAAGGGAGGGGAATGCAATGAACTATAGCTGTGAAATTAATTTGGAAGAGCGGCTGCTGTGCTGAACTGGCATTTCATAGAAAGTTTGGTGCATGTACTTCTAGGTAATTTATTTTATCTGCAGGATTCTCCCTGACTGGGCTTTTGAGGTATTCTCCCAAATCAAAGATCATTGCTGGTTTATTTCTCAACACAACCTACATGCACAGATTTTCCAAAACAAGGCACCTTCTGCACTGGGATCGCCTTCTGCTTTTTCTGTGAGAAAAAAAAAGTCTTGACCAGGCAGAGTTCAGGTATTTTCTCTTTGTCCTGATGAGAATTGCCAGTGCTCCTGTACACTCCAGCTCTGGATGTGTGCACAGCAAATGCAAGCTCTTGGAAGCCTGCCCAGGTGATCTGCATGTGCACCAAGCCTGGTGTGGTCAGGGTTTGCTGCACTGGCCTCTGCAAGCTGGTCCCTCATGGTGCTCCCAATGGTGCAGAATGTCCACACGTGTTCCTGCTTGGGGAGCTCCAGGCACTGGTGAGGAAAACTGCAGGAAGCAAGTGGAGTACATGCATGTGGATTTATTTTGGGCTTATTTGTTTAGCTTTAGATTCATTTATTTATTAGACAAGTTTATTTGAGTGATTATGTGTATTACCACAGCATTTTGTATGACAGTGCATGTGTATTACCAGTGCTTTTTTTTTTGTTTGTTGTTTTGGGGGGGAGTTATTACTATTGTTTGTTTTGCTAATCTGTAGAGTGTTTTATAACTTTTTTTCCATCAAAGCTGCTCTAGAGGAGTGTGAAAAAGCCTTACATATTTATTTTTTCACTACATTGATAAACACAAAAATGCAGATATTGTGCATTCAGTTATAGCTCAGAATCAACTTAAAAACAAAGCTAAATCCAATCTTTAATAACATTTGTTACAGAAATGCTGACCAGTCTGTAATGCTGTGAATTATAACTGTTCTGTTGGAGATCAAATTAACAATGCAGAAGCTGATAAGTTTGCAACAGGTTGTGCTGATTTTTTTTTTAATTATTTTTATTTTTAATACACTGCTGTTATTCCCCAGCTGGAAATCCTCAAAGGCCAGTGCTCCCAGAATATTATCTGAGATGCCTGTCAGGCAGCTTTCAACATGCCACTTGCCCTAAACAGCTTTGTGTTAGGAAGGAGGACTCTTGGGAGTGCTGCCCCTGTGAGAAGACACGTGGGAATGCAGAAGGAGCTTTCCTCTAGGCTGGATCTAGGTTACCAAAGACACAGGCTGGTGAATTAGACTAGCACAGAGCCTAAGACTACTTGCTTCAGCTTAATTGTTTTCCCCAGTAACATGGAAATTTGCGATTCAGACAATTGCAATTTGGAAATATAGACAGACCTGACCTAACTCATGCCAGGAGTTGAGTTCAGTTAAACTCCAGCCATAGGAAGACCTCTTCCTGTGAGAAAGGGCCTTAAAGGTTTTTCATAACAAAGTAAGCCTGAAATCAAGACAAGTGAAGCCAAGAGGGCATTGCCAGAAGCGTCTGAAAGGATTCCTGAGCATCAGGACAGCTAAGACTGTTAAGGCCACTTCCAAAGCAAGCAGAAAGCATCCCTGCAGTTTACTCTGTCCCAGAGGGCAGAAACATTTTTGATGCATCTTTTCTCCTGGCATCTTTTCTCTTCTGCATCTTTTAAAAGCAGGTTTTAAAAAGCTGTCAAGGTTTCAAAAATGTTTTTGTGAGTAGAAAGTTTAATCATTTTAAAGAGTAGAAAATTGTTTCATAACAATGTGCATTTGTAAAATTAATTATATAGCATCAAATTAGCAGTTGTAAGGAGATAACTGAATGGGGAAGTACTCATGAGTGTGCATGATTACAGGAGAACAGGGAACTCATGAGAAATTACAGGGAAAGTGCGAGGCCAATTAGTACAGCAAGGCTCATTTTCTTTTAGTGCTTATTTCACATGTACATACACACACACCTCTCCTGAGGCCATGTCATTACTTTCCAAATGGCACTGGCCTCTTTTTTTGCCTGTGGTATTGGCCAGTGCTAATGATTGTCTTCTGTCACCAAATGCTTGCTTGCATTCTCCTCTTTCATTTTCCTGATCATCCTTTTCTCTGTTTTGGTGCCCATATTAGACTAATTGTACTTCTGATCTGCAACTGTTATACACACAGCTGCTCAGCATTGTCTGTGACTCTGAAACCTGAAAATCAGAAAAACAGCAATTAAAATTATACTCTCACAAAGAGGGAGGAAAAAAGAAAAGAAAAGAAGCAAGGGAAAAAGATGAAACCCAGGATGATTCAGTTTAATCAGGCTAAGGCAGATACTATCCCACAGAATTTTGGTTGATTGTGCCAGACAATTAAACAAATCCTTTGTTTTTTGCTGCAGTTAACAACTGGGCTGTTGTAAGCAAAGTAATAGCTGTGGGGTTGGGGCAAAAAGCCTGAGTGGAGAGCTGGGACTGAGGACAGAGAGATGGGTTTGACTCCTCATCCAGATTTCAGCCAAGTCTCCCATCTCTCAGTGTTCACCCACCTCTGCTGAGTTCCTCCCATGAGAGGGCTTTGTAGAGACAGAGAGATCATGATGTGCAGGGTTAAATTTCAAGCCTGATGTATGCATTTAACAAAGACTGAATATTGGATTTTAGAGCAGTCTTTGCCAGGTCTGAGGTTACAAAAGCCTTTTAGGGATAACCTCATTAGCATAATTAAACATCTGTGTAATTCTTCTCCATCTGCAGCAAGGATTTTTAAGCTGTGTTTTCATGTGGCACTTCAGCCATTTTCACACAGAATCACAGAGTGTAAAAAGTTGGGAGGGACCACTGGAGTCAGCTAGTCCAGTCTCCTTGCACTGGAAGTGTTCCCTATAGCACTTTAATCAGGCTTGTGTCCAGACAGCTTTTAAATATCTTCAGAGATGTACATGGCAACTTACAGGAGCAAACAGCAGAATGGCTTGAAAATAAAAGAATTGAATTATTTAATGCCTGCAAACTATGAATTTCAGATACAGGATTAAATATGATTGGTATCTGTTACAAAGCAGTGAAAAGCCATGCTCAGCAGTGCACAGCCTGTGACTACTGCAGGAGTGCCTTGAAGGAATTGGGGGTAACAGCTGCACCATGACACAAGCTTGTATCAAAGGTAATACTTCCTTAAGAAACATGGGTTTGCCTTTTCATCATTTAATAATATGGCCAATATTATTGTCCAGAATTAATTAATACCTTTGTGTAAGTTCATAACTTCATTTACTCAAGGGAAAGATGAGCAAGCTGACTTTCTCTTAGGAGACTGTGGGGTCTGAGGCAGTTCAGCAGCTGGGCTTTTCTTTGTTAATGGTATCTGAAATGGTACAACAAACAGAACTTTGTCCTGGTAGTTTGTGCAATGGCAAGGAATGATAAAAGTAGATAGGTTATATAGTACTGCTATGGTTGCTTATTATAGCAAGCAGTGTTACTTAAGGGAAATAAACATGTTTCTTTTCGCAGGACCCAGTTTCCAAGAATACACAGAAAAAAAGCACATTTCACAAACTGTAGAATGCCTCTTTCTTACCTTGACCTTTGCACAAGAACTGCACTGCCAGAGCCTCCCTGGCTGCCTGATGCCATCCAATACTCCCTGTGCCAGGGCTCATCCATCCAGTGCCTGGGTGGAACTGCTGAATGGGTGGTTCACAGAAGTTAGGGACTTTTCCAGACACAGGAGTAGATTTAGTAGTGCCAGGGCTTGTATCATGTGGGACCTCCTGAAACAGATATGCTGTAATAATTTTTATTCCTTCCTACTGGGATGAATTCCAAGCCAGTAAAAGGCAAACTGAATTAATTCAACGCAGGCATATGCCACTGGAAACTGTTTACATTTCTTAGCAAAAATGGAGTTTCCTAGTCCATTTTTTAAGCTTCCCCCATCCCCTGCCAAGTACAGCTTATGGTGTGCACTGTTACAAGGATATGCTGTTGACACTACCAGGGCTTGACATTCTTGCTTTGGAAAAGAATGAAATGGTGACTATTTTTTTTGTTTCATACTATTTTGTTATATGGGAGAATAGGAAACCGTAGATGCCCAGGTCTGTCTTTTTGTGTGTGTATGTGTTTTCATTTCATCTTTTTCAAAGTAATTCAGCACACTGGCTTTTCTTAGGCTGCTCTGCCATGACACTCAAGACAGACGCCAGCTCCCCAGCTGCACTGCTCTACCTCTGGCCCCAGCTGCCGTTCTTGTACAATTTTTATTGGCACTGGTTTGTTTAAGCTCTTGCAACATGTTACTTAAACAGTGGAAAACACCTCAGACTATTTCTTCAAAGCCAGCACAGGAACTATGTATTTTCTTCTGAAGCACATCACTGCTTGGGCAGTCCCACCTGGAATTTCAGGGCCAGCCATCAGCATTAGGGAGTAGCATTTGCTATTCTGGCACTCAGCATACTGAGCACTTTCTTGTCCTCACATCTGTGGCACGGGGAGTTGGCAGGGGTAGATAAGTGTGTTCTCCACACTAGACTGACTAAGAGGAGCATCATGAGCACTGCAGAATTTAAAAGTTTGCATTGGGACTCCAGCCCATGCTGTGCTTACAGTGGAATTGAATTTTCCTCCCATGCAAACAGAAACATATGGGTTTGTGTTGAAAGATGTGGAGGTGAAGCTAAACAGAATACTGTCATTAGAGAGAACTGAAGCAACACCCTAATGGATATAAGGCGGTGGGACTGGTGGGACTATTTGGCTCTCCTACAAAATTTTATTACATCACGTGGTTTTTTGCTTTGTCCCTTTTACTATTCTGATTAGTAACACCTCACAGGCTTACTTTTTTCATGCTCTTAAATGATTTGAAATGCACTTGTAATAATTGATCCCTCAAGACTTAGCATTTCGTAAGTTTGGCAAATACAGAGAATAAGCCTTTGCTCTAATTTGGGGGTTGCTCTTTTCCTTATTCTTTGCTAGTCAAGGAATTCAAAGATGTTCAATCAAAGTCCACGTTCACTTCCCCCAAACATCCTTCTGATTAGTATGTCATTTAGGCTGCTTGCTAAAGGGCATTACCTCTATCAGCCTAGTTCTCAAAACTAGGAAAATTTCTTGCTGGGCTTGCAGCAGCCTCCAGCCTTGCTCTGTTTTCAGCAGTCAGGCAAAAGCATTTACAATTAACCTTTACTTCCACGTTAGTTGAATTTTACTCCTGCCTACGGAGGAGTATAATCTAAATGCTATTAAAATAGAGTATGACTTCATATTATGTGACATCTGGTGACTTCCAATTATCTGTGTTTTGCCTGCCTATGGTGAAAAGGCAATTATGTTCTTCTGGTAGGATTTGCAGCAGTTTCAGAAGATATGATAATACAATACTGAATGAGAGCAAGGAAGCATGTAGGTAAGGAGAGACTCTAACAGGCTTAAAAGTAGAAGTCAAGTGTACATGTTTCAGTCCTTGAAATCTGAAACTGTTTGTACTAATCCTTTCCCATTATGTCCTGTTGACAGGTATTGATCAACCACTGCCTGTTTGTTAGGAAATATTAATAGGATATAGAATCCACTTCTGCATTTTTCTTTTATCGTTCTGTCTAAACCAATTTATTTATCAAGTCTAGATGATTTTGCACAAATTAAATGTCTTTTGAAATACATTGGTGCAGTGTCTATGCTCATTGGCTCCAGTACTTGCAGAACTTCTAGATATCCATCTTATATATGAGACAATAATTTTAGTGAGATGTCATGCAAAAAGTGAAGCAGAGTTAATTCAGCCAGATCTCAGGGTATTGACGAACTTTAATTTTGTTCAAAAGCTGTGGCATAATGATTTCTTCTGTCAGTTACAACACATCCTATCCATTCATTCATCCACCCATCTTGACAATCCATATGCTAAAAAGTGCTTTCATATGCAGTAACCCACCAGATTGTGACAATTCTGCAAATGATGTGACATGACACCCAACATGTTGAGGATTTTTTATTTTAAGATAGTTACTGAGAAATTTATTTCTTAAGCAAAGTATTACACAGAGCTTTGCAAACAGGGCTGTCCTGCACTGTTGAGAAACAGAGTACATTTACCTGCAAGCACTGATGATGGAGCACAGCATTGGCTCGGTGGGGTACTCCACATCTGATAATAGGTGCTTGCACAAAAGTGTCCTAAAAGTGTCTATGAGACCATAATTACAGGCAGTAGTAAAATCCTAGCCATATGTGGCAATAAACACCATACTTCTGTGCTCTCATGTCTCAGACTGAAGACAAATGGAGTCCCACTCTGCAGTTAGAGGATCTCTGCTCTGTTTACTCATAGCATGTAAAAGGGATAAGCTATTTGTTTTGTTTACACATTTTTCCATACAGTTATTCTTTTTTCCATCCAGTGATTGATTTTGTTATGTGTTTAACACACAGCTGGCAAGAACAGCTCCAGCATGGCCACGAGACCTTCTCCTGGTAAAATGGAATGGATCATCCCACTCATTGTGGTCTCAGCACTGACCTTCGTGTGCCTCATTCTTCTCATCGCTGTGCTTGTCTACTGGAGGTGAGCCTGTTTCCTTATCAGTGGAACTGATTAGGATTTGAAACACATTTCAGGTAGTGTTTTTAATGTGGTCCTGTGGTTTTTTTATTTTATTAGAAGTTGCAGTGATAGATGCATTAGATAGTTCTCTGGGTGCTAGAACAGCTTTGTTGGTTAACTGTTTAGCTGCCTTAAATACTGATTTTTGTGTCATGAAAATAAGCTTGGTAGAGCTCTGCCAGTGGTAGAGCCAGCTGTAGTGGTGACAAATATTTTCACAATTAGTCCCCCTGAGGTAGCTATAAAAAATTGTCTTTGTCTTGGGCTTCAGGAAAGGTGGTTGTGGGAGAAAATCCCAGCTGGACTGGCCTTGGTTTCATGGGTGTCTTTGCCACAAACCTCCTGTGTAATCTTATGCAGTTCTTTCCTTCTTTTGACTGTACTTAAAGAAAGTGGGATAAGCTTCTTTCATATTCCACAGCAATGCTCTTTAGCATTGGTGAAGAGTTCAGAAGCACAGCCTGCAAGGTCTTGAAAGTAAAGATTGCTTCTTACAAAGAGACACTGTCATTGACACCAGTGGACATTGGTTCAGTGGTGGGGACCAGGATTAGCATCAACAAACCCCTCTGCATTTGATTTAGAGTAAATTAAAACCTGCAGCACCTGCTTGTGTCAGAATCAGAAGCCATAGGCACCTCATTTGTCTGGAAGTTAACATTAACCAGGGATAAGCCACATACAAGGTATTTAGGAATTATTTCAAAATCTGATTAGATGGGATAGAGGAAAGTAGCTTTGATGAGAAATACCAGCCCATTGATCATTATATTTACAGAATCCATTAAAAAAGTACCAAGCTATTTTTCAGTACACCCATTTTGCTGACAATTAGTTGGCCCAATTGTTGAGGCTGAGAACATTTGAAAGAATTAATAAGTAGATGGCAATAGTCTTGTGAAAAGAATTTCTATTAACATTTGTAAGTAATTAACATCATTGCAGTGAGACGGTGAATAAAATTGCAGTGGTATATGCACAAAAGCTGAAATAGGAAAGGTTCTAAAGATCCCGTTGTGGTGTCCTGTTTTTCAATATATATTGTCTTTATTTGAAGTACTAAACTCGGTCATATTCACACCAGGCAAGTCCTAGAAGGATATGGTATGTTTCAAAACACTGGGATGAAGGATTAGTAGTATTTATCTAGTGTTGATTCAAAATGCTCTTCTAAGGAGGAAAGGTTTTGAAATACTAGCAGCTATTATCTAGAAGAATGTTGGTACCTATCATTGTTTACAAAACATTTCCATTTCTTCACAACTTCACTAGTGGAGTGAGAGAAATAATTGTAAAATTTGTGTTTAATTTGCTCAAAGAGTAACAATACTGTCCCTGAAAAGATATTAAAGTTGGTGGAGATTAAAAATTAATATAGTCATGGAAATTATGTCATGTAGCAGTCAAAGTTTTTTGATAAATATGAAGCAAGAAATAAAGGAACAAACTTCAGAAGACATATGTACTACCTTCAAATAATCTGTGTCTAGTTCTGAGGATATTTAACAGATACAGAGAGTGTATTAAAAATACACATGTGTTTTAGGACAAATCAACAAGCAACTAGAACACAAATCATCCCCAGTAACATTTCACATTGTGTAGACCATGTACGTCACTGAAGCGGCAGCACAGCATTTCATTTGCAGTGTGATTGCCTTTCCTCAGGGAAAAAATAAAATGTTTATCTCTGTGAGTGTTTTAAAGTAAAGAAAAAAGTGGTTCTGAAGCACTGCAGACTCCAATTCAGAAGTTTGAAAGGAGCAGTAATGTGGATTTTCAGGAAAAAAATATTTAGCTAAAGATGTAATGGGCAACATATGGAATAATTTGCTGAATAACACCATCAAAGCAAATGGCATGAAAACGAGTTTGAGACAGATATTTCAGAAAAGGAAACATGGTATTGAAGTGCACAGCGGAGAAACACTTGTGATGAAAGCATAACCCTCGAGGGGACAGGCATGCTGGACCAAGGGGTCTTTCCTTGCACAGCAGTACTTTGTTTTGGTGTTAGAAAAAACATTCTAAGTCAAAACCCAGAGAACTAGAGGAAGCAGAAGAGACACAATTGCCCTTGGCAATGCACTGTGAGGGTAAAACAAATTTTATTTTTGCTTTTGCATTTTGGAGCGTTTTGAATGATGATTTGAGACCGGAGGTGACATAAGCGGAACAACGAAGCAGAGAGAAGCCTTCTGCTTGTTTCCATCTCATCAGTGCCCTATTATCCAGGGACCAAAATAAGGAGTTAGAGAAGTTGCTTGGGAAGGTTTGGCAAAGCATTAACTTCGTTTGGTCTCTTTGTGGCTCATTCCGTGATACAGCAAAGAAATAAGTTTTGTGAAGACTTGTTGTAAAGAAGCTTCATTTTCTGTTCCCTTTATTTGAAAAGGAGACTGTCATTGTTTGATGAAGATTTCCTTTTTTTCCATCTGTTGAGCTTCCATACTGTGTTTTAGAGACTCCTCGTAACTGAATATATTTGGAAATGACCATTTCTGAACAAGACTCGCTTATTTGCAGAGGTAATTTGCTGTTCTCACTTCCTTTTTCATGTGGATCCTGGACAAATGGTGAAAGAATATGACTAATGTTGAAGAGAAAGGGTCACTTCCATCTTTTTTGTGTGGTGGCCATCTCAATAATGAAAAGGGATGGGAACTTGCAGGCAAGCAGAGCTCTGAATTACCTTTCTACTAAAGTTTCCTGGATTCAGTACTTTAAATGGCACTGCTGCACAAAGAGGCCTGTGTGATTTTAAGTTGGTAGAGTGAAGATAAACTAGGTCAGCATAATGAAGCTGCAAAAATCGTGCTGCCTTTTATCCCAGAAAAATGAGAAGAGCACAATCAGAGGGTGACCACGAGCCATGACATCCGCAGGGACCTGTTGATAGTTGGGCTCCCTGGGCAGGAGGGGCAATGATACTGTAGCTTCAGTTTGCTTCTGTGCATCTTTGATTCCTCTTGAGGAAAAGCTGGCCTGGCTGATCCTTGAGCTGTCGTGGGCATGATGAAGGGGACTGTTGCTCCCAGGACCTCTAGTGCTTAAATTAATTTCTTTTAGCATCAAGTTCAGAATTTGAGTCTTAGCAGACAGAAAAGGTGAGGAGACCACATCTTGGTTTTACTCACCATAGGGATTCACCATTCACTTTTGCAGTGGCACAATGGTGCTTCTTTTTCTGCTTTCTTTCCTTTCATACTGGTTCCTGCTGTAGGGACAACAACTGAGTATTTCTGAAAACTGTACACTGGGATTTTAGGACCTTCACTGGAGCACTGCTAGCTCGTCTAGAGCCCATTAAAACGTGGGCGTCGTGAGGTGCTGTTTCCCAAACACATTACTTTTTGCATTTCTGGGCATTTGTTTTGCATCTGTGATTTTATACCCAGACTTAGTATCATGAGATCCATCTGCAGATCTTCAAGGTCAGTTTAAAATCTGACTTGGATTGTCTGCAGTCTTTGCCACTGTTACACTCACAGCCTTTGCTACAAGCTCTGAGAGCGGCAGGATGTGTTTGGTAGTGACCTCCAAACTATTTAGGGATTGAGTGTGACTTCAGTTTTTTTGCAACAAGATGAGTTCCTATAGTATGCTGAGCTGTAATATGGCTTGAAACATGTCTTTTCTAGAACTTCTACTATATTCTGTAGCAAATTGAACTAGTCCTGAGTATTGACACTGAGGGGTAAACCTAGTAGGGTCAGTGTCACTTTCATCTTCACACAGGTGCAGGAGGCTGACTAGAGTCAGGAAATGAGCTGAAATATTTTCATATACAGTAAGTTCTGTCATTTGGGGGGAAACTAACACTTCAGAAGAGAGTGGTAACCTTCCACTGTTTGTTTTTCATTCTGATTTTTAATCTAAACACTACAGTCCTATAGATTGTGGTTTCAAAGGGAAAAAATAAGCAGAGAATATTAAGAAGCAATTAAGATTTTAGAGTTTAGCCAACAGCAATTTTTAAATGGGAACTAAATTATAGCCATTTCTCATTTTCAGCTAAGAGGAAGAAATTCATTCATGACTATAGCTGGAGAGTTTTCTTTTTCTTTCTTTTGAACGGATACCATAATTCACCTTGAATTATTGCCACCATCAACATCCTGATCCCAAAGACAAAGTGGGAATATTGTACTGCATTTCTTATTAAATCAAGCTGTTTATACAGTGCTAATATGTTTACTTTCGGGGGGATTTTTGGAACAACGCAGCTGCTGCCTTTCAAAGAGCAAGCAAGCTTGTGTTGGTTGTTTTATAGCTGTGTGTGTATATGAGACAGCTTGGGAAAAAGATGTCTTTAATTTTCCTTAGGCAATACCCTATAGAATTTAGTAGAGAGAGTTTTCTTCGGTTTTTGTTAAGCATCTTGTCAAATTGAACAGAATCATTGGGACAAGTCCTGTAACAGAGCCTTGTACTTCTCTGGCAGTGCCTTTCTGTGCAGGAGAAATTATACTGGGCACAAGGGAGATGTGTTCTTTTTTTCTGACTCGGTCACTGATTTCTGTGGGACCTCAGGCCAAGTCACTTACGGGTTGAGAGTATTATTGTCGAACTCAGTGGCAAAGATCTCACTGGCAGCAAGCTCAGGTATTCAATATTTCAGCATCTGAGTTCTGACACTGGTGAAATAGCACTGAAGAAGCTGTATTTGTATATCAACTTGTAATATAGCAACAAAAGCTGCAACATAAAGAACCCTCATATTTACCATGTCTAATAACTGTGCCTTGGAAAACCACCTTTTGGTGTCAAATTCTATGGAGCTTGCACAGCTACTTAGCTGAGAGAGTGTTAAAACTTAATTGGGAGGGAAAAAAAGAATCTATCTGTACCAGGTTGTAAAAAGTGCTAAAATTGTTATCTGAACCTATCTCTAGGTTTTATTTTATGAGTACACAATGTGTTGTTCATCTACTGTACTGATTGGAAAAGGAACATTGCAAATTTACAGACCATTGTAAAATTGTTTGCTTACAATGATAAAAGCTTCTTTCAGCTTACTCTAAAATGTTTGTGATTCTTCTCATTTTCTCACCCATGGAGGATGTTGAGTGGTAACACTTTCTGAGACCCTGGGTGTTAATTTTAAGAATGCCTCAGATGCAGTTGTATGAGTATTTATTTCAGCAGCAGCAGTTCAGGCAGGGTCCTCTGTTCTGCCCTTGTTCTGCCCTCTGTGATCCCACTGCAAATGTTTGTACAACCATGTGAGGAGATGGATTGTGAAATAATCCATGTTTAAAGAAAAATAAACTTTAAAAAAAAGAGGAGTTTTCATGTCCTGATTTAAACCAGATTAGCTCTTAGTCTGGTTCATGTAGTAACAGGACAGAGCTGTACCAGCATAACTGAAGGAGCAGCATAGTGCAGGAATGAGAAGGATGGATGGGGATGCTCACTCCAGCATTGTCCTCAGCAATGCCTGAGGACCACATCCATTCCAGGTGCTTGTGTTCATCTTGGGGATGGCAGTGCCCCAGATCTTGTGTTACCACAGGCACTGAGGAGAGCTGACAAGGGCAAGAGGCTTCCCTTCTCCCTGGAGACAGCCAACTCCCCAGGGAGACAAGGGAAAACATGGAGGTGAGTAGCAAACCTGAAACTTCTTGCAGTTTCCATTTCCTTTTTTAGTGCCCAGCTGTGCAATGCTCATACTGAACAAGGCGTTTTCCTCTGGGACTGGCCACATCCAGTCTCATATGATGAGAGATGGGGACGGGGCAGATCACGGTCTGGTAAATGGGGTGCAGCCTGGCCTGATTCAGAGTCCTCTGATCTCCTGCTCTCAATCCAGGCAATGCAGGAAAAGCACTTCAGCTCTTACTGCAGAAGATCCAGGTTGTGTGTGATTTTGCCAGTGCCAGAGGTAAAGTTACTTAGGCCCTTCTGTGTTCAGTATCTCAAAATGCTGCTCGTTTTCATTAAAAGGGAGCGGGCCTGTGATCAGCTCCCTCTTATCCCACTCTGGGACCCAACCTCATCTTCTCTGCCAATGTCAGGCCCTCACTTTCAAGCCAGATGCTCAGGGCAGCTGCTGGTTGCTTGTTCTGGCTGTTGGTACCATGCTTTCAGCGCTCATCATTCTTCCTTTATGAGGAAAATCAATATGAAAACTTCTGTGGCAGCCTCTCTGCTCTTTCATCCAGCAGGACACAGCCAGGGGCAGGGGGCAGAGCCCACAGGTAGAGCCCAAGACCAAACCGGAGTTCAGTGCCGCCGCTGCGCCTCGCGGTGTTGGCTCAGGGTTTTATCGTCCCCTCCTGCAGGGGAGCTGAGCCCAGCTGGTCCCAGGGCTGGTGGGACACGGGGCTGGCTCCATGTGGGAAGGGCTGAGGCAGAGGAGCCCAGGACCTGCACCTGCAACCATTCCTCCCCAACTTCTTGTTCCATAGCCAGTTCCCAAATGGCTACTTTCGGGCCTTTCAGAAATCATGGGAGTTGTCAGTTGTTACAGAAACAGACCCCCTGCTGTTGAATTGGCCCCGAGATGCCCATTTGGGCTTTTGAACAGACTAACTCAGGCTCATTAGACAAAAAAGAGAGAGAGACAGATTTGCAGATGGAAAGTTGCTTTTTAAGCATGCTGGATGGTCTGTTAAGAGCTTGACTGTGGAAAGGGGCATGGTTTCTCATTATATGCCTGGTACTTTTACTCTTTTCTAATTAACACTAGGTTTAATTTTTTGACACCAAACAGAATTCTACAAGATACCATTTCCTTTCTGGTGAGGCCAATAGTGACCTGCTGCTTTATAAAACAACATATTTTGTCTTGAGAAAGGAAACAGGTATTTGCTCTGCTTAAATGTAGATCAGTGGTGATTTCCAGAACTATCAGGATATTGACAAAGCTCAGAAAACACTATTTTCAATTCTAATTATAGAGTATCAGGACCAAAATCAATAAGCACATTCCAACCCAGGAATGTCCCATTTCAAGGATATAGGACTGTCTAGATTTTGCCTCAGGTTTAGACCTGAGCCATCCCACTGGTGTTAACAGAGTGATTCCTGAATGACTTCTACCAGCTACAACAGACTATGCCATTGCAAATTTGAGTCCATGTGACTGAGGAACCTGTATCATCTTAAATGGGTTCTCAGGAGTAATGTAATTGCAGTTTCAAATTTCTTCTTGCTAGATATTTAAAGCCAGCTTCTTCCTGTGCCCCACATGGCCAGCCTTCATCTGAATTTCATGAATCAGTGTTCTCCTCTCAGCTGTCCAGTAAATAAAAAGCAAATACAGTTTTATAGCAGGCTGATGTATCTCCAGGTGTAAATAAGAGAGGACTCTGGGGTTTTTTATGTGATTCACCTTTTTTGCAAGGAAGACTGTTGCATGAGGTGGGGCAGGCAGAGCAGTTAGCAGACAGGGGAAGCAAGTGCTCAAGTGTATGAAAGGGGTCTGCAAGGAATCTGTGATCTTCTGTCCCTGTTGTGCTGTGGATGTGAGGGGCCTTTGGCTTAAATTACAGCAAGAGGGAAATTTCTGTTAGACATTAGAAACAACCTCATGATAAGAAAGACAATAAAGTGGTGGTCTGTAGAATTTCCATCATTTCTACATTTCAGACAAGGTTAAGCAGCTCCAGTGAGGAGCAGCACAGGAGTCTGATCCCTCACAGGAGCTTCCAGGCCTGTTCTCCAATTCTGCAGTGCCAGCCTTAAAGCACACATGGAAGCTTGAGAAAAGAGGAGGGATGGTAGAGTGTGATAAATTGCCCTGTAAATCACAGGCTAGAAGCCTGCCTGTCACTCTTAAACTGTAGCATGTGGGTCAGTTGTGTGAACATCTTTCTGCAGGCACTTTTATGGACATGGCCACTGAACTCAGTGGGAGCCTAGATGTGCATCACCTTTATTTTGAAAGATAATGTCAAGCGTGCAATCATGAGCCACACAACAGGACAATACAAGCTTCGAGTGTGGAAGACTGGAATTCAAAATATCATGTTAGTGACCTTGAAACCTCGCAAACACAAAAAGTATAATTTTTATTTTTAATTTGCTATATGATGTGTCCCGTAAGACCTGAGCCATTCATGCTGTACTTTGCCCACAGGCCATCCTAAGGGGGTGAAGCATATGCAGAAGACTTGGCAGCAAGTTGGAAGACTGCTGTTGACACCCCTCCTCAGTTTTGTTTAGAGGTGTAGCAGAATTTCCCCAGCATTTTTAAAAATTCCTTCTTCTGCAGAGAGAGCAAAGGAGAACGGGCAAGGGCAGCTGAGGTCAGGCAAGGAGGGATCTGCACAGCTGCAGTCGATTTTACTGTTTTGTCTCTGTGGAACTAATTAAATGGATTAATTGCAGACATTTTTTTCTCTGGAAATGCTTTCCCCAGTGCTGTTGTAATGGTGAGGTCTGGGAAAAAAAGAGCAAGATTTTATCTGTGCAGTTGCTTGCTTAATAGTTTGCAATGCGTAAGTTTGAACAAGTATTTTTTAAATTTCAAAGTATTCTTATTAATCTCTATTAAGAACAAGTTTTTGAGTGCTCAGAAATAATATGCCATGAGGAGTGTGGGTTTTCTCGTAACTAGAGTGGTGGAGGATGCCAGGTACCACTGGTATCTCCTACTCATCTGCTGGGTCTGTTGTAAGTTACCATAGAGGAAACTCTTACACAGCTTTAAAATTTTTGTACTCTGACTTTTAAAGCTGTGAGATATTTTAAAAGACAAACAAATTTCACAAATGCTTTTTGTGAAATCGTATCACTTTATGAAAAGAAGGCTTTATTAAGAAATTGATGCACTATTTTTCTATTCCCCTCCCCAGCTCAAATAAACAATTTGCATACCCCTTGTCACTTGATCTATTGTTAGTTAATTTCTTTTCTATAATATTATTAGTATGTAAGAGTATGAGTTAAAAGTGTATACAGGTGTCTCTGGGATAGATTCACTCTCATAAACTAGTAGGTTCAGAGCTAGAGCAATGTCTCAGACATACTGTGAATGAAATATCCTATAATACAGCTAGATGTACCCTGAGGGAACAGTGTACTTCTGCTGTGAAACTGTGAATTAACCACAGCAACCAGATAAATTATATTTTTTCTCTCTCCTTGTAGCCATAAAATATAGCTATTGAAAGGCCTTTTCCTGTCCTAAGTCCCATGGCAGCATTTGGACTAACATTAGCACCAGCTATTTCACAGCAGGCTGTAGTCTGAGTGTAAAATTATAGGGTAAGAATATTAAATCAATTCAGCAACCTTAGCTGCTTGGATAAATACTAGGAATCAGCAAACTAGTAAAACAATAACAAGCAGGGGTGAACTTCATTTTACTGTTCTTAAAACCTGTGCAATTTGGGGAAAAACAGGGCCTTGGAATGCATAACACGTTGTGCTGCTATTACAAATGTTGCAAGTACACTAATTCATTCAGTTTATTGTAGAATGCTGAGTTAGTTGGTTTAAAAGAAAACAGTTCCTCTATTGCTATAAACAGCATGTGTTTTACTCTATTGACTTACAGGTTAAAATCCATTTGAGTTCCAACTTTTAAGCTGAAACAGGCGTAGGCAGCGTGCCTGGGTCTTGATTGGTGGGTTGTTTCATGTTTTGGAAACCCTGTCTTTTCCAAGAAAGAACAAAACCTTTTGCAAATGCCCTACAAATTGACATTTATAAAGTAGTAGAATTAAGCCAAATTTGAATTGTAAAAATAATGTTAATGTTAAAAAAATGAATAAAATCAAAACAGTTCTTACTAATGACAAATGTTCTATTCCCTGAAGGTTCAAAATTGGTTTATGATTCTGATCAAATTATCACTTAAATGGATGGATTTCTGCACAGTGATTTGCTCTCTACAGCCATTTTTTAGTCAGCATCAGAAAGTTTCCAGTGAGTGCTGGTAAAATTCCTCACATTTTGTAGGAACCACATCACCATCAAAATGGTGATCATTTACTCTCCAAAGTCTTCAAAGTTTCCTAAATTTCAGTGTTCATCAGTAACAGTGACTGGTAGTGCAGACATGAAGTGAAAGCTGGGAAGAGGCAGTCTTCATACCTGCCTTATTATTTCAGTTTAGTTTGTATTGAATTGTTTTGCTTTTTAATAAAAGCTTGGGGCATAAATGTACCAAAATGTTAAGTCTCTGCCCATTCATACAGCTCCTTATTTTTAAAGGATTCAGTATGCTGTTTCAATCAGGGAGTAAATGGATTTGCTTTGCAGACTCCAAAGAGCAAATGCTGAAGGCTGAATCTAGACTTCATCCGCAGAACCAACATTTTGACAACAGCAAAAAAAGATTCTCCTGGCCTAGATATTATTGCAGGCTTCATACTCATGAATGAACTGGTTTTCACCACTTTCCTCACTTTTAGGTAGAGACAAGCCTTTAAACTTAAAAAGGGCTTTTCCTGCAACCTGTTTATTTTTCAGCAAGCTTTTCTTTAGGTCTCACATGACAAAAGTTGCAGTCATTTTCTACTAATACCTTGTCTCCCTACAAATGTACAATTGTCCTGTGTCCTTGTTCTAATTTTGGGGACCTGGAGGGGAAGAGAGAGAATGATGAACAGCTTGTCAAGCACCAAGGACATGTACTTGGTTTATATCTGCCACAGTTATTCTGAACATGGTTATGGTATGGAGAGGTTTATAAACTTTATATTTATTAACAGTAATTCCTTATTAGGAAAAAAAAAATTAAAGCACACCATTTGCATGCACAAATCACCATAGTTTGATTTGGGTGCTATTTAATACTGAATCTATCTAGGCAAAGCAATTGTATCTATGTGGAGATCAATCCTAAAGAATAAAAGAGATGAAAGGATTTTTTAAATGATTTGAGCAAAGAAAAGATTGTCGTCTTTTTCCTGAAACTATGGAAATAAAGTTTCTGCTTTCTAAAGGAAGATGCAATAATTAGGAAATTTGCAAATGGAAATTAGCCTGTGTCAGTCTTTGTCTTTATTTATATCATTAAATGCAGTCTTTAATTAGCATATATATTATTCATGTTTCAGTATAATCCATTTTATAAGTCCAAGTTAAAATATAAAAATCAAAATGGGCTTGATGCACCCTATTGTTCACATGCAAAGCAGTTAACATAGATGTAAAGATATGAGGTGAATTGAAACATCCATATTTCATAAGGATGCAGTCTACGTTTTCTGAAATTATGGCTTGAACTCTTATTTTTAACTTTTTCTCATTTGCATACATATTACTCCCTGTTTAAATGATGTGTTAATTCTATTCATTAGACTTCAGTGGATGCTTCTGACTCTCCTGATAATCAAGCACAGGTCCCTGGAAAGCAAATTATGGACTTTCATGTTGCAAAACCCATTGTAAACGTGACATTTATCACTGCAAAGCCAACTCCTGTGGAGCACTTGGCTGCAGTCAGGAGGGCAGAGGCCTTTTTCTTCTGCCTGTGGTAATGATTGTCATCTGTGGATAAGGAGCTGGCACCATGTCCCCAGTGACTCTTCAGAAATGGTTGGGCACTTCACAACTGCTCCACAGTCTTGATGGTAAAAATGCCAGTTCAGTTCTTTGAGGGAATAATTTGACTCAGGTGCTCACACAGCTTCAAGAAAATGAGTGGTGTGGAATTTTCTGTTATATATATTCCATTCCATATAATGTGATGGTGGAGACCAGGATGGGGGGACCTGACCTAGATGGGCTGTGTGCTGTCTGAAGTGTATTTGGCTGTCAGAGCTGGAGCCTGCAGCTTTGGCTTTGCTGTGCTTCCAAAATATGCTTGTACTTCAAAATCTGGGAGAAGAGAGCCCTGAAAGCAAAGCATAAAAGTGACAACAATACAACAGGAGTCCCTTCTCCATTCTCTGGGTTACTGAGCCATACCCTGTTATAAATATGGGAAGGATCTCTGGGAAGAAAAGGGGCAGTGAAATAGTGTTGGAGTTAGGTGTCTGCTGTTGCATATTGATTTGCCAAGGCTATGTCAATTAATCTCTTTAATTTTAGGTATAAAAACATTGTTATCCCAGTGGCAAACCCAAGGTGATAATTTTGGAAGGTTTTATGCTGATGGGGTGAGCCCTTAGTGGTGCCACACAGGGATTTGCAGTGTGTGCTCTAATTAATAAAAAAATGGTAGGAAGAAGAAAGATTTATATTGGCATCTCTGCGAGGAAATCCTTGACATCTTTAAAAGCCCATAAGTATAGTTTCCATCTGGTGTTTTGCAGAGCCTGGACCTTTACAAAAGCAGTGCTTCTGTGCTGCAGGGAATTAGTTGAGGACTTCGTGATAGCAGAAGGTGAGAGTTCAACATGTGGTTTTGTTAGCCACAGAGCTACAGAGAACAAGTTCCCTGTTGTATAGCTTAAAGGTACAGGTGGAGACTACTAGAAAGAGATCTGTTGTCCCTGCAGCTTAGTTTTATTCCAAGTGCAGAGAATAAGAGAGCAGAAGAGATCAGTGCATTTGATACACATTCTCAGCAGCTGCTTCATCTCCCTGTGTCCGGCTGTGTAATCTCCCTCTCCAGATCTTCCTGCATGAGAAACAGCTGGGCACCGCAGAGCACAGGAGAACTGATCCCCTTTCACCAGCCTTTGGGATAACCCAAGCTGCAGCTGGGCCCATGGGGCAACGAAAAATCTGTGTGTTAGTGAGATGCAGTGCTGTATGTAGGGTCTGAGCTTGCACTTGGATCCTCTTTCCTTACCAATGCTTCCTTGTGCTGAAACTGTGCAAGAGAGTCCCTGAGCTTTTACACCAGCATTTTTGAAACACTTAAACCCATCTGCAGCCCTCTCCTCCTTCACTCCCTGGACAGTGAGTGTTGAGTCCAGTGGGAAAGGCTGTGCTCATTTCTGGTGTGATGAGCACAGAAGAGGATTCTGAGGAAAAGGGACTTTAGCCTTAACCCAGGGTTTAAGGTTGTCCACAGCTCTTAATTTCCTGGTTTGGGTTTTATTTTTCTTTCATAAACCTGGAAAGTAGGCAGCTCAACTCTTCTGGGAAATGAGGCAGAGGATAAGCATTCCCCTTCCATCCTCTTCCTAGAATATTTTCCCTTGTTGTGCCAAATACAGCAATTTCCCATATCAGAGGGATGCATTGGCAACCTCACTCCTTATTTTGTTCTGGTGACTGGATTAACATTAACATTGTGATTGCTCTCCACCAGCATTACTCTATTTTACTGAGCTTTCTGCATAGAATGAGTTAAATACATATGGGTTGAATGCTTTCTGTTACAACTCATGTTCTATCTTGACCTTCTTGGCTTCACATATTTTCTCTTTTTAAAGTTACTAGCTGTATCTGAGATCTTAACGTCAACATTCCCATTTATTTTGGGAAATAAATATTAATGAGATGGCTGCTGATAGCATTGTGTGGGTAAAAACAAATGCTTTTATAATAAATGGAATTTAATATTAATTGAGTGGTTTGGAGTTAAAGCAGGATATAAAGTGACAAGCTCATGGCACAGTAAAATGCCCTTTGCAGGAATCCAATTAGTAGAGGGAGCAGCAAATCCTATGCAAACTTGCTATAATCACACAGGGGCAATACAAGAGTGGCGTGTAATTTGGAGCCTGGGACCTGTCCCCTTGAATGTCTCATAATTTCCATGAATCAACATTTAGCTACTATGTGGTGCCAAGTTCACATTATTCTGCTTTTTCCTGACAATGCTGCATCCCATTGCTCCAGCCCTCCCTCTCCTGAGGGAGACAGTATGTTTTGCAATAAAGGACACATCAATTAATTCACTGTCCTGCTACATGTCTGTCAGAGAAAAGCGACTCATTTGTTAGGCTACTGAAATTACTTTGCACTGAAAATCTGCTGATGTTACAGGCTTTTGCCTGATCAGTTGAAGCTGTTACCTTTGCCATTTCCCCAATGAGGATGATCAAGAGTTGTCCCCTTTCAAAACTGCAGTCTTTGTTCATGATTTGGAAAAATAGGTTTGCTGAGATGTGTTGTAGATAAATGGCTGTCCTGCCTCAAGAAACCAAGTGCAGTTGTCAGATATATCTTGTGTTGTAAAGAGTGAGTGATGTATTCATTGCGTTTGAATTGTTCAAAAATAATTTCTCTAAATATTATGTATTGTTTTCATCTGGCAGATGGAGTTGCAGAAGCTGCTATAGCAAGAGTTTGTTTGTGGCATTTCAGACAACCTGGGTATTGTGTGAAATTGGCTTAGCAAGCCTCCAAAAGGAGGGTGCAGAATGTAAAGTGAGGGTGTAGGAGTGATAGTCGGGGCAGTGCTTCCAGGCTGATAGAGAAGCGTGTGGAGAAAAAAAAAAAAACAAGTAGCAAGTCAATTTATCCATTCTGTCAAAATGGCTACGATCAGCCAGGAGGCAAATGAATAAACGGATCAACAAGTATTTCACACTTGTGTGTTCTCGACAGGAAATCACAGATCTGAAACCAAATGTCTGGGACAAAACTACCAGAAATAGTGGCAAAATACTCTGCTGTTTAGTCTGCATTTTCAACATTTTTAGCTCACAAAAGTCCTTGAATTAAAGCACTATAATAAAGCAGGAACTTGTTACTACGTTTCCCAGATATGAGCAGAGATGAAAATATTTGGGGTGGGTCTCACAGCAGGACCTCAGTCCCCACTGGAATCTCCCTTTGCTGCACAACCGGATGTGTCTGGCTGGCCGTGGTGATGGCTCCTGTCTTTTCTTCTCCCAAGCTCACAGTCTGATGGCAGTCAAAGCACCAGCAAAGATCACATCAGAACATGGAAATGAAATGCATGAATACAGCAGGAGGAAAATGGATGTGGATTGCTAGAGCTGCCAGGGCTGAACAGCTCACCTGGGAGCAGACATCTACTACATTCCTCCAGGACACTGCCAGAGCTGCCATGGGCCTTCCTGAGCTTCAAGAAAAGGAAATGCAGAGCCAAGAGCTTGTGTTTAATTATATGTCTGCTTCTGCTCCATGCATCCAGACACATTTCTTCATACATTAAGAAACACATTTTTCCTAAGATGTGAACTGCAGTTCTTGTGGACTTTTTTTCTCCTTTTCCCCAGTCCCACATTTAACAACACTGAAAGGTTGTCAAGCACTTAATAAAAGATAGGTTTAAGCTTTAGAAGTAGTGCAAATAAAGAGAACAGTCCATAAAAAGAAAGTATATTAAATTGTATCTGGTGTTAAGGGCTCTAATAATTAACACAGGTTGACTGAATTTCTCCTGTTTTGTTTATGTGCAATGAACTTTTGTCTTGAATCTGCTTCTGTGAATAGTGGCTGTTTCTACACAGTGATCAAGACAACAGGAAAACAATGTTTTATTTGCCTGAGTGTGTGCTTAGTGCAAAAGAGTTTGTCATAAGGATGAAACCAGTTTCTAGTCTTCTGTTTCTAATTTTCAAAATAACTTCAACTGATTTTTTAAATGGAAAATCTCTTCTACACCTGTTACTTTATGGTTTTTCAATTCTTGGCTCTTGTATGTAATTAGAAGCCTGCTAATAGACATTGTGGTAACTTTTCTGATATGCCTCATACTTGGAATCCTTTTTGTGTAATAAATGTGTATGTCCTTGGTGCTAAAATTCAAGAAGCTTTGAATGAGTTATAGACCTGAAATTTCCAAGATGTCCTTTTCTTAATAAATAGAAAAGGGAACTCTTACTGTCTTTATTTCATGCACTGTCAGGATCATGCTTCCAGTCCCCTCTGCCTCATTGTGTTGTGGATTCTTCCTCTGTTATTTGCTTATAATATTTCTAGAATTTTTCTTACGGCTCATTTGGTCTGTGGAAATGGTAGTTTAACACATGCATTGTTTTTGTTTCCTGTGCATCTTTATTATGTCTGTGTATGCTTGTACTCATTTGAAAGCAAACCAGTGAGAGCTTCCAAGTCAGAACTACAATTTCATAGGAAAATTAAAGGCAGAAAGCACTGTCTTAAACTGATAGAGTCAGGATACAACCTGGCAGCCTCTTGGTCAGGGTGGTGGTGGCAGTCCAGTTAAATGGTGGCTGCAGTCCTTTTGGAGTGATAGATGTGGTTCTGTGGAAGTGGTCATCCTGTAGAAGGGTCTGATCTTCTGAAGGTCCAGCGGTGGTTATGTAGCTCTTGTCCTCTGGGAGTCCAATAGGTAGTCCTGCTCATGCTGTTCCAAATCTCAGCTTATATCCAGGTAGGAATATTTGGTTCCTCCCCCTGAGCAGAGCATCTCACAACAGGATGATGTAATTTTTTGAGTCATTCAGTATGGTCTCAATGGCCCATTAATAGAAGATATCTCCAGAGGGAGTTAGCAGGGATGAGTCATGGAAGAGATAAAGAACACTGCCCCACCTGGTTTTAATAGTTTATGGAGATGGTGATAGGATGCATACTTTTGATTACATCTTACATTGTAGCCTAAGACAATGCTTAATGCTGCTGTCTGATTTTTCAGTGTTAATAAGATTTTTCTTGTAGTTTAATTATCTTGGGATTTGTTTATGTTGTTGTTGATGATGCTATTTATTTTGTAGAAACATTTTCACAGAAAATACAGTAGTTTAAGGCAGATGCTACTGGAATAGTCCTGATGGTATGAGGACTTTTCATTGTGATACGTTAATTGATGTGGGTCTTGGTGGCCAGTGGAGAGAGCCCAATGGGGATATTCACACCATGCTGGCTGCCTGATTTAACCAGAAAGCACTTCAGGAAATGCTACTGTGCAGCACAGGTCTGTTAGTGCAGAGCTGTGCCCAAGGCAGGAAGCCCAGCAGACAAGGAGTGCTGGAGCAGTACCTGTGTGTCCCCTGGCATCGGAGAGAGGTCCCTGAGTCTCGCTCAGGTGTCTCTCCAGAGTGAGGTAGGGATGTATCCCTCACACTGCAGCACAATACACAGCATGGCAACTCTCAGTGGTCTGGTTCAGTGGTTGGCAGTGTATTGCCCTGATATTTGTGTTTCCTTGTCACATTTGTTAACCTTTGAATGCAAGAAACTCATTAAAGCAATTCCTGAGACGCACACTCCAGGCTTCCCCAGAGCTCTCGACTCAGGCCCTGATTAGCATCAGCGACTGCAAGAAGCAAATCT
Source organism: Hylia prasina (assembly GCA_013397195.1). Lineage (NCBI taxonomy): Eukaryota > Metazoa > Chordata > Aves > Passeriformes > Sylviidae > Hylia > Hylia prasina. The sequence continues at coordinate 3,662,109 of VYXD01008937.1, read as the reverse complement.
CCAAATGGGTTGATTGATAGCAAGATTAATGATCTTCAAGATTTCTGTCCAGGTTTATTATGGGGAGGCTTGCAAATCTTTGCTTTCAGCGAGATGGGTGGGGAGGAAGGACCAGCTGGCTGCCACCCAGTCTGTCTGTATTAGTGTGATGAGGTGATGGACGAAGCCCTGTTAAAGCACCAGCACTAAGCAGTGTATTTTCAGTGTTCCTATTATCTACCAGGTACTAAATAATTTGCTCCTCTGCTCTTGGTGCCAGCTGCTCTTTTCTTTTCCTTTGTGCTGTGCTTCCAAAGGTGTAGTGCCATTTCTAACTGTGTTTTAAACAGCGTTAACAGAGAGACCATGAAAGTTTTTAAGTAGCTATTTCTTGCTGAAGTGGCCAGTGAAAAAAGCCCACCCTCCAAATACTTGGTGATTAAGAGAGAAAGAAAATAATCATTCTTTTAATATTTATCTTGGCCCCAGATAAGCTAAACATGAATTATGTCCAGCAGTGTTGGGAATTCTTCCTAGTTCTCCCATGCAGCTTTAGTCCAGGTGCACATGGACACATGTGTTGGAAAGATGAAGCTTCCCACTGTGTATTTCATTATATTTAACAAACTGGCATTTCTGCCTGAAGATGGGCAGGGACATCAAAACTGAGGAACAAGCTGTGCTTAAATTTTTACGAGACTTTTATGTTAGATTCCAGGCTAAGCCTTGGGATACCTAAAATATCTGTCAATTGAATGTCCCAATGTCCCATTTGGAGGAAGAAAAGAACATTTTTTGTAAAGGCAATAGCAGAGCTCTCCTATTTTGAGAGTAATTAGGTGGGAGTAATTAGGGACATTTATATGAATATTCAAAAGAGAGACTCCTGTCTCTGTTTCTGTTGTCCTCTCCTAGGCTGGATCATCTGTCTTCTGGTTTTCTTGTAACACTGTGTCCAATCCAGAGGAATTACACTTTGCATTTAAAATTGCCTGCATTTTAATGTCCCACTGTGTGACCTTGTTTTTATGCATTTTTTTCCTAAGATTCATCATCCCAAAAGGAATTCATGTCCTTAAATGATAATATCAAATATACCAAATTTTGAGATCTTGGAACTGCTAAAAGCTCCTCTTTAGAAAGAGGCAATCTTCATTGATTGCTGTAGTTCTTGTGATTATGGGACAGCTCTTCAATTGCTTAAATCTAGCTTTCTTTTGTGAGAAAGTTTTAGGTCTCCTTTTTAATATTGCATGATGTTTTGGGCATTGGAAGCACACTTTATAGGAAGTGCCTGAGGTATTATTTGCTTGGGAAAGTCATGTCTTTGTTTTCCTCTGTAATTTTCTAGCCTTTGTTATGAATGTTGCATTACATAAATAGTTGGCTCAGGGAGAAGAAAATTAATATGGCCAGGCTTTCCTTTGGTTTTTAAAGCTGTGCCTAATTTTACACCATTTTAAGATACCACCTAAGAGGTATGTCTACCCTATTTTTGCCTGAAGACATTAAAGTTCTGAGTGGTAATACATATAACCAAGGAGCTGGTTCTCTTGCAGTAGAAAATACTGATGAGTAAACCCATTCAGTCATCTGTAAAATTGCTGAGTGTATCCAAGGCAGCTGTTGTGAGTATTGATTAAAGCAGGAGCGGAAGGTTTGGTGCCTCCAGCCCTGTCAGAGGTCACCAGGAGAGTAATTAGCTACCAAGTGTCACAGGGCCAAGTGTCATCACAAATAAGGTTTCACCATTGCCTTGGCTGTTCTCCAGGGACGCCAGGATGATGGGACAAGGAAGCGTGGAAAACGTTTGTGCTGAGTTAAACTAAGACTTATCCACATGATTTGCAATTAAAGAGCTTTCTAAGTGCATTTCTGCACTGGCCACCTGGGTGCTCTCTGGTTGCACAGCTGATGAAGGGGGAGGACATGAAAGCAGCCCATTTGGGGGTGTTGTCATTTCTTAACTGTTTAATTATTTGAATATGCTTCTAAAAATCATGATGTTTCACATAATGCCTGGGTTCAATACTGTATGTGATATAAAAGGTTGTCTGGGCCCTGGTGCAGGAGAGGATTGGGAGGATTTTTAATTTTGTGAAGAGCTGTGTAGTCAGCTGGCAAATTTAGGCCATAAATATTAAATTAACTGTCATTTTGTGTTGGAAATCCCTAGTCTTGTTTGCCGATTAGTTTTTCAACTGGACAATTTTACTAGTGGTGCGTTCTTCAGCACAAATATTGTCTCGAAGTTTTGTCCGCCTTCTATTTTTTACTGTCCATCTGCCGTTTCCCAGCCTTTTTCCTGTCTTTATTTCCCTGTGATACTAGAGAATATTGTGGATGGACAGATAATCAGCATTTGGAGTCTTTTGTGGATGTGTGTGGGTCAACTCCCTAATGTGGAAAAGTACTTCTCCTTGCCCAGAGGAAGTCCCCTGAAATGGACAGTCTACTTTTCACTGTTTTGTCTAGGATAACATGCCAAGGGCTTGGCATGCCATGCACTTCTGAAACCTACCCATTTCCATCCAGACCTCTCCAGGTACCATATCTGTGTGCTGCTTAACACTGCTGTAAAGAAATAAAGAATATTTTAGGCAGAAACTGCTTTGTGGGGAGAAGGCAAATGGTCTTCAGGAGGGATCTGCTGGAAAATCAGCATTACTGTAGGGAAATTTTCCTCCTTTATCAGCTTTCCTTTATTCTCCTGGTTTTTATGCGTTCCTGCTTTGTACATCCTCCAGCAGCTCCAGTTCAGTCAGCATTCAGTGCCTTACTGCTCCAACATGGCACAGGTTCTTTTACAACTTGGCTTTTGAATTCTGGTCGTTAGGTATTAAGACCTGTGAAGGAAAATAACTGTAGAAAATTAGGGCAATATAAGCCATTTTCTGGCCAAAAATAGTAAATGCAGATGCCTCTCTGATAAAATGAATGTAATATCACTGCTCCATGCTGGTCACTTATTCATATTCATAAGATAAGCTTTTTTCATGTGGTTTTCTCTCCTTTTTTTCTTCTTAATGCTTGAGTCAGTTTTATTGCTCATAAAAATCAGTGACTGATGACCCCAGCTAGAGCAGTGCAGACTGCAGACAGCTGTTGTCCAGGCTCCCATCCACTGCTCTGCTGGTGACATGGTCATGATTTGCAGCGCTTCTGTTGTTCTGAAGTCTGTGCTCTTTTCTGAGGAGTCATTGCCAATTCTGACAGTGACAAATGCTTGCCAAGGAATAGTGAAGCTAGTTTAAAGTGCAGAGCCATGTGTTACTAGTACACTTGACTGCATACATACTCTGGTTTTGGTGCCAGAAGAAACCAATCTTAATTGTGTCTCCTGAAAAACATGCAAAACAGTTCAATGGGAATCTGAAGCAGCTTTTCTTCTATTGAAAGTGAGAATGAATGTACAGAGGTAGTGAAAGGGGATTGTTTCCTGTCTTTACATTCTTGTTTAGGAGTTAGTTGCAGACACCCCCGTGATGGAGGAGCATGGGGAATGAATGCCTGTATCCAGGTTGCATTTGGTAAAGACTAAGCCATGTCCTGTGCAGCCTGGTTTAGAGGTCCCTTACAGATCCTAATCTGACTCTTATTCCATCCTTCTTGTTCTTCCCACCAGCTAAAAACTGTGTGTAAAAGTAGGGCGGCTGCAGGGACTATTGGCCTCCTTGTTAACAAATATATATTCTGCAGAGGTTCTGTCTGTGGGAGACTTTCTGGAGGAGGGGTGCCTGAAGGACAGGATTTGCCCTGCTCTGACAGTAGTGAATAGACCTGCAGGACCCTTTCAAGCCATCTGCCCCCAAATTGGTCATGCTTCAGCAGGTAATGACCCAGGAAGAGAGCTTAGAGCTCCTCGATGCTAGTACAGAAATAAAGTAATATAAATCTAGCTGGCCTAGGAGAGGGAATGCACACTGCTGCAGCCAACATCAACTCCTGGAAGAAGGATAAGTGAACAAAGAGCAATTGAATGTGCTGGTTGCTTCATGCCTCCCTGTGAGGTAGGGCATGGCTCTTGGGTGTCCCCAGACTGTGAAACATTCCCTTTTGGTTTTTCCTGTGTTCAGCCACTGCTCTGGTGGTTCCACCCAGCCAGTGCAGAGGCAATCACTTGTCCCTCACCATAATCCTGGCTCCTCCTGTCGCTGCCCTGGCTGCTCCAGAGCACACAGATCCCGCCTGTCATCCCACATCAGGGGATGCTGCCTGTGCTAGACCCAGTACAGAGGAGTAAAGGGCAGGCAGTGCCCTTGGAGCAATTCCCAGCACTCCCATTGTCTGCAGCTGAGCTGTGTTTGCATTGGAGGCAGGATTAACACTGACTACCTTCTACATGAAAATAAAATGCATCTATAATCCATACTTTCAGGCCATTATGTGAACTAGTTCTCCCTCTTGCTTTTAGAGGAGTATAAAGGAGAAGGTGCTTGAGCTTTAGTAACTAATAACCAAGTTTTGACACTCCAACCACCCCTGCTTGTAATGTCAAAATCTCACAAGGCATTTCTTCTTAAACCAGAAGTTATTCTGGTATTTTGCTCCACAGAGATGGAACAAGCATTTAACCCAACTAATCAGGACCATCTTTTGGCATATTTTTATGCTTTCATCTTAGTAATAAGGTGCTGCTGCTCTGGACTTTGCATCCTATTAGTTTGCTTTAGTAATTCACAGCCAGTGTCTCTGCAAAAAGATTCTGGGATGTTCTCCTTCACATTGTCTTTGCATTCCAGGCCCTGCCTGTGCTGCTTCTCTGGGGAGATGCTAATCTTGCAGTGTTTTACTTCTGCATTTGGGTCCATATGTGACAACTGTGTGTCTGATCACCACAATCTCACACCGTTATTGTACCCCAGGGAAAGAGAGCCACAAAAACATATGGGGCTAGAGAAAATGGTGTGCTTCACTGCTCATGGGCATATTTCAGAGACAACAGACTCTTTGGTATTTCACAGAAAAGATATGGCTCCCCAAAATCTTTTAGAAGTAATCAAGGTTGTGATTTGTTTTTCTCAACCGGTGCTGCAGAAATACAATAATTATTCTCAGATTAGTGTTTCAGTTGTTAAGATTTTAATAATCTTTTATGCCATGACAAATCCCAGTTGTGCATTCACTATGGACTGCTTCTGTTAGGAAAAAAGGCCTGTTATTCTTCCCTGCTGATAGTGGTGCACATGGAGCAAATTGGCACAGATATGCAAACACCTGCCCATGTATACACACTGGGGTTAAAAGTTACAGGCTGAAGTGCTCATGTGAAAATAGGTGTAGATTTGAACCTTGTCTAGCCCTGCATCCACTCCCCTCTCTCCCCTCTCCGGTGGCTCAAAACAAGCAATTTCCTGCTCTCATCCTTTTCCTTTATCCAGCCCTCCCCACATACCCCACTCAGATTTACTGCAGCCTCTTGTAGCCTTAGCAACTGCTGCCACTTAAGGTTTGTATCTGGAGGAAAAGGTAATGGGGAGGGGAAATGCCAAGGGATAGAAAGGAGCATCCTAAACTGGAGGAGGAGGCAGATACTGAATTGTCTGAAATGCCTCTCAGTAGCCTTGATGGCAGCTATCAGTATTTATTACTACAAACCAGACGTGAGTTTCCAGAAGGCTCTTCTTGGGGCCAGGTGTTTCCTTACTCAGGAAGAATGGACATTATCCAAACTGGAGTCATCTGCCTGGCACCCTGAGGTGTGTTCCCTCCTGGAGCTGCGCAGAGGAAAGATGCCAGAGTGGGAAATGGACCCAGTAAGCAGAACTTGCTGGAAAATTAATCCACCAAATTCATTAAATCCATAAAAGACCTTATAAAGATCTGAGGCACAGAAGGAATCACTGGGACAGGGATGCAATGGCCTATGTGCAATAAGTTCAGAGGCTACACCTAGAATATTTACAGCTATTATGAACAAGTAGAAAAAAGAAAAGAGTTTTAGAGAGATGTTTTCACCTAACGTGCCAGTATCATTATTGTAAAGTAATGAAAGTGCTGTGTTACATATGTACATTAGAAAAGAGTGTGCTGTTTGTGTCTTGAGAAAAACTTTAGTCAAAGTCTAAGGTGTCTGCCCTTGCAAAACAGCTGCAGAATGTCTTCCAGGTCTACAATGCAGAATTTTTAATTACATTAATGATTGTAACAAATGTTACTTTGTGAAATATTAATTTAATACGTTGTTAATCCAACATTGTGCTCAGCAGAGTTGCACTGCGCTGGGTATTCAGCTATTGCCATCATGGGCCTTAAAATATTGCAGTGAGATTATCTGACACATTTACATGCTTTGAGGCTATCAAGAAAAAGCCATCTTATGACTGTGTATAAAAACCATAATGCCAGCCTTTCAGAGCCTCTGAGAGTATAAAATAACAAATTAACAAAAAAACCCCCACTTTTCTTCAATATTACCAGCTTTAAAAAATCCTGTAAATCCCTGCATAAAGGTCTGGTTTTTTATCAAACACATTTATAAGGCCTTCATTACCAGGAGAAGCCATTCAAGGATTTCCGTAGTATTGACTCAGGGGAAAGAGCCCCAAATACATCAAAATCAGGAACATTTTGCCTGTTTCATATTCATAGTTTCTTCTTTATGTGTGACTGATTTATTCTGCTGCGTGCCCCCAGGGTGTGCATTGTCCAAAATAAAGGCTGCCAAAAAAAAATGAGAACAGGGAGCAAGTGGTGAGGCGGGGGGAGTTCAACCCATGTTTTTAAATGCTGTGAGACTATTGCACATCTTGCATCCTCATGTGTGAATTCACCTTATGGTGTTTCTTAACAAAAGTATACTCACTAAATATATAACTTCAGCAAGAATGCAAGCCATCATGCCTGAAAATAGAAAGCTGCTCCCAGACGGTGACTCCATGCTGTGAAATCCACTCTCTCCTGCTCCTGGATTGTCTTAAGTTGTACTTGTGCTGCCGTAGCTTGTGCTTGCATTGCAAAGCACTGTGCCTGTGCACTAGAAAGTACAGATGCATGGAAAGCAAGCACCTGTGATAATTGTCGATCCTGGTTTCACTTAAGGGAGTGGTTTGGTTTTCAGGGACTTTTTTTCTCCCTGGCATGTATGGATGTTGGAAACAAAGGGAGCACAAATGACTTCGCTCTGACGATGGGCTCTGCATGGAGAGCACAAAGCCCGAGTTGCAGAGCAGCAAACTGCACAGCAGCAAACTGCAGGAACTGCAAGGGAGCAGCTTGGAAGCCACATGTGCAAATATGTTTGAGCAAGGGAACCTGTAACTTGGCAAAGGCACAGTTCACCAGGCCCCCACAAACTTTGTCCAGGTGTTGAGGAGCAGTTAAAGGGTGACAGTGAGGGGGATCTCTCTGCTCTGGGGAGCTATTGTTTAGCACCTCGACAGATGAGAGCAGACCCTTCTCCTGCCACAATAGCTGCTCACACCAAGCAAGACTCATTAAATATTCAGTTCCAGCCTCAAGCAGCTCATTAAGTCAGCAATGAGCAGTGACGCTGGCGTTGGAAAACCCTGCCTCAGTTAACATCACCATGCAGAGTCTCCCCGGATCTCTTGATGTTGTTCTGCTCAGTACCTTTTCTGTGATGACCAGCCTGTGCTCTCTGCTTTGCATTAAATACAGGTAAAAAAGAGTCAGGTGGATTTAAGTTCTGCTCTTCATTGTAGGCCTTTTTAGAGAGGAGTCCTGGGGCCCAAGGGAAGTGTCTGTTGCATTTTTGTGTATCAGCATATGTAATACAAGTTTGCAGGAGGAGGATGGGATGAAGGTTATATGGCATTAGTGTTAAAAAGCAAACAAACAAAAGACCTGAATGTTTGAAGGATAACTTTCATAGTAGAACATCATGATATGCAGCAGTTACAGATGCTGTATTACCAGTGGTTGTTACACAGCAAAAACTTTTACAGTAAGTGTATTTTCCCTGGAAATTGAGTGTCTTAGGTGGATTTGGGCTTGAATTGTATGCTGAATGTGTTTCTTGTGTGCAGAGTTTCTTTCTGAATGATGTATTTGGAACCTGTTTTGCAGCCACTAACTTCTATGATTATAATTTCATATTCAATAGTATTTAACAATGTGTAGAGGCATTTATGATGGGTGGATGTCAGATGTTAGTGAATTAGAGCACACCAGAATCTGGAATTAGGATTGTAATTGTAGAAAACAAACATATGTTTTCATGTATCAATGTTTTAAAATTATAGCATCTGAAAGTATGGAACAGAAATGGAGAAACAGAACGTGCAAAAGTTTTTTCAGAGAGCAGTTTTTCACACCCTGAATCTATTTTTTTTTTCCTTTTTTTCTTTAACAGAAAGTGTTTTCAGACTGCTCATTTCTATGTGGAGGACAGCAGTTCCCCCCGTGTGGTCCCCAATGAAAGTATTCCCATTATACCTATTCCAGGTAAGACGGGCTCAATCTCCTGTGCTTGTACTACGTGGAGTCTGGTTTAATTACATAAAGAAGAGAAGGTTGTGCTTGTGATAAATCACGGGGTGTTGGTAGGAATTTGTTGTATCGGTGCTGCTTCATTTAATTTAATGTGCTTTGTAATGGGGCTCTGAGTGCCAATGCTGTATTTTTCCATAGGCACCTCTCCCACTTCGCTTTAATAGAAATTTCAGAATAACCTTTGCAAAATGTCAAAAACATGAGTAACAAGTCTTGAAAACACTGAGACGTTGCATCCAGGGTGAAACCAGCTGCTCCATCAGGGCAGGTTGCAGAGGAGGGATATTCAGCTCCACTGCTCTCTCGAGACTGGGGGCCTTGCCCCCTCTTTCACTGCGTGTAGAGGTGCAATCTGGGGCTCACAGAAAGGACAGTGAGACGCAGGGATAAGCAAACAATCTCAAAGTAAAGTCCAAAGCCACCTGTTAATTTGGTGTTAATAAAGTTGCCAAAGGTCAAATTCTCCTCTCAGCTATACTGAGAGTGATGCTGGAAGCAGAGTATAGTGCTATTCTCTCTTCATGAGGCATTTGCCCTGGGAATTATTAAGTGCAGGATGCAGCTGCCTTGAAGCTGAGATGACAGAGAGCAGCTTGGTGTTACCGTGGCCTTTGCAGCCGCTGCCTTGTGTGATGATGGTCAATCTCACAGGCAGAATTAAGATACCAAAAATGTTATATTGACCTCAGTCTGTCAAAGGCTTGTACTTGTTTCTTGAAGGTGTTTTAAGTTTCCTCATCATATTCTGTATCTGCATCTTTGGTCTGGGATTCAGTCTGTAGCTAATTAGGTTCATTTTACAGAAAAATATTCAGAGCCTTTTCTGAGACAGTGAAGAAACTTGCTTCCTAGAAAAGTGAAAGAGTCCAGTTATATTTTCCTTGATTATATTCAGTAGACATGTGTGACTTATTTCTAGAAAGAGTCTTTCAAAGTACCCATGGGAACTAGTAGAAAAGGTCAGCTATTACATTCCTGCAGAAAGCGTTAGGCAGTTTGCCTTGCAGTCTGATGCTGTACCACTGAAAATAAGGAAAATGTGCTATTGTCCCCTCTCCTTTCTGTTGGAGACTAAAATGCATGTCCTGATCACCTCATGTCCTTAGCAAGAAGTCATCCTTCTCTTTTAGGGTAAAGGAGGTGACAGGTTTTAATCTTAGACCACCAGTGATTAATTTTCACAGAAGTACTTAAATAGCTGGAGAACTCTATTCTTCCTACTCTGAAACCAAGAGGAACAAATGCCTGCTGGGACTGCTTGTGGCAGTCAGTCCAAAGGTCCCACCATGCCTGCTCTCATGTGGTACCTCCTTGGAGCTTGTGGGGAAGGGGAGGCTGGGCTAAGCTTGACTCTGGCACAGCATAAACCCAGAGGATTATGTCTGCAAGACATTGGGAGGAGACAAATTCTCCCTTCAGAAAGAAACCTCTTTGGCCAATGTGTAGTATTTTTATTGTAATTGAGACAATTTTTTTCTTAGATAAAAGAAACCATCAGAAAGCGCCATCTTCCACGCTGCAGTGTGTGATGTTGAGACAGTGGTTCTTCCCTGTTGCAGAGATGTTTTGATGGTCAGTCCATTAAGACTGGAGTGCATTCATATGAACTGTAGTGTGGGCTGGAGAAGTTCCATTAAAACCGTGCAGGCAGCAGGTACTGTCAGGGCAGCATGTGCACCAGTGCTTCTCCAGCAGCCATTCTGGCACATAGGAGAAAGTGACTGGGAACAGATCATTGTCTTTTGGGGACATTTCCCATGACTAGAGCAAGCCAGGCTGTAAGACCACAGCAGCTTTGTGAGGAACATGATGCTACTGTCACTGCAGTGCTCCCTGTGGTGTGCTCAGACTCAGTACTGCTAAGAGCTGCTCGCCCCTGATAAGGGGCACTGCAGATTAAGGCAGTGAGCAAGTGCTGCAGGCCACCTTGAGCAGCTTTGTAGTTAAAAATGCAGCCATCCAAACGGAGGGGCCTTAATCTGAAGCTGAATCATGCCCAGAAAATCTTAAAAGAGAATAAACTGATGAATTTGAAGATCTTGAGGCTGGCATTAAAGCTATTTAGGCCACCAAAAGCCAAATCACCCTCCGTAAGCACGTCACTCTGTGTGTATTACCTATTACCTATTACCTGTACAGGGATAATAGTTAATACATGGATACTTTCAGCCATGAGGCTCAAGTTAGTAGAGAAAAATTCCAGCTATGTTGGCTTTTTCCAAATATGGGAGACACTGCCTTGGAATGCCTTGAAGCTCTCCGAGGCATTTTCCTTGTTTGGAGATGTAGAAGTGGGCTGTTTTCCCTCATATACCTGTTGCTAGATGACAGTCTTCACTGACGTCAGCTGCTGCTCCCACATAGACAGCCCACTGAAATGCCTTAAGAAGATGAAATGACAAAATTCTCCTTTAAATTGATGGCAACTGATGAAATGATAAGCCTCTGAACTTTTCCTCTGGAAGCTGCCGCAGGGTGTGAGAAAGTCTTACTTGCCATGTTGATACTAGAACCAAAATGTAAGTGGCATTTTCACAGAAACAAGTTTTGTAAAGTAACCTTGTTAGATTGTGAAACCCCATCTTTACAAGAGGAATTTGACTAGATCCCTGTGGGACTGTGCCTCCACCTCCTGCAGTTCAGTGGACCAACTTCCACTCTTGGTTTAGATCAAGCAGCCGCACTGATGCCAGCTTAGAGCAGCGTGGCTGAAGATGATCAGCAGGTTTGCCAAGACCCATCTCAGCACACAGTGAGCTTCTGGGCACAGGGAACTAAGTGGGTCTGGGTTGGCAGGTCCTGGTCCAGGTATGGGGTGGCTCTACCACATGCCTGGGAGCCAGGAACAGCAAGGTCCTGACCCAGCTCGAGGTTTCAGAAGAGCACTGGTGTTTCTGTGTGCCACTGCTCTGCTCCGTGATGTGTTGGCACAATCAGAGGTAGCGTTTGGGTTTATTTCTGCACAATGTCCTGCTCTTGTTTATACAAACCCTCTGTTTTCTCAGGTCTGCAAGCTCTAAATCAGACTGCCAGCTACCTGCTATAGGCACACAGTGCCGCTTTTCAGGTGTGAAACCTAAAATGTCTTCTTGCAGAGGAATCATTTTATCTATTTTCTATTCCACTTCCCTTGGCTACGTCCTTAATTATTGTGCAGGAATCCACATCACCCATGGGTGTGTGCCTATCTGTGCAAATTCTCTCTGAGATCCAATCATTATCATTATTCATAATTACCTGCACTGCTTGATCTAGAGAAACACAGGACAAAGGAGTTACCATTATCTGAGTCACCCACTCGATATTACATCTGAGGTATGAATCTCAACTCACAGAAACCTTGCACCTAACAGTTACACATGTGTAATCAATGGCAGATTTCTGAAACTCCCCTGCCATTCCACCCAACAAAATTATTTCTCTGTATCTTCTCTCTGTGTCTCCACACTCAGGTAATTTTGGCCACATACATACCATCTTTGCCTGGATCTCTTCTCTAAAACATTTGCTCTTGGCAGGATCTTGCTCAGCAAAGCTGCTCCTGCTTCTGTTTGTTTGGTCTTCTCTATTGCTGGGTCAGTATCTGACTGACTTGCTGGATCTTTCTGGACTTGATCATTTTCAGTAGAGTTGGGAAAGTAACAACAGCAGCATCACAGCTGCAGACCTGTGTGTTTTGCAACCATGAAGCCAAAATGCATCCCTTAGCAGTTGTCCTTTCGTCTCCTAGCAAGAGCTGCTCCCTGACAGCAGTGCAGAAGTGCAGCTCTGTGCAACTTAGATTATATCAAAGAGTGGAATGAATAAAAATTCCACTTCTAACCTCCTCCTCTCTTTTGTGTCAGAGTTTTCCTGCTCTTGGGTGGAGCATTGTTCTTGCTGTGGATCTTGCTGTGACTTTACTGGTTCCTTGCCCAGCCCATGGGTGCAATGGATGCTGTGGCACTGATGTCAGTAGGACTTGAGGTGGGATCAGTACAGAGGTACTTGAGGCTTGACCTGATGGGAAAGCTCCAAACTCCGTGTAGTTTTGACCACAGTCCGGAGAAACACAGATCATAAAGAGAAAAGTATCTGGTGAATGCAGCTGATTCATTTACCGTATTTTCCAGAAGTATTTCACATCTTATATTTTCAGTATAAGTAAAATTTCTCAGAGATGATGCCAATCACTGCAGCTGTGTCTAGACGACAAGACTTAAGAAACAGTTTTCAGTATGTTCAGTTTTAGGTTTAAATGACAGTAAATTAATTTTTGAGTAGTCATGAAGTTTATTAATACTGTATTTTAAAAAACTAGTGGCATAATTGATGGAGACTCATGGTTCTTCAAGAATGTCTCAGTATGGGCGTACAAGTCCAGGAAATAGAGGAATAGCAATGGAAAGGTGCTCTGGCCACCTCACACCCACCAGAGTGTGAAGGCCAGGGCACCCATGACCATCTTTCATTTCCCTCTGTCTCTTCATGGTTACAAGGACTCCCATCATGAGACCATCTTATTAATTCTTAGCTTTTCAATAACTTGAATAGTGCCTTGACCCTTTCCTGACAAATATCAGTGGTCAGACTTGATGTGTTTTTTACAGACTCAGCTGCTGTGTTCTGGTAGCATCCACCCTTTGACAAACTATTTCTGTTAAGAGACAGTAATGATATCTCATTAGACAAGGAAGCTGCAGGTTCCCAGCACAGACTTGGTATCTTACTGTTTTGTGCTAATGTGTGGCTGTCTCAAGTTGCATTCCCAGAGCTAAAGAGCAGAGCCCAGGATACATCTGTGGCAGTGACAGTGACAGTACACTGAGCACAGTGAGCCTTGTGAGGTACAGGAACTGCACTAACTGCAGCCGAGGGCTTCTTTCTCAAGGGCATGAAGCTCTTCACTGAGCACAGAGGTGGTGCTCTTCAGCTGTTTAAGACTTTATTTCTGCTCCCCGTGGATTTATGTTCCAGCACCATATTGTGAATTGTACCTATCTTCAGCTTCAATTAAATTCATGAATGCAATATGGCAAACACAGCCATCCTCTGAAGCCAAGAAAATATCAAAGTATTTTAGGGAACATCCACCTTCCTTTTACTCTGGTACCAACCCTGCTCATGCAGTAGTACACTCTAGAATTTATGGTATGATACCTAGTTGGGGTTCTTCTAGTGGAGGCTTCAGGGGCTGGTTACAACACAAAAGAATGTGTTTTTATGGTGGCCCTGTGAAATGCATAGATCCTTTTCTGAGAACTGTTACACTGGGAGGCAGAGCCCTGGTGTTGGATCTTCATGTGCTCAAATGTAAAGGTTGTGTGTAATTTATGGCAGGACTGGGACCTGAGGGTAGAAATGTGTGAGATTAAAATTGTGTTCCTTAGATGGCAATACCAAATAAGATTATGTTTAATATCTGGGTTAAGGGAAAATTCACATTATTTCATTCTCTTGGACTGAAATTGGCTTTTTGCTTAAAGGAAAGAAGTGTATTGCTATTACATTTATAATTAATGATAACCTAATCTTTGTACAAGCAGATTTAAAGTGAGCTCTTATTTTGACACATATAAAATTTTATCATTAACATCTTTATATTCCTGACTGACACATGGCTAATAGCATTGTATTAGATTAAGTCTTGAAGCAAGAGAGATGAATGTAGCAGAATTACACAGGTGTTTTCTCATATTCTGTTTTTTCATGTGTCTTCCCTTTATCAGAAGTCTGGCCTTGTGTTCATTTGACTTGATTATAACAAATAGATAGCAATTGTCTTGCTGAAAGGACTCCTGTTTTTCTTTCAGGGTGCCCATCATTCGAGGACTTTCGAATGTGTTCAAAGTGTTTTCCATGCCTTTTCACTTTGAAAGCTGGTTTTTATTAAAAGTAATACTTCATAAATACATGATTACAAAAAAGTGAACATTAATGAGGAATAGTGTCCCCAGTAATCAACTCTTAATGATTTCTTACTCATTTTAATTCATTTTAATTTATAGTTTGTCTTAATTATTGAGGTCAGTGACTTCAGGAGGATGCCACCCTTAAGAGATTTTCAGCAGGTATTTTGATGTCCTAGATTGAAACCTTTTGCGTAGTCTTTATAGTATTTATGGAGATACAATCTCCACAGAAGGCAGACACCTTCTCAGTACTAAGGCTTTTCAATGATTTTGTTTTATCATAAATTAATTGATACTAATGTTATACAAAGAAAACTGTTACTATATTTCTGACAATTTTTATACAGCAAGTAAATGCAGTCAGTCAGAAAGATTAATTATTTCATTTGAAATACAATGGCTTCAGATGCATTCTTATTTTAAATAGTTATGCAACGAAAGCCAGTATACTGCAGAATTAAAGGCTCTGACAATATAAATGTGTATAATTCAACTGCATTAAATCTAAAATGGTTTGAAGAAAGCTGGGCACCACCCTGTTTTACGTGTGGAATTACTCGTAGAGTCCAGTATTTGTGACTTAAGGCAAGGGCTGGATATTTCTGTCTGCTCAGACATTTCGAATTCAGTGTGTGCCAAAATTGGAGCAGCTTGTGAAGTTTCAAGCCCTCTTAAGTATGTGCACTTTGGAGTGGATGGTCAATCTGTATGTTTATATAGTTTTATCTAAGCTTTTCTCTAGAGGTGGACAATTGAGTTGATGGGAATTTTTAATGATCTCTGCTGGGGCAGAATTTTGCCCAAGGGTGTGCTATTCATCCTTGCAGTATTCTATATGCTCAGCCACTCTTGTAGAGACACAATATCACACTCCTGCTGCCATAGCTGTGGCAGCTTTCACTCTGGTATGGATTGTAGCTTATGCAGTGGCTGTTAGGTTCCATTTTAAGTGAAATGCATCCTAAATATTGATGCTAGGTATTCCAGCTGCTTGCAGAATTTTTCCATCTCTCCTTGTAAAAAGTAAAAAAAAAATGAAACTTTACTGAAAGTGGTTAACCATAAATAAATATCTTTTTAAAATTCCTCTGATTGCATTCAGTGTTCTTCCTAGGAATGGAGAATAAGAGAGTGAAAGATGAAATAACATCCCAGAGTTGAATGTTACTGGGAAGAGAAAGGTGCTTGTTTGCTGTGGGTATGGAAAAGCATTTTTCATATATCTTATTTTTCAGTGAGTTAAGAGGTCAAATCCAGTCCTGTTACAATCCTACTGGTAGATATTTTGGGAAGACTTTTTTGCAGAAAATGCGAACTGTAAGGATACACTATTGAGAGTGGATTCTTAAGGATCAATGCCCCTAACCATGTCACTAGTTTAATGGTTGTCATAAGCCAAGTTAGGTTTGTGCTGCCTTCAGAAAGAGAAGTTTCCCTGACACTTCACTATTCGTCATCATAACGAGTAGGATCAGCCCATCTACCCCACCAAAAACTTCCCCTTCCCCCTTCCCACAAATCAATCAATCAATTTCTTACAGTCATCAGCCAGATCATCAGGTCACTCTGCTCAGCCCTCCAGGCAGGGAGAGGGCGGTGGGAGAATCCCTCCATTCTTTGGCTGAAGCCAGCTGTGAAAAAAGCACGCTGAGAATTGATGGAGGTGCTCCCGGGATGCAGGGATGGCACAGAGCAGTGAGTGGCTGCTGTGGGAGCAGAGGGACCAAGGCACGTGACAGCCATGGCACATGAATCCAGGTGGCTTAGTAAATGAGAGACTGAAGTGCAGGGACTCACAAACCAACCAAATAACCTTCACATTAAGAATAAGGCATAAGATATTGGAAGGAAGTGTATTGGATTTAGGAGGCTGGGTAAGGTAATAGCTGAAAAACAGAAAGCGTTTACAGACAGAACAAAATACATGGAGAATTTTCTTACCAAGAATGCTTCATGTGTCAAACATCTGGTCTTCAGAAGCACCAAAACTCCATCTAAGTAAAGGTAATATGAGGAAGCACTTTGATTTTGACCTTCTTCATTAATTCCTGACCCAAACCCATCTATTCCAATACAATGCCACTAAACTATCCGGTGAGCTCTCAGACTATAAATGAATCAAAATGAATCTGAGACCCTATTATGTGGAAATGTCATTTCTGATAGGATATCCTATTTTTCTTTGGAAATTGGCCCCTATTGCTTTAACATTACAAAGGCAGCTTATTAAGTGGGAGCTGTGGGAAAATCCTTCCTGGTAGGATTACTAATTATCTGAACTTAAAATGTAACCCTGTTTGAACTTTATTGCTTCTATACACTTCAGGCTTCTTTTGAAGGTGTCTGTCTTATGAAGAAATGTGTTAAATATTCTGCATTTGCAATTGCCATTTCTTCAAAAAGGAGGTGTTAGTGAAGGTTTTCCTCTACAGTCATTTTTTTAAACAAACATGATTTTCTTCTTGGCATTGTCTCTTTGTGGCAGGAAATGAGCTGCCTTGTGCTTCCCTTTGGGTTTATTTGATACTCTTCTCAGGTGCTTGGCTTGAGCCAGCAAGTCAAAATGGGAACTTCATCAGTATGTTAAATATTTAGCACAGAAATTAAACATACCCCGCCAAGTGTCAGCTTTGGTAGTTCTGATTATAAAAAATATTACTAAAATATTGTCCATCTGAGTATACTTCTTTCTCTGTGTAACACAAAGGGTTAGTACGTTATTATGGTGCCAGATTCAGCTCATATTTCACAGTGAAGTATATCCAGAATCGCTTTATTGACACTGATAAAACAGATGGCTAAACCCAAGCTAGACAGAAATGTAATTATATCTGCAGTGTTAGAGGTGAAGGTATGTTATTAAAACACCTCCCTCTTCTCTTTGAATAATGTGTAGGTCCTGCAAAATGTAAGGATCGCACTGGCAATATCAAATGTCACTCCAGCTTCTTGATGGGAAAAAGTATATAGTGCCAAAGTGAATATGCACAGAACGATGGAGAGCTGCTAATTAGCCATTATAGGATTCTATTAATCTCTTCAATCGACTAAAAGAATTACAGTCATTTAAGTCTGTTTGCTTTAAGATGGAAAGAAGGCTTAGCCAAAGCCTTTGGGCTGACGATAGCTAAAGGAAAATCAGATTCTGTGCATCTAGCTACATCTATTGGTTTTCCTGGAGAAGGTCAGAGCCATCTCCAGATAACGTCAGCTCAGACAATTCCAGAGTGCTGAGCATGTTAGCACACATTTGCCAGAGGCCTGGCAAGCTGCCCATGGCTAAGCGTGCCTGTGTCCAGCAAAAGTAATTTGTGCTCCTGGGCAGGAGTTTGGAGTTGGAGGTTATGAATAGAAAAATTGCAGCCCAGATTGCTTTCCTGTTTCACTGGTTAATGGGATAGGCTCTATCTCCTGTGCAGCTGCTTTTCTGTGGCCATCAGCTGAGGTGTGCAGGGAGGACCAGCCACATCCTACCACACTGTAGGTTGCCCATCCCCTCGGGGCTGTGCCTGTCCGTGTCACACACCTTGTTGGAACCATGTTACCTCACCAGTGTGAAAGCCGGAAACCTTAAACTGTTCTTTAAATTTCTAATGTTCATGGTTCTGATTTTAATCTTTCTGATATGTAACAATTATATTTGCTCCAGCACAGTTTTCCTGAGTTGATGGGCAACTTCATTTCCCTCTGACCCAGTGAGCTTATACTTCCTATTTAATTATTTAACGTGTAATTGTTACCCATGTCATCAAATATGGTAAGAAACTGTATTGGGTTAAGGCTTCTGGAGGGAGTTAGAATGAAACGGAGAAGAGGAAAAAGTGAGGAGAAACACTAAAGGACAGTTAGCTAAGAGAGAAGTGAAGTAGCAGTGGCTATAAAGGTGGAGACATACTGCCACCATGCAGTGATGATGATAAAAAGAAAACTAACCATGCTTTGCCATGGATTTCTGGTGCAGACCCATCCTTGAAATTGGTGGGAATTCAATGGACTGGAGAGCATGTTATCTCTAATGTATTTTCTGGCTCACAGATCACAATTAAAGTTAAATTCTGCCTTCTACAAAATTAGCTTGGACACAATGGTCTGCTGCAGCCAATCCTTTATATTGGTTGGTCTCAGTTGAGCTAAAACTATACAAGGAAAAAACCCAAATTGTAACTGTGGAACTTCTCTTGTGAGATTATATGCAATTGCTATCATAGCAGAAGCTATTTTCAAGGAAATCTAGGATGTATGGGTTACTTTTCAGAAGAGGAAATACTGTTTTACAGGTTCTTGCCGTTCCTATTAGATCATTCCATTCAAATGTCTTGGCTGTGAAAATATTGATATAAATGTTGTTGTGAGATGATGATATTCCCAATATTATATGGAATAAATGTTATCACTTAAATATTTTTAAATGCCAGCATTCCTGCAGGCTGCAGCTTTTTGCTAAGAAGAGCATACACTTGTCAAATGTTTTGAATTCTGTATTATTCAGTAAATGAGCATGTGGTTAATTAAAGTAGCATTACTATACTGTGAGGTGACCAGATTGCAAACATATCTTTAACAACTGGCCCTTGTAAATAAAATAGAAGAGAGCTGATGGAGATCTGAAAATGTCAATAGATGCAAAAAGCCACCTTAGAGCATTACCTTACAAAATAAAAGGAGAGAAGTAATGACATGGTCAATATTAACTGCGATCAGCTGGAAAGAAATCAGATTGTCAGGGATCTATAAAATTCTTGCCAAAGTAGAACCTCATTTACACATACAGATCTTCATACCCTTTGCTAAGAAAGTGTATGTGACAGCTTAGAGGTTTTAGCTGCCAAAGATCTTTCACTCTGAATACAGTAAATGTCACATCTATTTATTTATCGTTAAATTTTGCTAAGTATCTGTAGAAATATTTGGATTTTTTCTATCATAATGTAGATGTTTAAAAGGAAAAGAATCCAGATTATAATGCAGCTGTAGCACCAAACCATATGTCTGCTAAATGAGAGCAAAAATACACCACTGAATTACTGGGAGTAAACATAACCTAGATACTATCTTCAGAAGAATATTAAATGGATTATATAAATACAGGGTATTGCCATAAAATCATGCAATCAGACAATAGTAGCCATCAGGCAACAGATTATTTCACATGCTGAAAGTAATCACAGTTGTATAGCAATTTGCATTTTCTAAATGCCAGACTGAAAATATTATCTGGCAAATCTTGGCAAGCACAGGTTTTCTACCAACTGCAGTGGTGATCATAACAATATCCAGGCCTTTTTTGATAGCTAAATAGAGGAATAAGGCAGCCATCCTACACCCCAGCTTTATTAGAATCTGCCTGGAGTCCCAGGTGCTCAAAACAATTTTGTTTGTCTTCAGTTTGAGTCTTCAACTTCTTTCTTGTAAGAAGACATAAGGGTGATTTACTGGTATATTGGGTGGCACTTGCACTGTGCTGTGCAAGAGCAAATGTTCCAGTGGAATACTCAATAATATTCAATGTTATGAATAATGTCTGACATGAGAGAGAACTCAAATTAGTATGGCTGTTGTGTTTGCATGCTCTTTTGCTCAGTTTCATAAGCCCATTTGGATTGTACATCATTGTGTGAAAGGGAAAAAGTTAATAACTTTAAATAAGAAAGGCCTGTGTGTCTGCTCAGTCTGGTAGAACTTACTGGGAGTACTTGTCAACTGTATTTTCACATTTGGGGTCTCTCATGTTCTTTTTATACAATGTGAAAGGAGAGGCGGCTTCTTCATCCCATCCACAGCCATCTTCAAACTGAGCAAGAGCTGATTATCCTTGAGCTTAAATTGGATTTTGTAAATCAGCATCCCAGGGAGCAGGTTCTCAGTATTTATAATTGTAGTGCTTAGAATTGAAAACACAATGAAATGTTTACCTCAAAACTGGCCAGATTTATCAAGATTTCTAATTACTGCATGTGGAATTAGCTCTGCCTCTGGGAACTCAGGTCTAAATGGTATCAAGTGAAGACTTCCTCTCCTCAAGTTTTATGTATGAAACAAAGAGCAACTCTGAGTATCTCTTTTTCTCCCCTACAGATGATATGGAAGCAATTCCAGTCAAGCAGTTTGTTAAACACATCAGTGAGCTGTATTCTAATAACCAGCATGGGTTCTCAGAAGACTTTGAGGTACGATTTAATGACCCACCAATAAAATGTTGTTTTCCTAAAGTTAATTGTGTATTAATAATTGGGGACCATGTGACATCTGTGTGAGGCTGTCATGTCAAGTAAATGCAGTGCTCAAATGTATCAGAAGGAACTGGATGATACCAATTTGATACCAGCTATGAGCAATGTGGGAGTGGACATTTACAGATGCTTTCTAACCACCACAGATTTGGTGCCTTTAAAGGGGAACCCTCCTGGGTTTTTATTAAATAGGAAAAGCTGCCTGCAAGCCCCCAGGAACAGAATGAAGATAAAAACAGTAGTTTTTAACTAGAGGGTTTTCTTACAAGTATTTTACTCTTCTTGCTCCAGAATTTGCTCCTCTTAGTCATATGAAAAGCCACATATCCCCTGAGTAGTCCAGAAGTAGTGAAATAGTGCTTGCAATGAGTAAAAGTAGTAGAGTTTGGTCTTTCTTTAATCAAAGACTGTGAATTAGTTCCTTGAGTCATTTTCCATGCTCTGTTCAGACAGGAGAGGTTGCTATTGAAATCATTGATTATTTTATTCCAGTAAAACCAAGAAGAAGGGACTTGGGGTTTAGTTGGTGGTTTTTACCTAATGTGACTATTTTTAAATTTGCATCTTGTTACCTATGTAGAACAGATTCTGACCTATAAATGTGCTGTCATCTGGAGATAATTCCAATGAAGTGAAAGTAGTTTTCTACCTCTGGGTTACCAAACCCATATTATGCAAGCATGGTAAACATAATGCAGCATAAGACAGCAGAGTCAGGCTTTTCCTTCACTCAGTCTAATCACATCACTGCTGAACTTTTGGAGGTACTGAGAAACAGGAGAAGCCCCAGGAAATGACATGGAGTTGCACTTCTGGCTTCCCCATGGGCAAAAGAAAGTGCGTTTGCCTTCTGCCTGTGAATCAGAGCAGCAGCTCTGCTTACCTTACTGCACTGTAAAGACAAGACTGTATGCAGGAATTGTTTTTAATGGGATCATTTAAANGCCTTATATCCACAGCTTCTTTGCTTACTGCACTGTAAAGACAAGACTGTATGCAGGAATTGTTTTTAATGGGATCATTTAAAACGTTTATTGTTGCTGTTTGGTTACTGTCTATAAAGAGTGTCTGCTTTGTCTGATGCCCAAAAGGGGTTGTGTAAGTTAGAAACATTTTGTATTCATGAGGAAGGCAAATGTGTAAGGTGTTAAAGTGATTTAGTTCAATTGACTGCTGGCTGGATGGCTGAGCAGGAATATTGAGGCATTTAACAATGTTGATGGTATTCAGGACAAACATTTATTCTCCAGAGAGTAGAATTTGATCAGGATGATCAAATGCGACTCACTCTTCTCAATTATTTATGAATTGCGACCCCAGTGCTATTCATCACAGCTGGGTTTTACACCATTTAATTATTCAAAGTAATCAACACCACATCTGTAAACTTGGTCTGGCTTTAAGCAGGCTTTGCTTCAGTTGTCACTAAATCACTGCTATTAAGAAATGTTGGACACCTTCCGCCTGTGTTTTAGCAAAGAAAAACACTGCTCTAACAGCCTTATTTTTTCCCTTCCTCCTGGAGTTCCCTGCTGTGAGTGCTGTGCTGTGGCAGGTAGTTGGAGAGAGCTTTGGCCAATTAGTCCCGTTCTGGGGAGAGCAGGGTCCCCTCCAAAGGGAAGTTAAACTCCTCCGACTGCACTGCGTGCGCCAAATTCTATTCTCCGTGCTGGCTTAAAACTTGGAGCGTCTGCTTTGAAGTCAGGATAGCTACTCCAGATGTATTTCTCCATAGCTGAGGTCTCAGCTTCCTAAATGTAAATGAAATCTGCTAGAGTAAGGAGTAGGAACAGGAACAAGGAGATCTCTGTCTAGGATAAAGCACCCGGCTCCCCTTCATTGCTCGTGTTCTGCCCTGCTGAGGCCTCGTGGGCCTGGTTTGAAACCCAGGATTTTTCACAGAGCCCACAGGTAAAATGTTTCTCAAATGCCCAAACTGACTCCAAGGTCAGAGCCCCAGTTTGGAGAGTGGCTGAGGGATAGTGGAACCTGAGGTTACATTTATACAGTGGCTGTTGGAGTGGCTGCAGTGCAGCTTCTCACATCCAGTCAGATCCAGCCCTGGTCCATGTGCTGGAGTTGCCTCTGTCACCTCTGGGGAAGACTTAGCCACTGCTTTATTAATAAGATTCCAGCTGAAACAGAAAATCCAGGGCTGCTAGCCTTGGGTGGAAAGTACCACAGCCATATCGTGCCTTCATGCCTGTGGAATTTTTGAGAAGAGGTAATGGATTCTGCAGTCATACAAAAAAAATACAGCTTTTTACATCTAAAAGGGGAAGAAAAAAGGATGGCAAGGAGGTGGTGAAATAATGATCAATACTGCAGAGTAAATAAATTCTCCCAAAGGTAGCCAGTGCATGAAATTTTGTTAAAAAAAAAGGATCAAAAATCTCTTCAGAAATTTCTGTGGCAGGAGGCTTGAGGTAGAAGCTGCAAAAGGAAAGGCTAAGCTAGGCACACACATACACTGCCCAATGTGGAAAGTGAACCTCCCCCATTTGTTTGTTGCTAGATTTTGGTGTCACTTCCTGTGTTTTTGGCAGCATATTTAGGGCTGTGTTGTTTTTTACAGGAAGAAGATTTATTTTAAAGTGAATTGTGTGAATACTCTCTCCTCCTCTTAAACTGAGCTGTAATTACAGCTAAATATTTCGTAAACATGCTTAGGAATCATTTTGTGTGCAGAGGAAAAAAGGACTTTGAACTCACAAATCTTCCCTTGGAAAGTACATCTGAAATGAATCTTTATTCCCTTTGGGTAATCATAGTGCAAGTAGCCAGCTTTATTGTCTGGTGATAGCTGGGCTTTCTTGTATATACAGAACTTTAAAGATTTCCTTTAAGTCCTGTGAATTTTCAATTCTTGATATAAATTGGAAATACAGGACCCAATTTAATACTGAACAACAAATAGCTTTTTAAAATAAAGATCCTGTATCAGTAGTGCTGGTCTCTGACATAACTCTTTGTATTCAACCCTGGAGTTTGGTCAGTAGTAGACTAAGAAAAATTAAGGGGTTTTTGGTTTGCTCTGAGGTAGCTCCAGCACTGTCTTGCTGTGGTGTACAGGATGAGGTACCACACTTTTACAAGGGCACTGGGGCAGAGTTTGAGGGCAAGACTGAACAGAGATTGAAAGGCTTCCTGAGCCAGAGATTATATCTATTCCTTGTCTAGCCAGAGATTTTCTTGGCATCATTACATTTAACAGTCTTTGATAGACCTTTCTTCCATAAACTTCTAATTGTCTCTTGAACCTTTTTATGCTTCTGGTGTCCAAAGCATCCCATGGCAATGAATTTTACAATTTGTTCCACAAGAACAGACTTCCTTTTGCTTTTAATTCATACTGAATAACTTCTCTTGGTACTTTCTGCATTACAAAGTACATCCCTGTTTACTTACATGATTCTGTCTGCCTTTATATTCCTCCTTAATAATACATTTTCAAATCTGAAGAAGTCTAAATTACTCACTTCATTTTTTGGAGGAAACCACTCCAGACTTGCGATGAGTTGTCCCCTCTGTACCCTTTTTCTTCCTTTACCATAACCTTGTCAAGATAGGAAGACCACAGTATGTGGCAGGTTGTTTTACTGCAGAGTTCAGTGACGTTTTCAGTTTTCTATTTCTTTTCTCCTTCCTAACAGAGTGTTTGGTTTTTAACAACTACTGAGCACTCATCTGACACCTCCAGAAAATTATTGAGTGTGACCCCAAGGTCTCATCACTGAATGGCAATAGCAAATTGGGAACCTGTCAGTATATATGTATAGTTAGGGTTGTTTTTCCCCAAGTACATCACTTTGCATTTATCAACATTGAATTCCATTTGCCATTTTGTCACTCGGTCACTCAGTGCTGTGAGATTGTTCAGCTTCCCTTCACAAATAGCTTTTGTTCTAATTATCCTGAATAATTTTGTGCTGTAAACACACTTTATCTCCTCTGCAGTCCATTCATGAGTAGGTTAGGCCCCCGTAAGGTCCCACCAGTGAAAGTTGAAAATTGTCAATTCCTGGGCAGTGAGTCCCACCTCTAACCTGGTAGTGCACAAGGCAAGTTTTCTTTTTGCTCCAAAACCAGAACAGGTATTTTTAGTCACATTTTCTGAGAGGCCTTTTCACACATTTTGAAAATTGATATGCTGCTCTCTTCTAGGCAGCCTGTAGACTTCTTAAGGGACCTCTCCCCAGTGTGTTCAAGGCATTCACTAGCTCTGCTCCTCTGTTGCAGAGTTTGCAGTTAGCCCCACAGAGAAGTCAGATACAGTGGGCTGCAGTGCCTAAAACCCCTTCTGGATCTCAATTTAAAAACTGATGTCACATTTTCATCCTCCATTCCCCTGATAGCCTGACTATATAGGACATGTGCCCTCCAAATTCCTGTATCAAAAAGAGTGTGAAGTGCCACCTCCCACAGTAGAGCTTTTCACTCCCTCCCCCTGGCCGGTTACTGGAATAACACAGTAAGTTTTTTTGAGTAATCGTGTCCTTTTGCTCTAAGAAAGGAACACTAAGCCAAGAAATCACCTTCCATCCCCAAAGCTAACTGTGAATTTTTACAGTTTAAGGCAGCCATTTGAATTTTTGAGATCAGGGAGTTTTATTTCCCTCTTCCGTACTTGTGGCGTGGTCAGTGCTGCTGCCGGAGCGGTTGGCGAGGGGAGCACAATCTCTGCAGACCTCTCCTGCCTGTGGCCGTGTGAGCCTCATGATTCATTGCCAATTTGGAGTCTGAACAGGCTCACTGAACTCGGAGGCAGGCTGTCTAGCTCCCTCATCACATCAATTGAAAATATCTTTATACTCCAGTGGCACCTTCTTCTAAATGTCCTGAAACGTAAGAAAATAACATAAATCTGTATTTCAAGCGATGTGGCAGGGATTTGCTAATGTTATTCTCGTGGTTGCTGCTGCTCAGGGCAGGGGTCACTGGCTCTTTTTAACTGGGGACCTCAGAATGTTATTCTCTAGCGAAGGGTTGCATTGCAAACAGATAATGCTGCACTTTGCACACTTCCTGAGATACTAAAAACCCAGTGTAGATATACTGACATCCCTTACAGATTAGACACAGCTCACACCAGACACATGCTTATAGCTGCATCTACACCAAGGAATTTGGCAGCAGAAAGATGCCATTTCAAAAGCATGCTGCTAGCAGGCAATACTGCATTGGGAATGTTTTATAGCCCTGGCCCAAAATTGCCTTAATTAGAGGTATTCTCAGCCTGTGCATTGCTGTACTGAAACCAGCACTGTAAAGCTGGAGGAAGGATTGCTGCAAAACAGGGCCTTCCTGGAGTTCTCAATTCTTACCTCACTGCTTCACCTACCATGAGAAATTGGTGTTGTGAATTAAGAGATGAAGTTGAAGAGAAGCAGTAAAAGAAGTTCAGGTATCTGGGGTTTCTGTTACTAACCACAGTACCACAGCCATTCCCAAGGTTTGTGCCTGGAAGCCCCACTTGGATGAGCCATTGGCTGGACGAAGGTTATGGTCAGACTGACACATCTGCCCCACCATCCTTCCCTCTCTCATGCATTTTACAGGAATTTTTATCGGTCTGTTTATGTTATTCCTGTGTTGAGTCCTTTTGGTTTGTTTATTTTCCCCTCTTTGTAGGCTATCCCCAACTCACCTCTCTCTCGAGTGCCATTGGAGTGTTTATACCCATGCTAAATCATCACAGAAATCTACACTGTTCCTGGGGGATATCTTCAAATACTATCCGCAGTCTCTGTTGGTATCCTGTCTTCATGTTTGCTGTGATAAAACAAACAGCAAGAGCACTACCACAGAATTCTTGTAATTTGGGATTAAAATAATAGATCAAAACTGATATTGGGGTTGGATGAACTGCATGTTTCCATGCTGAAAAATATCAACCTTAATATCAAAACACAGCTATGGATCTCAGGTTTAGTCACTCAGATTAGGATCCTTTCTTTGTTGTGACTCCTCATTGCTATTCATAGGCTTTCACAGTTCAGCCCCTGCCAGGACATCAGCCTGAAGTAATGGGAAACAACAGCAGCAGCACTTTGTAAGGCCAAATCAAGAGACCAAGTTCCTGCTCAGCCACTGTAGCAAAAATTCCTGCTCAGAACCTTGTACTGCCAGCAAGACACTGGAGCAGTTTGATTTTACACTTAAATGGAAATTCTTTGAAGTTTAGAAGAAACTAATCTGTAACTTGTTTCAGAAACACAATTAAAATGGGTCGTTAAACCTGGGTGTATCAAATTCCAATTAGCATTAGCATGGACAATATAATTAAAAGGTAAATTAGCCATAATAGCATAGACTAGAACACTTCTTACAGTAACTAACAGTCAATTGAAACCATGTACTTTGGTTTCTGGGGTTGTCAATGATTAAGTTGAAAGGACAGAATAAAGCCTGTATCCATTCATCCTGGGATGGTAATGTGTTCTGGGAAGTTAAACATGAGGAGCAGCAGTGTGCAAGCCAGCCATCATTAAAATCAGTGGAGGAGACTAAGCAGGATTAAGGAAAGCCAAAGGAAATATTCTAGAGATGAAAAGTTCATAGATGAATTATGAACATGGTGATACAAACACCCTCTGTCCTACTCCAAGGTGCCAGTAACAGTTTCGTGCCTGCAGGGAGAGGACTTTGTTTAGGCTGAGCTGCAGTGAGCCATCCTGAGGTCAGCCCTGACCTGGTGACCTGCCTGCAAATGTAGGTTGTAGTAGTAATGTAATCATGGTGATGTTTTAAGTGTAACCAAAGGACTTACTTGGTAGCCAGTAAGGTTTAGAAATCCCAGGCTGTTCATTGCATAAGCAACAGAAAATGCTGGGAAAGTAAATATGTGATATACATAAATGTGGTAAAATGGCATAATTAAAATGGGGACTTAAGAGGACTTTCCCCAGGGTGTTATTTATTAACACCGGGGTGTCCTCTTCTGCCAAGGGGTAAATAATACTCTGAACAGAGGCACAGATAACAGACTGCAACTAGTCTTGTCTCCTTACAGCCTTTCGTCGTGGATGAAAGACGACCACCTTGGCTTTAATAACAGAGGAGTGTTCACTTTTGCCTTCTTGGCTGGTGGGGAGAGCCTGTGGTTTAGTAATTTGCTGTTAGAACTTGGAGAGATGAGCCTCGGAGGGTAGGAGAGCATGGATACCCACCCTCTGTCCTCAACCCCATCTGGGTTTTGGCACAGCCAAACCCAGGCCAGGGTGGAGCTGGAGGATGTCCTCGGTCCCTGTCTCACTGACAGCTTCAGTGTCCCAAAGCTTTACCTGTGTCCTGGACTGGAAGAGAGGGCTGAAGACTTTAAAAAGACAAAAATAGCTGAGGCATATTGGCAAGGGGGAAGCTTTTCTGTAACAGTCTCCTTTTGCTGTGCTTTTGCATTGTCCAGATATAGGAATCCACCATTACAACAGTTTTCCAGAGTATTAAAAACCATTTAGAAGTTATGTGTTAAGAAAAGCCATTTTCAGATCATCAGCTCTCACAGCAACAGACCTCCTTTTCCACTGCTGTGTTTTTCACCATCTCAGCTTAATCTTCCTCTTCTATTAACTTTATATTGGCCAGCTGGGAACATGTACAGTCGAGGAAAGAGTCACCATCAACATAAAAAGGTTAATTAAAATGATTAACCTCACCAACAATTCCCTTATGGAAAAATCCTATAGAATTTAATAGAAAATGATACATTTACTATGTAGTATTTAAACTGTCAGAGAAAATTCTTTAGCAGGGAGGTAATTCCCTAGTAAATTGTATAACTTCTCAGAGTATTCTCCACAGAACCTTATTGGATTAATCTGTATTAAATTCTACGGCATTTGGCATAAATTTTTCAATGCCAATATCTTCTAAAAAGAATTTTATAGTGATGCAGGGATGTAGGGTTTGATGTGAGGCTTTTCAGAAAGGGACAGGGTAATTCTTGGGAGTGACCTGTAATGGCACAGCAAGGATGTGATATGATTTCTAAACGCAAAAATAGGTAAAACAAAATTACATTAAATTAATCTAACATATAAATATCACTGCTTTTCCAACCATGACTTAGGCTGAACTGATCCTGCCTACTGTGTAATCTGAAATCCCTTGCTTACTGGTGCTGACAGGCAGAATTAGGGGAAGAGCACACTTTAATGTGGGCTTTTTTATTTGATAGAAGTGGAACTATGAAAATTCCATTAGGGCCAGCTGAGAGTTTTGCTTGATTTGTCTTTGTCTTTGCTCAGCTCATCTCCTTGAGCACAGTATGTTTCTCCCTGTGGAGGGCTGGGAAGAGAGAGAAAAGCAATTGTTATTTGAGAGTGTCACATGGATATAAAAGCTATAAAATGTACAAGGTTTTGGTATACTTTGCACTTTTAAAATGTAAATGTTGGGGGAGATATCAAAATTGCTATGCAAGTCCTTGGTGAAATGTCTGCATAATGCTGAACTTCTGCATCTGCTGTTTGTATAGCATTTCTTGTGATAATTTTTCTCTGTCACTTAGCTCATGATCTTTGTAGCAGCTGTGAGCTCCTAATGACTTTGCCTCTTAGGTTCTATACTGTTATTTTTAAAGTCTGAAGTACAAAGTAATTTGGCACTTCTTCACATATCCTGGGGGGAAATTGGTTCTGTTTGGTGCAATTTCTGGGAGTCACAAAAGATTTGAATAAATATAATTTCTTCCACAACTTTGTAAACTCCAAATTTTAATTTTTTTTCAAAAATATTGTCCTTAATTGAAGAATATTTATGCTAGTGATAAAAAGAGGGTTCTCTTTTTCAGGAAGATTATGGTTAAACAGATACTAAAAAGGTGTCTCTTGGAGATGAAAAGACTCCTGAGTGATTCAGTTTGTAAGGCAGTCTCTGAAAGGTGTAACTCTCTAGGGGAACGGCTGCTTCTCTTTAGAGTCAAAAAGAAGACCCTCCATTGCCCCATTCCAGCAGCTCTGTATTCTGTTACTGAACAGAGTAAGGGGTGGGTGAAGAACTTAAAAATTCCAAGGGAATTAGGTATCTAACCTACAGCCCCAGCTAGACAGACATCTGCATCTCTGGCTTCATGAGACCCTTGCTCTCTCTCTCTGCTTTGTAAATATACACAGATGCAACCTTCTCTTCACTGATCGAGGGCTGTTAATCAGCGTCCCAGCAGTGGTATTTAAAGCTCTCACTGTTATCTTCAGAGATCTATTTTATTTATATTTTACAAAAGGCATCTCTCTGCAGAGAACTAGCAAAAGGTCAGTGCCAAACTTAAATGTCAGAAACCCCATTTTGAGAGGTTATAAACAGATAAGTTGTCCAGCGGTCAAAAGTCTTCTGTTGAAATGTTTTTTTGTTCTTAGTTTGTTACACTGCACTGGGTACTCTTGCATCTGAGGGACCCTATCTTAGCTCCCCAAGGAGGGACAGAGTGGGGCATGGCAGGAGATGCAGTGCAGGAGGTGATGGACTGGTGGTCAGAGGGGACAGTTGGCTCTCAGGGTGCTCATCTGTCCCCAAGCCTGTGTAGAGGAGCGTGACCATGCTCCAGGGACAGCTGACACAGCTCAGTGTGAGACCACAACATACAGGACAAAACTGAAAGACTCTTTGTTTAACCCAGAAGTTAAAATACTGGTACTCTGAACATGGTTTCCATGAGCTGCTGTAAAAGCAGAGAAAGCTCAGGGTTTTTTGGACTGACAGATTTTCCATTTGAATAATCTTTCTGCCTAGGAAGTGCAGCGCTGTACGGCTGACATGAACATCACTGCAGAGCATTCCAACCATCCCGACAACAAGCACAAGAACAGATACATCAACATCCTGGCCTGTAAGTAAGCACTGGCCTGAGCACAAAAACCCAAAAAGGCACTCTCCTTGTGCAGTGTGTGTGTGTGACTGGGACAATCAGGTGGCCCCAGGTTACATTATTACACAGGATGTAATAAACATGTGAAAGTGTGGCTGGGAGATCCTTTCCCCATGGAAAGGCAGTGAGTGTTTTGACTTCTCCAGGGCCAGGATTTCACTCCAGCTTTTGTTTTGAAGTGTTTCACAGTTTGACAGTCCAAGCATGGACTGTAAGTTTGGAAGCATGGACTGTAAGTTTAGAAGTGTAAGTTTGGTATGAAATTTTGTGGAGGAATAACTGGGATAAATTGATGATCAGAGCCCTCCTGCCTGCTAATGCCTGAAAACTGGCCTAAGGGAAGCGCATGGAGGAGCAAGGAGTTTTACTGATGATTCCTGGGATTACCTTACAGTCCCAAAGGTGCTAAATCTTACAGCCTGTATCTGCTATATTTCAAACCGCTTTAGCTCTGTGTAGGATTTGGACAAATAGTGATCTTTGTAGCACAGAGCAGGCTTTTCCTGTATCCCTCTGAGAACTGCAAATCTGGACTCTGGTCTAGAATGCAGATTGTCTGGGATGGAAGTGCAGTAACTTTTTCCCTGTTGTTCTCTTATATGGAATGGATAGCAGATGCAACAGTCACTGTGGTTTAGGGACAGCCATGGAGAGCCCACTGGTAAAAAGTTCTCAATGTTCATAAACATTGCAATAAATCTTGAATGCTTTTGATGGCATAGGAAGGAAATGCATATTTCTAACAGATTTTCAGAAGCAATCAAGGTACTGGCTGAGGACCAGTTCCCAGACCTGTGAAAGACTTGCTGTGTGGCCTTGAGCAAAGGCTTTCATTGAGCTTGTCCCAGCTGTGATTTTAGACATAGATGCCTGGTCTCTCTATGTACAGAGATGTTACATTGAAGGTGAATTGAAGCAGGCACCTCAGTCCTCCAGATTATCACTGGAGGAACCTCTCTTTCCATTGGTCCTCAAGGAAGGCAAATGAAACCAGTCTTTATGCTTAAAGTTGGCTCACATGTCTCATCTCTGCATGAACTGGAAGCACCACCCAGCCCAGTGCTTCTGCCTAGGAGCAGGACTATGATTTTTTCCTGCTTTAAGGCGGAATCAAGCATTTGGGTGAAACAAAAAGAGGAGCTAAAGATCCTAGCCTCAAGTCTGTCCTCATGGTGGGGAAGGAGTGAGGACATTCCTCATGGTGGGGAAGGAGTGAGGACATTCTCTCAGCTCTCAGAGCCAGCAGAGCTGTCTGAGCCCAGCACTGAGAGGAGGATAATGAGCTGAGCCAAGCACAGGCAGCGTTTCACAGCCCCATGGGGTGCCCTGGCTCTTTGAATCTCACTACCCTGAGTGATGCAGATGATTCTAGAAATTGTGCTCCTGAGGCTCCAGTGCCCTTTAAAGAGAAGCTGTCTCAGCACATACTTTAAGGGATATGAAGGCTGACAACCTGCACATGAGCAGATGACCAAGAACAGATACTCCCATCTCCCCCTCGACTCCGGTCCAAGGCCAATTTCTGTATTAGTAAGGCCCTGATACCCAGGAAATGGGATGTTTGCCTGCAGTTCTGCGCTGTGTTTCCCTAATGTTTCCCTGCTCTGTTTTTCATCCTGCAGATGATCACAGCAGGGTGAAGCTAAGGCCTTTACCAGGAAAAGATTCTAAGCACAGTGACTACATTAATGCTAATTATGTTGATGTAAGTTGTTTTAATGGTTTTTATCTGCTTTACCTTTGAATCCTTCCACAAGGAGGAAGTATTGTCACTTGTGATTGTATTTTTCAACTTCACCTGATAATTTTGCTACAAATTCCTCACTATTCTGAATGAGAAAAGCACCTTTCTTGTTGCCTCTAAAATATTAATTTTTCTGCCATGATACTGCTTTCATCTCACTTGGCATTATGGTTTTCTTTGAAGGGTTACAACAAAGCAAAAGCCTACATTGCTACCCAGGGACCTTTAAAGTCTACCTTTGAAGATTTCTGGAGGATGATTTGGGAGCAAAATACAGGAATCATTGTCATGATCACGAACCTTGTTGAAAAAGGAAGAGTAAGAGATTTTCTTGTTTGTTAGCAGTTGCTCCTTAACACTTCTCCAAATCACCTGGGCAGAATTAGTTTTAAATGGCTTGGGGTGACATGTACAGATGCATAATACATAACTAACGGAACAGAGGGATACATAGTGAGCCATGGTTTTTTTCAAAAGCTCTAGACACAAATACAAAGCAGCAGCTCAGGCCCTTACCCAACTCACCCAACTGTGTCTGTGTTCAGAGGAAATGCGATCAGTACTGGCCGACGGAGAACAGCGAGGAGTACGGCAACATCATCGTCACGCTGAAGAGCACAAACGTCCACGCCTGCTACACCGTGCGCCGCTTCACCGTCAGGAACACCAAGATGAAAAAGGTGAGCCAGGCCTTTGCTGCCCTCGTCTTCTGGCTTGTGTAGGACACGAGCAAAACTCAGTGTTCCCACAGGCAACCTGGAGAGGCAGGTGGGTGGGAAATAAGTAAGTAAAGACAGGATTACAAGGAACCTGTTGCTAGTTTAGCCAGTATTTCTTTTTCTCAAGTGCCCTGCTGCTTTGGTGTCCTTGTAATTGCTGTTATTACCTGTTCCCACGTGTATTTTTTCCTCGAACTCTGTCTCCACCCATCAGGAGGCAGAGCTGCAGGTTCCTTCTGTCAGAGTCCAGCACTTTCTCAGCTGAGCAGGCCAGAAGGACTGACGACATTCTTATGCCTCTTTTCCCTCGTGTCTCTCTTGTCTCTGTGCACCGTTGGTACCTAGGGTCAGAAGGGGAACCCCAAGGGGCGGCAGAACGAGAGGACTGTCATTCAGTACCACTACACCCAGTGGCCTGACATGGGCGTGCCCGAGTACGCTCTGCCCGTGCTCACCTTCGTCAGGAGATCCTCGGCAGCCAGAGCCCCGGACATGGGACCAGTGGTGGTGCACTGCAGGTACTGCTCTGACAAACCACCCATGGCAAGCACAGCCAGAGCACAGTGTGTGCTCTTCCGTGCCACCTAACACACTGTGGGTTACTAACACAGGAGGAGTTTGTCAGGCCCATGGAGTGCAGGTAGACACGAGCTCTACTTTGCCTTAAAACAGCTCCAATGCAAAAGTTTCCTTGGTCAAAGCTTGTTTGTAGCCTGCCAGTTCAGTGCATGGACAGGACAGGATCACCTCTGCTGGGATCCAACGGTGTTGGTTGTTCCCATGGACAGCTGGGAATGCAATTGCCACTGAACCACACTCACACTCACCAGCATTTACAGTCACAGCAGTAGATCAGTCAACATACTAGTTCAGGGACATAATCTTCATCTCTGTGTGTGAGGGGGCTGCACAGCACTATATCAAAGAGGAGAGGATGATGGGGGTTACAGCTCCTTAGCAGAAATTGAGAATCTCTGGAGAGCTGCCATCTCTCTTGGGCCTAGGATTGCCCTCGTTCACTGTAAGGAGTTCTGGCTTCACAGGATTAGCTCCTTTTTATACCTTCCCATAGTGCTTTCATTTCCAGCTCCATTGTGCAGCTTAAGTTTAGCTCAAGGCTGAAGCCAGCCAGAGCCATCTCACAGCCTGGAGGGACCTTGGCAATCGCATAGCAGCAGCTTGGCAAAGGGTGGACCTCTGTATGGCTTCATCCAGCCAACACCAGTAACTGCAGCAATGGAAACAGGAGCCAAGTGTGAACAGCCAGAGTGTGAGGTCCAGGACCCCAGGAGCCTCATCCTCATGCTGCTGGCACAGGTGTGATGGCTTGTATTGTGTTCAGCCTCATCTTGAAGCACAGAAATACCCACAGAAGGGAGGAATTATATACCTGGTAATATTTCCAGAAACACAAAATATTTTGCTGGGAAACTTTAATGGTTGAAGCTAGGAGGAAAATGGAAGCCCATGAACAGGAATATGTGAATATTTGCATAGTTCTGTTCTGCTTCTGCAGTTTCTTTCATCTGGCTGTATTTCATGGGTTTCTCTTATGTTTTCTGTAGTGCTGGTGTTGGCAGAACTGGTACCTACATTGTGATAGACAGTATGCTGCAGCAGATAAAAGACAAAAGCACAGTTAATGTCCTGGGTTTCCTGAAACATATCAGGACGCAGCGCAACTACCTCGTCCAGACAGAGGTAAAAATTGCAGTGGGGTTGAATTTAAAGCCTTATTCATTTTTTGCATTGTAATCAAAAAGAGAATAGGTTTTTCCAATTACATACCTGTAAAAATTGAATGTATTACTGATATTTTTCTGCACTGGAATATCTCTCTTTTTCTAGACTAGGAACTTCAGATTTTGTTGAGATTTGTATGTGCTACATTTATAAATATTTATTCTGAATTTGGCAGTATTTGCATGAGTGGCTTATGTTGCACACCCTTTCCTTTAATGGGCACTGTTCCTCAGACAAAGCCAGCTCGTTAGGTTATTTCAAATGTCTACCTGACATGCTGCTGTTTTTCTAGGAGCAGTACATTTTTATTCATGATGCCTTGCTGGAAGCCATCCTTGGGAAGGAGACTGAAGTGTCTGCAAACCAGCTGCATAGTTATGTTAACAGCATCCTCATTCCTGGCATAGGAGGAAAGACACGGCTAGAAAAACAGTTCAAGGTGAGTCTTAATCACTGCCATCCAGAGGGGCCTGATTTTCCTACCCTCTTTTATATGGCCTGTCTTCACTATCTATTGTCATGGCTAAGGAACCAAACCAGAAAACTTGATCAGCACAGCACAACATCTTGAAAAGTTCAGTCCTATACAGTCTTAGCTTCGATGCTGGAAATCAGTGCTCATGCTGTTCAGTCAGAGGTGAGAAGAGGGACATGGGCACTGGTTTGGACTGTGCTGCTGGTCTCCCTGTTCCCAAGGGGCCTTGGATGTTCCCAAGTCTGTGGTTAGCTTGGCTAGGAGTCTTCCTCCAAACTCTGGTTCTCATGCATATAGATATGGAGAAAGACAAGAGATGAGGTTCTTTGCACCACCTACTATTTGATCAGTGTCAATAAGGAATTACGCATGTTTTAAGACCAGGTAACACAGTAAGCCTTTGTCATTGCTAATCATGATACTTGCTGCGTTTCCTGCTATGTCGTGCCTGCTTCCTTCCTGGCCAAAGTAATTTATTTTTCCCAGATCTCTTATTTGAAGCCTAAGATCTTCTGATTGCACTTTATTTGAATACATTGTAAAATATTTTGTGAGAGTTTGTATCACAAGGAGATACATGACATCTGTTTTCACAGCTAAACTCAGTTAATAACTACCCAAGGAACTGAAGCTGTTAAATTACACCAGGTGCCAAGCTATTCAAAAAATGAATCTGAATTCACTTGTAGGAATCTCAGTATTTCTCCATCACTCAAGACATTCCAGATGCTTAATTACTAAATTAAAGAAACAAGTGCAAGCGCACACACACCCACACAAAATGTAGTAGGAGGCAAAGATTTGTTGTTTCAAAAAGCGTTGCACTTTTACAAACAATTCTAAATTATATGTATAAATTATATGCTTTCTGATAACTCGTGCCAAAGCTTAAAAACCCTAAGTGCCATTTTCAGAAATTACTTTCTCTGACAACATTGGACAGTTATTTAGAAACCCCATAACTTCTAATGGGGCTTATGCCAGTGCATAGATGAGTTGAGTGCTATCTTGTTTAGAGTGCATTTCAAACTGGGATGTGACCAGCAACTATTATTAGATCTTTCTCTTGTTTCTGCTGCTGCCACAGAGCTGGCAGAAAATAACTTGTGCTCATGCCCCAGTACAGCAATTTACATTCAACCACCTTAGACAGAAATGAGTAACAAGGTGTGAATGCAGGAAATGTGAAAGCCACCTTTACTCTCTTTGCTTTGGCAGCGTTTCCCCACGTACTGGAGAGTATTCAAATACCAATCTGCCTTTCTTTGTGCCTCTAGGCAGCCCAGAATGAATATGGCAGACCAGAGAATGTAGCCCATGGCCTCAGATTTCAGATACCAGTGTGGTGGATAACCCAAAGGCCTGGAAGGAAAAGACATTCTGCAGGAATGATCTGGCTATTATTTTGAAAAAAAAAAAAACAACCTTAAAGTTTTGTTGTTCTATTTTGCTAGCTTTGTTTCCTCAAGAACTGCTTCTGAAATTTTGTGAAACTATCTGAAATTTTGTGAAATATATTCTCAAAGATAACAAAATGTGGTGTTCTGTGAAAATACATTTTGATGGAACTTCATATGCAGGATGTTTCAAAGCTGAAAGCTGCAGAGATCTTTTTATCTATTAAACATGTATGAAAAGGATTATTTCCATTGGAAACTTGAGTACTTTAAACAAGTTTAACAATGCAGTTTATTGTTCTACTGATGCATCTTCGCAGGAGTTGGCAAAGAAACCTCTCTTCATTTAGAGCGCTCTGAGGGCTGACTTACTACTTTATTCTCTTTCAGCTGGTTACACAGTGTAATGCAAAATACGTGGAATGCTTCAGTGCTCAGAAAGACTGCAACAAAGAGAAGAACAGGAACTCATCAGTTGTGCCATGTAAGATCACATCTTCGGTTTGATTACTGCCTAGCATAACTTTTTGTACCCAATTCTCCCGGTGTTAGGCATGAAAAGACATAGCCACTAGGAAGGGGAAATGTAATCTTTTGTTCAGCCCAAGCTGTCTTGTCTTCCAGTATTACCCTGATGAAACTGAACAAAAGGAAATAGTTGCAGTGTCAGCCAGATATACTGTCCAAGTGAAATGTTAATTTGAAGCGCTTAAGAATTTGAATAATTAGGTAGGGGATAAATCTGTGGAATACTGAGAGATTACTTTGATACCAGCTCCTAGCTCTGGTGAGATCTCCCAGAGTGATTGGCACCAGTTGTTTGTAATTCAGCTACTGCACTCCATTCCTCTGTGTGAGCCACCCCAGATTTAAGGGTGTTTAGTGCCCAAGGACACAGTTTCACTGTCATTAAAATGGAATCTGTGCATGGCTGTCAAGCAATATGAACTTGCACCAGACCAGGCATGGGCACATCCCAATCACATAATCCAGAGAACAGGACGCAGAGGACTGATGATAGCCAAGCTAGCACAGAGTAATGGTGGCACATCATGAAGTTTGTTAATACAAAGCGAAGTCATCAGAATACATCTGAAAAACAAGATAAGAACAGGCTAGAAATAGGCTGTTTGATTTGGCCCTTTGTGTTATGCAGCTGCACAGATTTCAGTTTGTCTTTTGGGGGCTGTCAGAGGGTTTGAGGATGATGTTGCCCTCAAACACAGAGAAGCGTGTATCTCCAGAAGAGCACACACTTCTGGGAGGTTCCCATTAGGGAAGATGTTTGTCTCTGGAGGTTCCCTCACCCTGTGAGAGATGGCAGTGCTACAGAGTGGTAGGGAAAACAAAATAAATCAGCTGGGTTTGTGTGCTGCTGGAGACAAATGGAACACTACACACAAGAATTACTTGAAATCCCCTGTTATCACTGCATATACTGTTATTTGGTAATTCAGCCTGCTGTGAAAATCTTTGCTATAGTAAAATTTGATTCCTGAAATTACTTTGTCCTTGTGGGAATATTGTGCAACATTCTCTTTTATATCCTGTGTTAGCAGGCAGTGCTTTAACGCAGTTAAAGTGCTGGCCTGCTCCTGAGGGAGATGGGAGCTGCACACTGTTTGCTTTGTTAACGGCTGAGAAATTCTTGCTTTCTGCATTGTGCCATGATCAGACTTTGATCTTTTTTTTTTTCCCCTCTGTGTTTTTTTTTCTTAATGTTATAGCTGAGCGTGCTAGAGTGGGCTTGGCACCACTGCCTGGAATGAAGGGAACAGATTACATTAATGCCTCTTATATCATGGTGAGGAAGCCAACACCTAATTACAAAGTAAAATCAATTCTAAGGTGCTAAATACCAGATGCCTATAATTGTCTTAATTCTGTATGTAATGGCTGTGTATTAACAGATGAGATTTTAACACCTTCCCCATAATGTAAAGCTATTAACCGTGTTTTATTAAAGATTCTTGCCTAAAAAAATTAATTACAAGATGCATTTAGATGGAATGTGTATTTCTGTGAGATACAGTCAAATAGATACTGGGATTTAAAGTAAATTAAAGCAGTAGGGACCCTGTAGAATTGAAATGGAGTTAAGAGAATATAGTCTGTGTGAAAATATTGTGGAGTAAAATGAAATAGGGTCATTATGTGTCCCCAGAAATTAAATTAATGCTTTAGAAGTATGAGAGGCAGTAACTAACGGTGTGTTTGTTTTGCTGCAAAAGGGCTACTACAGGAGTAACGAGTTCATCATAACCCAACATCCACTGCCACACACAACTAAAGATTTCTGGAGAATGATCTGGGATCACAATGCACAGATCATTGTCATGCTGCCGGACAACCAGAGCCTGGTGAGTCGCCCGTGTCCCTCCCTGTGTGGTGCCACTGTCACAGCCCAGCTGGGCACAGCACAGGGTCACTCAGTTGCCTGCTGGGGCTGTTTGCTGCCTGAAAGCAAAGCCAGTTTTTGAGCCACCTACTCAAACTTTGCCATAAGCTGGTTACAAAAAGATAAATTCCATGATGTAGGGGCTGTTCTTTTGCTGTCGCCTTCTGCACTCACCCCTGGACATCCAGGGCTGGAGGGAGCACAGTGCTCACAGACAGCACAGCACCCCAGTGCTGTCAACAGCTGCAAGGCTCCTGAGGGCTGCCTGGCAGGATGCAAGCACTGAGGGTATGGAGAGGCTGGGGTTGGGGATAAGGACTTTGAGAGGAGCAGACATGCAAGGTCGGGACAGGAGGATAATTGCTTGTTTGCCCCTGAGCTTAAGCCTCAGGCCGTGCAAGACTGTGACTGTGCAAGGCTGCACATGCCATTTTAATGAAAGTAAAAAGCAAACAAGTACGTTAATTTAAGTGGAAATAATGAGTCAGAGAGAGAGAATAAGGAGACACAGGTGAAGTGCTAATCACTACTTCCAGATTTACTAGGACGTCTCAAGAGGGGGTGTTGAAAAGGATTAAGAACTAATCGGTTCGTTTTTTCATGCACACATCACTGAGGTGAACAGACAATTGTAGCTGAAAGTGGAAGAGAAACCACCTTCATTACAGCAGGAAAATAGCAGTGATGAGGGGCTACGAAAGAGGCAGCAGTCAATATGCTGCTTGTGTGTGGGCATGAAAGGGAGTGCAGCACTGCAAGGAGTGCTCAGAGACATTCAGTAGGATCAGAAAGTGCTTATGAAATGAAAATATGTCAGGTGGAAATGAAGAGGCTGATCTTGTCTTCACATGTACATGAAATAGCTCTGCAAAACCACGGTGATCAAAGGGTAAAGGAGGAATGCTGGGCTCAGCCACAGTGGTTTCACCTTCTGGCCAGGAAGGCAGTGGCATCCAACCTTGGCTCAGTGTGGGATGTGTTGGCTGGCAAGAAGGGGTGGCACAGGATTTAGGCAGCACCACGGTGCAGGATGTGCAATGCCAAAGGACAAGACAATAATGCAAGGTACCTGCTGCATGAGGACCTGTCAGATGACAGGACAGGTCCCTTGCCTGGCACTTGGTGATATTACTCTGTTTCCCAGTGCTTCTGCTTATTTAGGGCAGAATTGTAAGGACTTAAAACCTTAAGTCACATTTTCAGAATGAACACTTGACAGCACAAATCTCAACAATATCTTGTGCATCAATGTTGTAGACTTACAGAAATACACCTGGTTTTAGAGGGATGTGCACGGCCACAGCAGGATGACATCAGTTCATAGTTCATGTTTGCTCAAAAGATGGGATGTCCAGAGACATGGGTTTGCTCAGTGCATGTGGCCAGGGCAACTTCTGTGCTCATGCTGCAGCGAAATAGACCTCTGAAGCCAGGAGAAGAAACAGATTTTGCATGTACGTGGTGACAGACCATAATTTCCTTTCTCTGCAGCAAATTAGGAGTTTGTGTTACGTTTTAAAGAACAGCTTTGACAGCTGTTTTAAAGAGCAGCTTTGACTTACATCCTGCCAGTCAGGCTACTTCAGCACTGAGCTTCTTCCAGCCTTCCCAGTCTCACTGAGGTTTTACAGTGTCCCTTTGGCAGAGGTGTTTTGTTGGAGAACTTGCATTAAGTTTAGCCAGTGTTTTTTCAAGTTTAAGAATATTTGGGTTTTTCTCTTCCTCTTCACTCTTCCACTCACTCTTGAAAATTGAAGCCCTACAGAAGTATCCATCAATCTTCTGCCTAGGCCTGCCACAGACCTTGAGTTTTGGATTAGACCACAATAAACACAAATTAAAAATAACAAGTCATTAATTTTTAAAGGTCAATGAGTTTTTTCTGAACAAATATCTGACTTTCAAACAAAACTGTGTAGGCAGGAGGTCATAAAGCCTGGGATACAATACAAAGGTTAAGTATGAGTGAGCTAAGATAACCATTTCCCTGTGAAACCAATTAAAAAGCAGATGTTACCTGTTGGAACACACAAAGAGAGGATCTAGCAGGTTTACTGCCTACTGTAATAGTAAATTTGTTTTAGACAGAAGTGTTTTTTAAAGGTCAGTTCCTGATCATCTCTATTTATCAAAGCAGTTTTTTGATCCACTGGATTTTTCTGTTGCATACAAGGTATCTGAAAGGCTGTAGTAGTGTGTTATTTCATTTCTCCAGGCAGAAGATGAGTTTGTGTACTGGCCAAGTCGTGAGGAATCCATGAACTGTGAGGCCTTTACTGTGACCCTTATCAGCAAAGACAGACTGTGCCTCTCCAATGAAGAGCAAATCATCATCCATGACTTTATCCTTGAAGCTACCCAGGTAAACTAAATCTTCAAATGTGGGTTGTGCATGTGGATGCATGTTGCTCTCGGGGGAAAGATACTCTCATTGGCTTCTTCTTCTCACATCTTCTACTTCCAGGTAGATTCCTCTAGCTAGTAAGGCTAGTATTAACTGTCTGTCTTGCTGGAAAGCAAAGAAATGTGATTTTACCAAGGTGTATTGTATTATTTCTAATCATAAAAATGTAAGCACGATCCTTTTGAACTATAAACCTGTTTCTGGTTTGCTATCTGGATTGCAGCTGGATTTTGCTGCAAGACATTTGTTTGCAAGCCCATTTAAATTTGATTTGGTTGCTCTTGTTTGACTTCTGAGCCATAAGGACTCTGAGTGAGGTTTGAGATGAGCCCTGAATTCAAATACAAAATCTTTTATTGATTAAACATTTTGTCAAACTTGCATTATTTTAGGGTATTCACTGTTACAGACATGCTGGAGCTGTGTGTTCTCTTTCCTCTAAACGGTTGGGAAGAAGAAAATTTCCCTTCAGTTTGCAGTGTCCCTGGAGTGGATGCCTGTGAGGTGGAGGAAGCTAATGCCAGGCTGGTTTGTCATTGCAGGATGACTACGTTCTGGAAGTCCGCCACTTTCAGTGTCCCAAATGGCCAAACCCTGACGCTCCCATAAGCAGTACCTTTGAACTTATCAATGTAATCAAGGAAGAGGCCTTAACAAGGGATGGCCCCACCATAGTTCATGATGAGTATGTCATCACTTTTCTCCCATTTATCTGCAGATTGTACACTCAGCTGAAAGACACTTGTTAGGACTGGTGTCTGTTCCTGCATGGAGTAGGTGGGGTTTAGTAGTCCAGAGAACAGATTAAGAATATATAAACTTCCAAGGATGAGTTTTCAGTTGGCATCTGAGGCCAAGTACATTTTGCTCAGTGTAGTTTTTGTGTTGGTTATAACCTTAGCTGGACCCAGGAGGTGAGGCTGTTTGCTTTGGAAACATTTTGGGTTCTTCTGCTCCTGGAAGTAATCCCAAGCAAATCCTACAACCTGTTTCAGAACCCAGCAGAGCTGTGGTTTAGATAAGGCTCTAAGCAGCCTAATATGAGCTGACGGAAACAAGTTTCAAAACAGCCCAAGCTCCTGGCTAACAGCTCTGGTTTCATGTGCCATGTAAGACAGAGCAAGCTCAGCTCAGCTGTGTCTCACGATGAGCAGCAGAAGTATCTTGTGACAAAGGGCCCAGGTCTTCTAAAAGCAGATTTATTCTTCCACCTTTTGCTTCCCAAAAAACATTTCCAAGGGGCCCATAAAAGTGGG
This sequence comes from Hylia prasina, assembly GCA_013397195.1. NCBI lineage: Eukaryota > Metazoa > Chordata > Aves > Passeriformes > Sylviidae > Hylia > Hylia prasina. The sequence continues at coordinate 3,619,554 of VYXD01008937.1, read as the reverse complement.
AGGAGGGTGCCCACTAACTCTGGGCCAGCATGCCTCAGCACTTGCCTCTTTTGTAGCACAGTGGTGAGCATTGTCCCTCCAGCTATGCTTGAACACCCAGTTAAAAAGGGTACTAAATACTGCATTACGTATCATTACTTGCACACATTATGGAGCTTCAAAATATATATAGTGAGGCTAGAGCCTGGGTGTAATCAGGCTAGAGCCTGATTTCTTTGGAGGGACTGTTTCCTGGTGGGCTGAGCACTTCCTGGAGTCATTCTGTGCTTTGTCACTGCCACAAAACAGAATCACTGGGAAGGTCTTGGGAATCTTTGCAGAAGCCTCACTACCATGCTCTGGTGTGTCAGTGGTCAGAGCAGGCACTGTGCTGGTGTCCCAGGAGGACGTTCATATCCACTGGTGCTGCTGGAGCTTTTCCTGCAGCACATGCATGTGTTGCTGCTGCAACAGGGTTTTCCCAACTGACTCCTGAAAATGGTGCCTTGGGCTGCAGCAAGTAGTTTTTCTCCCACCACCTCCTCCTGCCTTGCTTATGCAGAGTTTAAGCTCTGTTGCCTTTCACCAGCACCAATTAATTCCAGGCTGGTTTTAATATTCATGCTTTGGGTAGTCTGAAGTGAAGTTTTGCTGCTCTTGCAGTATTTAAGATTATGTTTTGTAAAATTAGAAACATTATTGATTTGGGCATTTCATTGCTAGATGAAAAAAAAAAAAAAAAACCAAAATTGCATTCCAAGCAATGCTGAGTCATTCTTTCTGTATATTGCTTTTTTGGTTTATTTGTCATATTCAATGATTTTATCTTTATGTCTAATACATAATGTGGATTCTGCTTTTCATTGGAGTCTAAGGAAATGTAGCTGAAAATGAAAATTTCCCTTTGCTACATGCAACAACTATATCACATAATCCACTAATAATTACAACTGCAAATTAATTCCAAATATATGAATTTGCAGATAACTAAATTCATGTGGTATTTAGGAAGTACATGGTGGGATGAACTTGATAACATTTTTAAAAGTTCAGAAATTCCAGCTTGAGACAGTTGTCAAGATTTTTAAATGTAACTGCCCAAGTGTACACAACTACATAAAGACCTGCTGCATAATTTTCTGCAAGAAAAGTCTTCAGGTTGCTGGGAACTGGAAATTACCAGCCCAAGTGAAAATGATGCCATTACACCCTCAGAAGGATTTTGTTGTGTCTTGTCAAGTACATGCACTGGGCACTTTGTCCACTGTCCCTGTAGATGAGTCACAGCCATCTGTGACTGTGCTGCTTCTCCTCTGACCTCACAGCCCACAGAGCACATGTATTGTGATCTGAGTTCTGTTTCCCATTTCTAGGTAAACTGAGTTTGAGTTTGCAAAAATCATATAAAATTAACTCAGTATATGTTTTGATTTCCATGGGAATGCTGTACAAATTCTAGTGGTAATCTTGCAATATAAGATGATATTGCAGCACTTACTGTTTATTTCAGTTTTCATATAAAGAGCTCCAAGTGGCTTAGAGAGCAGGTCAGCACTGATCACCCCAGTTACCAGTGGGAACCATTTCAACACAGACTTCTTAAAGTCACAGAGCAGAGCCAGGACAGAATTTCATTCTCCTGAGTACCAGGAGAGCAGAGGAGAGTGGAGGCTTCTCCAAAGCCATCGCAGGGTCCTTCATGGTGTGCCTCACACCTGCACTATGGCCCAAGCACACCCCCAGGCTTGCAGCAGTGAGGTTTCTGCCTGACCAGTATCTCAAGGCTATCTCAAGGACTGAGTTGTGCTCCTGATAAATAAATGCTGTTTGGGGTTACATGACAACACATCTCAACTCTTCAAAATCTGTAATTTCTCCTGGGTGCCTGGCTCAGGGATGTTGCCTTTACCAATGAATCAGACCTAGGCAAGACTTTGAGATGTGCCCCATTTACTTGTGAGCACCACAGAGCCGTGTTAGTTTTCTGCAATTGTCAGATGTGGAGGAAGAGGCAGTCTCATTTCTTTCTAATCACTCATGTTTTGCTTGAGTTCCCACTAATGAATTTAAAATACACTCCACTATAATGCAGATGGTCTCAGCCCATGTGGTGTGGGAGAACTCATTTCAGTGTTACAGTCTCCAGGCTGGGTATTTTAGAATGGCTCGTGTTCTGCTGCTGATATGGTTCTTTGTGTTGAATAGTGCAGATAACCTGAGATGACTGGTGTACCATCAAAGTTCTTCTATAAACTAAAATGACAAAAAATTAGCAACTATAAAACAAGCATTTGGTAGATACAAAGAGGAACTACAGTAATCAGATAAGACTATAACACTTCCATGACTCTGTGTCAGTGCCTGGGTTGTGTTTCTGAGTAACTCTTTGTTCTGGTGTGGTTTTCCAGGTATGGAGCTGTGTCAGCAGGAACTCTGTGTGCCCTTACCACTCTGTCTCAGCAGCTGGAGAATGAAAATGCTGTCGATGTTTTCCAGGTGGCAAAGATGATAAATCTTATGCGGCCTGGAGTATTTACAGACATTGTAAGTCTTCAAATGGGCTATAAATAGATGGTTTACAAGGTTTTCATCTGAGACCAAAAGCATGAACTAAAGCATGCATTGTGTATGTTATCAAGCCCTACAGCATCTGCTACCAAGCAGAATTTGCATTTGAACTTGTTTTGTGCAGTTGTCATTTTTTCTTAACCTCCAAGCCACACTGTAAGTCTCTGATTTGCACTTAAACTTATTTCTCATACTTCGGAGGGGAGCATTGTACAGACAAGTCCTTTCAGCTTGTCACCATCTGCCTGCCAGCCCTGTGAGCTAAGCTGTGCTCTTTAGATCTGGCACGTTGTGGTCTGAAGGGACGCTCAGGGCAGGTGAAGCTTCAGGGAGATGAGGTTCTTCCCTGAGTGTCCAGCAAGAGCAGCCCCCTTGCCTCAGTGTGTGGTACAACGTTCTGCCACCCAGGGAATGACCTGGGGCTGAGCTGTGGCCTCAGGTTTTGTCCTGCCCTCCTGAAGTGTTTAGCATTATATCAGAAATAATATAGTCTACCCAAAACTGGAGTCTGGGTTGACAAGTTAAACTGGATGAACAGAGGTAATTGCTCTAAGTCTATTTCTTTGCTGTGTGTATGCTGCTGGTAAAGAATACCCATGACCTTCCCTGGAAATGCCAAATTAAAGTGCCAATCATTTATGTACACTTAAAGGATTGAAATAAGTTGTTCTTTCTTTTCCAGGAACAGTACCAGTTTCTTTATAAGGCAATGCTAAGCTTGGTCAGCACTAAGGAGAATGGAAATGGTCCCATGACACTGGACAAAAACGGTGCTGTGATGGCCAGTGATGAATCTGATCCCGCAGAAAGCATGGAGTCTCTTGTCTAATTGGAAACCTGAAAAGGCACTTAATTTGTAGAACTTCTGAAGACTGAACTTTTTTGAGGCCTTTTTTGCCAGACTCTAGGTTATACAATAACCCAATTACTTTTTTACACTGATAAAAGTTTTGATATTTATTTTTTGCCATTTTATGTCTTAATGGTATCCTACTGAGCATTTGCACCTCTGTTTATTTCACACAGTGAAACGCAATTTTATCTAGTTTGCACTATATGATCAGTGTTACTGCCTATAATATCCTAATACAAGACAAGCCCTGATGTGACATTCCATGACAACAAACATACGCTTTTTCTGTTTTGTTTAAATGCAGTGAAGTTTTGCTAACTACAGTGACCCTCGAATCTTAAATCTTGAATGCTAGGCCAGATGGATTCTTTCTACAACAGATACTGTACCCCTTCATACCATATTTATTATTTAGTGATCATGTCGAAGTTTTGGTAATGGTGTTCTGCATTCCAGTGGAGTGGATGAGCAGTGTTCATCCTTTCTTGACAAAATGTGGCAGGCAATTATTAGCTACAGTGAAGGTCTAATAGCCTTGTGGAGCTGAAACAATTATTTCTGTATTGTTTCAAATTGCTGTGTTGTACACTTACAGGCTTGAGACTTGCTTCACGTGGAATATATAAATTACATACGATATAATTATAAATTAGATTCATATGTGGGATGCGGCAATAAGTTTCGAATTTACAGTTTCAAAGTTTCCCCATGTATTCAGGAAAACGTTGATTTTGGTTTTTAGCCAGCCCTGTGACGGGAAAGTATTTTGGTTTTATTTTCATCGGAGCCAATACAGTGAGAAATCTACGACAACCCAAAATCAGACCAGTTTTCAGATATATTAAAGGTAGCAATATTTTACATTACTAAGCTATTCAATATTTTAAACACATCTAATTTCCTTACTATTTCTTGAATATGACCTCACACCTAATGGTATGTTACATGATGACAGGCGTTTCTTAATTTCATAACTGTTAGATGCCATTTTTACAGGTGTGTAATTTTCATACTTTAGTGCTAAAACATAAAATACTGATCCATATTTACTGGTGAAGCAAACTAATAAAAAAACTACCTATAAAGTTACATTCTCCCTCTTTTTTTTTTGCCAGACTAAGTCTTTAGCACAAACGTAGCTTATTGTGTTTTCCCTCCCACGCCAATAGAATGGTTTCCCCCATATTGTAAATAATTATTGTTTGGAGCATTTAAGTTTACATCCTCACTGGCTCCCTCTTCCTTTGTATTTGGTTGCAATTCAACAAGGTCAATCCCTGTTTAACAAAAGAACACATGCTTAATTCTCCTGAAAATTAAAATTAGTTGTGCCCTTCATTGCTTGGCTGAGTAGGGAGGGGTTATTGAATCTGCCTGGAAAAGGAAATATGTGATTTCAGCCATCCTGACCCATGGTGTAGAGTTAAAGGCACTATCCCTTATATGTGGTATTTCTTCTAAACTACAGAAAACGTGCATTGTAATTTTTCAGGACTTGTCAAAATATTTCAGCTTTTTTTTTTTCCATTTAAATGTAAACCTATTAATTTCTGCCAGTCCAGTCTTGCTGAAATACAGACATTTGGCAAGGTTCTGTGTATTTTCACTCACAAGGAAGCTGAATGCAGATTACTTAAAAGGATATTGAGAGTAGCTATGTTGGTTCAGAACCATGTAAGGTGCAAACTGATATGGCCTCGCTGAGAGCAGAGGAGCTGAGCAAACTGGTATGTGCTAACATTTGGCCTTTTATCTTAATAAGAGAATGATTCAAAGTATTCAAGGATTCATCAGAGACCTTTTACACAGTCACCTTTTACTTCTCAGTTTGTTAAATCCCTCCATCCAAGCGATCCCAATAATTGCTAATACCAAACAATTTAATAAGCCCATGGTTTCAGTGAGGAAATCACAATTTAATAAGTTGTTCAGCAACAGCTAATCCAAATAAAATACATGCAGAATGTTTCAAAAGATTGTAGTTTGCATCCCCTTTGCACTGCATGGAGGTGGGAGTCAGTAGGAGTTAGGACTGGCCCTCCAGTCACTACACCCCAGTAACAGAATGGTTTAAGTAAGTTCTCAACTGCTGCTCCCTGCAAGGGTTGGCAGGTTTTGTTGAGTGGTTTTCTGGCCAGCCTGCATCAGCCTGAGAGGCTGCTGAGCCTCCCTGTGCCCCCAGTTTGAACCTGGACCCAGCCAATGCCAGCTGGTAGCACAAAGGGACTCATGAGTTGGATGATTTTAATATAAAGGTATTTTAAGTTCCTGGGGAGATGTAGGGAGAAGTTAAAAATTCAAACCTTGACAACTAAGTGACACAAAGATTACTGCAGGCATCAAGAGGTTGGATTTGTTCAGTACTTTCAGGTGATTGCTTTTCATTTCACTGGCATGATGGAAGATAACTGTGGTTTGTGACACACTGCCTGAATACCCCTGGTTTAATCCCTTACCTTTTCACAAGTTTTAAACATCAATGAATGAAGGCTGCGGGGGTTGAACTTTGGTGGATGCTTTGGAAATCCATGCATTTGCATTGGCATTTTCCAACACCTGAAATACTTTCTTGGGGTTAATCCATGGGGAAATAATGTACACTGATGTTCTCTGAGGTCTCCATGGATTGTTTTGTAAGGGAGCTCGAGCTGTATATTAAGTGCTGTGCTGACAGCCAGGTAGCCAATAGATAGTAGTGATGTACGAGGCTTGAAGGGGTGAAGCTAGAAATTGCTTGTGAAGGTCAGGATTAAGCACACAGAAGAGCCAAACCTATCCTCCTGTAAGCAGCTGCAGTTCTGCTCTCTTACACAGGTTTGCACCCTTTCCTTGGACTGAGTGAGTGGCAGAAGGAGCAATGTCTGCTCAGAGATGGGCACTGATAAACTCTCCTGATGCTCCCACGAGTGTCCAGCCAAAGTCCTGCTCTGCAAATCACCACCTTGCTTTTGGGACCCCAACCCCTCCACTGTACCCAGCTCTTGCCATTCAGTCAGGATGTCTTGCAAGCATCAAAGGTTCCCAAGAAATGTGCAGGTCTGCAAATTAAGAGAACCTGAGAACATTCCTATATCACTGCAGAGTGCGGTCCTCAGCACCAGCCCTGAGAAATAAGGAACAGAAGGACTGAAGCACACATGTCTACATTTAGAAAATACCATTTCTCCATGTCTTGCACATGTGCTGTGCCCACAGACCGTGTGAAAGATGTGAGCTGTGTCTTGAGACCATAAAAGCAGCCAAGCTTTCCAAGTGGGAATGCTTGGAAAGCTTCTGTGTGGTCTGAACATCTGAAGCAGGTGGCAGGCTCAGAATAACCCATCCTCCAAACACTCCTGTGTTTGAGCTTGGCTTTGGCAGGAAGGTCTGGGGGGAGCCCATGGGACTGCTCAGGTGTGCAGAGTAAGCATCAAGTCTTCTGCAGGATCAATGTCTAAAGAACTTTTAAGAATTCATTTTTGTTTAAAGAATTCATTTTAAACAGCATTTGTCAGGATTTCAGTGTCTGTTTCCAAATGCTGATTTAGAAACAGGGAAAAAGAAAAATCCAAAACCCATAAACTTTTCCTTGTAAGTGACTGTTTCTGTACTGTGGGTCTGCTCTAGGTTAGTGGAGTCGTTTACAGGATCTGCAAAACTTCAGTTGTTTTTCCAGTTTCTGACTGCTCGAATTGCTTGAACAGAGTGATACATGGGTACATTAGGAGAAGAATCTTTATGATACAGCACAACTGCCTTCTCATTAATCCGTTTTAAAGCTGATATATTTTATTTAAAAGCTAAAAAGTATAGATAGGGATTCTACCAAAGATACATGCTACTAATTCTCAGCAAAGCAAAACCAACTTAATTTAAAAAAAAAAAACGTAGTTGTCTTGAAGATTTAGCAGTCTTTCTCAAATTCATGTCTTTTGACATCAGATCTTTTGTTCTGAAGTTTATGTTCAAATAGTGCCAGTGAATTTTTATATGAAGGGAAAATGCCTATTTGTTAATCTACTGCATTGTTTTTCTTCTTTTTCTTTTTCTCTCCATTTTTTTTTTCAGATGTAATTCACTGTTACCCCTTTGCTCTTCTTCTCCTTGTTGCCATTCTAACAATGTGAACTACATTGGCTTCACTTATCAAAGGAGAAGGAATGCAAAAATAATGAAAGAGAGGAACTGTAATAAAGAGATTTGGCCTCTACTTTGTCTTAGCTGTTAAACTGTTTTTAGTGTTTTTGTTAACTATTTGCAAAGGGAAGCATTTTCTACAGAGGATAATTAATTTCAAGAAAAATGTCTTGAGTTTTAAGAATAAACGTCTCCAAAAGAGGAGATAGTCAATTTTATACAATGTCACAACTCTCCAACATTTGGGGTAGTGACTTTTTTGTTTTGTTAGAACACTTGAGACTAGCACGCAGCCATTGTTTCTAAAGACCGAAGCATTCATGTGTACTCCTATTTTCTTTTCCTTCATTTTTAAAATAGCAAAGTCATTAAAACTGTAAATATTTTGTTGCTTAGATAAGCATCTTCTGGGAACTTTGTATCTATGGTATATAATCATAGAATTTTATATTTTCATATAAAGCTAATTTTTTTCTAGTTTCACCTCCTTCCTAGTTCTGTGGTGGTTTTGTGAATACAAACCTTCTGTGTTTCAAGGTAGTGAGATGACATCATCACACTCCAAAAAAGATTTCCACACGTCATTTCTTTGGGGCAGTGATTGTGAAAGTTGGATTTATTTTTTTTTTATTATTCCATTGTCAGTGTGTGCAACAGGATTTAGACTTAGCCAGTCACTAGATACGTTTGTCTCATTGATCCATTCAGAAGAAAAATAAAAATGTGATGTTTGGTTTGGGGAAAGGGTGGGAGGGAGTATTTTGAGGGAGACTTTTTGTTCATTTTTGGTTTTTGTTTGGGGGTTTTTTGTAACTTGAAGAATCTTCTTTTTGTTATGTTAAACTATATCAAATCATTCTATTATAGTGTTATTTAATATGTAAATTGTATTGCTATACATAAAATAAAGTATGGTTTTTGATGTATTTACAGACTTCTTACTTATTTGCATCGGGTACACATAAGGAACAGATGCAGGAGTCAGTATTTCATTGTCTAAGGCGTGCAGGAAGAATGATGAGATCCGAGGCCTGCTTTAATTAGATCTCAAATTTCCAAGCAGTACTCAGCTGGGAACTGCCAGTGACAGTGGAGTTCACTGTTCCCTTCTTAATTGTCTCCGACTATTAGAGAGCTGCCAGTAAGTAACCCCATCCCTTTCCACCAAGGCTTCTCCCCAGACAATCGTGACCCATCAAAATCCCTTTTGGAAGGGGAACTGTCTCCATTCTGAACAGGACTTCAGATCCTGAGCTTTCTTGTCAGCTCCTTTGACGTGCCCTTCCTTCCATCTATTTCTGGCTTACCAACCTGGAGGAGCAGGGGCTTTACCAAGCCACCATCACCCGACTTACTGTGATGAATGGCATTGCTAACTAACCCCAGCACTGTGGCAGGAAAAGCAAAAGTACTCATTCCCATCTCAGACAGACTGGGGGCGTACAGATGTTCCAAATCCTAGAGACAATGCAGGAAATAGCCCCCATGGGGTGTGTTAATAGTCATTCCTCCCTGCTGCTCCAGCCAGGACCTGTCACTGAGGTGGCACATGTGATGCCATCGATGCTCTCAGTGCTTTGAAACAAAACCTTGGCAGCTGCACACGCCACCTCCCATTCTGGTTCTGTGCTCAGGGCTGTGTTACCTGTTCTGTTGTTCTTGGGGGGAAGCCACTCAGGTTTGTGGACAGATTTTTGTTGCAATCTGCTGCTGGCACGGCAGCTGCCCAGGCTGGCAGCACCTTCAGGAACACAGCAGCCCTCAACCTCCAGAGCAGCACCTGCACAGGGACAAAAACATCAATAACTCAAACTGCTTGGTGGTGTGAAATCGCTGATTAAAATCAATACACTGTATCTGCTGCCTTTTGTGTTGCTGCGTTCCCACCTGTTTGTTAGGTCTGTGTTCCAGTTGACAGGGAGGAAGAGGGATCCTGGAACACTGGATGGGGACTGTGATCAGCAGGACACTGCACAGCAGCCTGATGACCCTTGCCAAGCCCCCCACCTTGTAAGGTGCTCCCTCCAGCCCCTGCTCCGTGGTGCTGCCTCATGCTGCGCCCCAGGAGCAGCTCGACACCATCCCACCAGCAGGTCCTGCTGCCTCCTGGATGAGCAGCCAGGAGCTGCTTCCCAGCCTGTCACACCCTGCTCTAGGGGATGCTCCGGCACCTCCAGCACCCTCTGTAACTTTTCCAGGTCAGAAGCAGGCACCCAGCGGAAAGTTCCTCTGCCCAGCTTGGCTGCTTCACCTCCACAGAGGAGATGGCAGCCCCTGCATGCACAGGTAGGTGGGTACACGACACCTCACAGCAACAATATGGGGAAAAGTTGTGTAAATCCTGCTTGTCTGGGAAGTGCCTGAAGGATGGAGAGGATGTCAAGCTGAACACGAGCCAACCCCACCAGCTGCAAGGTAGACACATGCAGGTCTGGCAGGTCTACACTGGGACCAGCTAAGGACACTCAGTCTGCCCACAGCAGGGTTAAAACTCTCATTTTGGGAAGGGAGAACCACACAAACAAAAACATGTAGCCCAGTGAATACAGACAAAAGGAGAGCAAAGGGACTGGTCAGTGAGCAGGAAATCTGAGCAAAGACAGGATGAACTGGGGCATTGATGGAGAGAAGGGGCCTGGAAGAAGCAGGAGCAGAGGAGCTTGTCTCCTGGTACTTTAATCACCACTCCTGAAGAAGGATACCCTTCTACAAACTGCTCCTACATCTTTGATAGGTATGACAAAAAAACAGAGTTTGACAAGCCACAAGGAAGGTACAGGTCAGGCAGTGGGAACATGTCCTGGGGCAGCCATGGAACAAGAAAAACAGTTCTGTAACTGCTACAGAAACCAGAACACCCCAAGGCAGCTCCTTAAATGAAAAACCAGCATTGTTACTAGACAGCAGCACCTCTGAGGTGAGCCCCCAGCTGCTGCCAGCCAGGTCGTTGTTGCACAGACAACAAACAGGGCAGAGGTCCCTGCACTGCCAAGGTCAGGCAGCATTTGCTCCAGGAGGCTCTTGCTCCTCCTGAGACATCCTGGTGAGCAACAAAGGCAGGAGTGGAGGACAAGAGAAAAGGCAAAGCCTTGGGAATGCTCAGGGAAGAGGCCTGGCTGAGACCTGTGCCAGGTGGAAAGATGCAGTTAGTTCATTAGTACTTTGGCAACACAGATATGATTTACCAGCACTTCCCACTACTAACAATATGCCTGAATTAATTGGTGGTATCAGGAGATCCCAACATCTGTAATAAAGAGCTAACAAGTTTAGCCTTTAAGGCTTCCAGAGGCTGCTAGCAGTCATTTTAAGCAGGCACAAATAATAGCAGCATTTTAATTAAATGGATTCAAATGCCAGAAGGTTTATTTTCAAGACCTTTTACAACACAAAAATAATTTTGATCAACAGCTTTGTCCCAGTCCTACTACTTAGCCACTTGAAGCCCCACGAAGTACTTCCTGCACTGACATGTCATCCCCACCTGCTGGCAGCCACCTTATTGATCACAGGTGATTTCTGTTCCCCTTTGCTGCCAATCAATGTTTTTGATGTCTTTCTGACTTTGTAATGCTTTAAGAAGCAACACTCACAAAGCAATCTTTCCTGACACTGTGTTCAATCAATCTGACAGTCACTGGGCTTGCTTTTTCTTTTCTAAAGTTGTTATCTTCCTTATGGCTTGAAATCCTTGTTTAGGAGTCAATGCCTGCTTCATTTGTGTTTTATGCTATGGTTTTGAATTTTGAAAAGATTTTGCATTTCAGTTCCATATCCCTTATGGGAGCCATTTCAAATATTTCACATTTCCTTGTCTCTGTGTCTGTGAGCCATTCTTTCTGCACAGCTCATCATTTCTGTCACTCCCCAGTTCAAACCCTGTTGGTCCTGTGTCCCATATCACAGGATATCCTTGCACTAGATCTAATCATAAATACTTTGTTCCTTTGTCTAAGGAGCTGTTGAAAGAGGGAGTTTTTGGGTCAACATCAGAAGAAAGGCAGAAGGTATGTGTCTTTTGCCTTGGGAGAAGGCATTGTTGGCTGGAGGCCCAAGGCTCAATATAGGGAACATGGCACAGCCCCCCATCATCTGCTTCACTGGGGTTTTTGTTCTAAAATGTCTGCAAGATGAGAGCAGCAGACTCTGACTGCTCAGGGAGGGAATGAGACACTGAGGCAACAGTGGGAACCTCCAAATAAAGCCTAAATAATAAATCTAGTACAGACTCTTTACCTAAATAATAAATCTAGTACAGACTCTTTAGAACTATTTTCACATGATAACAGAGGAACAGTGGCTTCTCAGTCATGCTTCACAAAGATCCCCAGAGTCTCCTAATGTGAGATTCTTCTGTCAGTCAGTCTAGAGTTCTGAGATGCTGCAGGTCCCTTCCATGAGAGGAGATCCTTTCCAGTTCCTTGCTGAGAAGGAAAAGCAAAGGGAGAGATGATGAGCTTAATTGTAGGATAAAATGAGATCTTTATCCTTCTCTCAGCCAATGCATGGGAGGGAAATTATGATCTCTTAAGGAAAGCCTGGCTGTTTTTTCTATGGGGTTCCTCTGGGTGCAAAAGAGGAGTGGTGTCCTGCATGTGCTACATAAAGGAGCATTTTTCTGTAACAAGGTGCTTACCATGTCTCATCAGCACACAATCAAGAAGAACAGAAAACCATAAAAAACCAATAAATAGAGGCCTTCATTACATGCAGCCTGATGGGACAACACAGCTTCATTCTCCTAACAAGTTCAAATCATTACCTTCAATGGTATTGGCTCAATGTGAGAACTGCTGGACAAACTCTGAGTCCAATCATCAGATGAACATTTTAATTTAAAATATCAGTTAATGTCGTTTAAATTAAATATCATTTCATCGTGAATCTGAATACAGTGTGACTGTGACCAAAAGAGACTCTTGGCTTGTAGCTGTATAAAAATGGTGACACAGAATAAAAGGTGACACTTTATTTATCTAGGTATAGAAAACTTATCACACTTTGCAACTAGCAAGGAAAGTCCTTAGTGCTGCTTAATACTAGACTTCAAGCTGAAAAACACCATTATTGGACCAGGGTAGAATTGTAAAAACTCTTAAAGGTTCAGTACCTTAGGTTATGAAAGGCTCTGCCTTCTGAATTTTAGTGCTTTAAATAAGCTTCCTTATAACTTAAATCCAATTTTCTAGATAGCCTCTTACTTTGAGCCTCTTGGACATATGTTATGCCTTTGCCTGAAAGTCTCCCAGTGACCTGTAAATTGATTGCAGCCCATGAAATTGGCCATAAGTAAATCTTTGCACCTTTTTTCATCCCCTCCCCTGTTCTCTGAAATAAAAAGGATGCAGGTGGCCTGTTTACTCTCAGGCTATAGATCCTATGTGGACTTCAGAAGCACTATTGACCTCCTCTCAGCGTGTATTAGGAAAAATAACTGATTCAAGCTAATCTGGTCAGATGAGCAGAGCCCTGTCACAACACAGTTTTCTATATTTGTCAAAATTCTCCTCCAGTTTCTGCATGGGTGCCTGATCAACCAGGGCTCAGCACCTTCCAGTCCCCAGTGAAGATCAGTGACTGGTCTTTGATTCATCAGCTTCAATAGTTTCTGAAACACCTTTTTGTGCTGGTATCCACCATGAAGATGAAAAAGATATTAAGCTGGAATTTTGTCACATAAAAGATAAGACAAAAAGAAATAGAACAAGCTCCAAAATGACACGCAAAAAGAACATGGTAATTTAATATAAATTACACAAAGTCACTCAAATTACACCAAAGTTCTTAATAAGGAATACCACTACACCCCCACTTTTTATGCCCTTATTTCTTTCTGGTTTTATGCCCCTGTCAGTGCATGTAGCTGGGTAAAAAAAACTATGCACAAGATGACAAAACAAATTTTGCAAATGGCCACAAAGTCACAGACACATGGCACAAAATGCTGACCCAGTCCAATGCTTTCCTGGTGGTTTCCAGTTTGTTCACAGAATTGTTTTGGGGCAGCTGCATCCCCATAGACTTTGAGCCAGATCAGAAAAGTCCATTCTCTCACAAATGGCTTAGAACCCACTAGTTTGGGTGCTTTGAGCAGGTATTTGTTATTGCCAGGTATTAAATGACAGCCTCAGCAATGAACAGCCCTGTTCATTGCTGGCCACTTCTGAGCACACAGCTACACCTGCCCAAACTTTCTGCTTGAATCATGTCTCGCCCTCTTTTCTTCCTCAAACTATACAGTGGTCCCTACCCAAAACAGAGAGTAGAGTCCCGTTATGTCATTTCCTTCTAAGTAAAAAAAGCATGTCCCAAAAAGGTAATACTAACTTTGTATTCTTTGTCTTTTGATGCTTTCATTCCACATTTTGCCTGAACTTCATTTTTTATTGATTTTCCTGTGCCACCTCTCAGCATCCTTCCTAGGCAGCATGATGCATTAACTTCCTATATAATGAATTCTCCCATTTGGTTCTGTACTCTGAAATACACCCACCTCTAAATGAGATTTCAACACTCTGCATTGCTGATTTCCAGCTGTGTGCCATAGCCCTTGTTTTTCACAGGCTGGGGACACCAAAAGAGCCCTCAAGACCTCAAGTCATGCTTTTAACACAATCACTGCTGTACTGGGGGGGGAGGAGAGCTTTTATATTTTTATACTAGTTCCAACAATGAAGTTATTAGCCTTATTTTCCACCCTGTAAGAAAGCTACCTGATGATGATATTGTCCCTGCCTTTTAAACTAATTTTATTTCAGTATGGTGCACTTGCAGGCATCATCATCCTATTGGTGCATGTTATTCCCACTTAATGACTGAAAAGGCTATTGTTTGGGGAACAGGTTTATTTTGGGTCTTGTGGGTTTGGGGACTTCTCTGTTTAATTTTATCTACCACTATAATATCAGAAGATAAGCCAATTCATTCACTAAAATCCTTCCTATCCATTGCTTTGTTGACTTTGCTTTCCTGAGAAGGATACAAGGTACTTTTGCAAAGCAATATGGAGAAATACCTACTGTTACTCCAGGTAGGCTGCAACCACACAACGAAGGGTCTGTCCCAGCCACAGCACAGAGCAGGAAGTATGTTTGCAGTTCAGCTTCTCCTAGGAGAGGAATATATATATACATTTCTATAGTCAGGTCTTCCACACTGGATTTGGAAAACTGTGTCACTAAATCCACATCCCCTCTAGGGTGACACCTCTGCAGCTCTGGGGACATCACAGTCTTCCTGACCTGAATGGCAGCAGACCTCCAAATAAAGGATCCCCAGATCTTTTATTTTCACTCTTAACTACTTACTGGATTTTAAAAAATTCTTTTCACCTTGTGTAAAGGGAAGGGATTGGTTTCATAACATGTCATTACAACTATTACTGCTCACACTATAGCCCAAAACCACTGCTTTGAGTCCCAGACTTGAGGCATTTTAGAAAGTAACGAGATTCAGGAGAGTGGAATTTTAGCCTTCTTGCAGTTAAGACATTTGTGTTAAGAACACAAACTTTAAAGTCTTTTTCAGACACCCACATGAACATGAGATCCAAGGTGGGTACAAGGTACTTAGTGACAGGAGGACATTGACCCCCTCAGATGTCCATCTCTGTACCTACAGCTGGGGGATGCCACTTGATTGACATGGAATAGCTGCTGCCAGGGGTGACTTCAGAGGGCGTCACTTCACCTCTCTCAGCTGGCTTTTACAGCTGTTCCGCGCTCTGTGGTACCAAACCATTTCTCCCTGAAACCATCATTGTCTCTGCTCAGCTCAAAACATGAGCTTCCCAATAATGCAGCAGCAGAGGAGAAATAGATCTCCCTCTCCTCACAGGTGAGTTCTTGCATACACATTTCCTACTTACAGAAGGATCTTGGCAGGCATAAGCACTTTAAGCAAGTGCTTAAAGACAAAAAAGTATTGAAAAAGGGATCTCATATTATACATATACCCATTATGGCTATGTTTTTGTATTAAACTTCCTTTTATATTTAATAGGAAATAATAGATATTTTCACAAATAGGTCTCCAATGTTACAGGCAATTGCAGAGTTCTGCAGGTTGATTATTACTTCAATAGAGCATTATCTGCTGATGAGCTTGTAACCCATGTTATCTGCTAGATGTTCGTATCATCTATTAATAATTTATAAACTAATAACATTATAAGGCTGTAGTATTAACTGCAACAGATTACACCAGAACCAGGCAGGACTCAGGTACTAAAAAATTTCTCTGTGCAGCTAATCCTGGCTTCATTACCCATTCCTCATTGAATTTTATCATACTCTCTTGATATTTTGGGGAGTTCCACTTCCTCCTAGGGCATGGTTAGCAATAATCTGTGGGCTGCATTTTCCCACATGGCAACTGATGCCTGTAGCAGAAGCTGAGCTCTTGCCATTGTTTTGGCACAGATTTGGGAACAGGACCAAGAGTTCATTAACAATCCTCAGAGTGAGCAGAGCCCTACACAGGCTTGTGGGTCTGAGTGCAGTAGTGAGGCCACAGCAATGCCCATCCCTGGGTTGTTGCCTTCAATCTTCCTTTCACAGGAGACCTATCTAGTGTCTGAGGACACAGCTTCACCAGTGCACTAAACTGTGCTTCCTTTCTGAGCCATGCTCTTCATGGATTTATTTCAATGAGGTGGTCACAATGCAACGTACCAAACCTACAAACAGAAGCACTTGCTGTAAAATGGATGAAGAAATTCCCAAAGGACAGGGAGTGGTTGATTTCCTGATTTGTGTGTACAAAAGAGGGAAAAGCTTAGAGAAAAAAGTGGTATATGCTCTAGTCTTCAATTTTTCACAACAGTCACTTTCCAGTGCTAGCTAAATAGCAAGTCAACCTCTTTTTTTACAAAATCCTCTGCACTTGAATGTTTTCTGCCAGTCCTCCCTCACAAAGTGGCATGAGAACACTGACAGCCACAAATGCTCAGCTGCAGGATCTGGCTTTGTAAAAATGAATAGCTAAGCTGCAAAGAGTAGGTTCTTCACAAAAAAGAACAGTACAGTCATCCACAGTGCACACATGCTTGTTAAATTCCATTGTTCTGAATGCAGGACAGCACACCTTTCCTTGGAGCCCCTTTGGGCAAGAGACACTCTCAGGACATCCAAGAAGAGCAGCTGGTCTGGGCAGACTCTCAAGGCAAAAATCTGGGCTTTACTGAAGCCATGGGCAAAGTTCATTTTGACTTCAGCACAGCCAAGACTTTTCTGTCACCTTATAACTACATTTCTTGGCTTTCAACTGCATTACTGCATATTTTTCTGAGCAATTTTAGGCAAACCTATTTCAGTCTTCTGACAAAGATATTCCTGATGAATAGTAATTATTCTGTTATAGTACTATCCTGGGACCTTAGCTGTGGACTCACATGCATCCACAGCAGCAGTGTGTGGATGCATAATAAAGAGACAGTTTGGGTCTTTATTTATGTATGGTGCTCTTTACCTTATCCTCAAACATCAACATGAAGAGTTTAAACTGAGAAGTAAACACAGAGATGTGGATAGAATCTCTGGTTCAGGATGTGCCTGGTCTACAGACTGCCAAAGCCTGGTAAGAATTGGTGTCTGCTGCTCTTTGTCACCTTCCCTGGGTATCCTCTATTGTCCCTTCTTAAAAACAGGACACAGTCTGAATTTTCCTATACTCTCAGTAACAGTGATTTTTCAGCCTGTGTTATGTTGGGAAAATCTGTTTGGAACTTTACTGTTGTAGTGGTAAACAGATCATAATCCTGCACCGGGACAGCAAATGGATGATTCTTTCTGAAAAACTCCTACTATGTTGCTTTATTTTTCCAGAAATGGGGCTTTGCAGAACATTTTTACAGTTCACAATGAATGATGCCATTTCTAACTTAATGTTTCCACCAAGATTAATCTGATTTTCTACATATATTTTGGCCCATAAAGTAGCCAGTGATCTAACTGCCTTTTAAAAATCTTACTCAAGGTTAACAACTTTCCCAAGCCACATTTACAATAAATCTCAGTCTTGTAGGCTGTGAGATCTTTCACTGTCTATATTCCTCCTCACCCCCATATCATGCTGAGTCATTTTCTAAAACTAATCCAGTTGCTTTTCTACGAGCAATGAATGAATTCTAAAGTGAATGAAATCTAAATATAGACTACACCAGGTGGATTATGAGAAGGAAGGCATATGAAATCATAACTCTCCAGCCTTGCCAGAGTTGTATTTCCTTATAGTCCTGCAAGCATATGCAGTGAGACAACACAAAGAAAGAAAAACTCTCAATAAACTAGAAGGGAAAAGAAAAAGTTCCCTTTTCCTTAGATGTGTATTTCCTTTCCATGCTATTCTAAACACAAGCAATTAATTGGAAATTACCCTTTACTGGCAGAGATTATCTTGTGGTGATGTACCTTGCTACCTTCAACATACTTTGTGGGATTTAGCCATGGATCCCAGTTGTGCTTTCATGATCTTTCCTACAAGTAACACTCACATTTTCTCATACATGAACAGACATTAATAACCACTCCTACACTTGCTTACATGTCTTTTAGTGCAGAGACTGTTACAGATTCTGAGGAGGGACCCTCAGAATCTGTAACAGTCTAAGAAAATTCAAAGTATATAAAACTTATACACCATGTTTTTCAAATACAACTGGGAAAGCATAATTTTAATCAGCTCTGTTTGATTATTCCAGTTGCCACAATGTGTAAAATGATATCACAAATTATTTTGAGAGATTACCCAATTATAAAGAGACATTTCCAGAGAGGAAATTTAGAGCATCTCAGTAATGGCTTGATTAATACACCAGTCATATTTTAGCAGCAGATCATTTGATTGCTTATATGAACTGGTTTAATTCCACTTGCTTTAAATACAGAAAAATACTAAGTAGACACGCAGCTCTACGAACAACAGAACCAAGAAGCCTGGTTTCTATAGATTTGAGCTGATAGGAAAAAAATCTACATGAACCCTCTGACATCTTCCAAACTTTAAGCTCTCCTTACTGCTTTTCTTTTTCTTTGAATAGCCATCTATCTTCAAAAAACTTTTAGAACTTTGATGTCTTTGGGACTAGTAAACTATTTAACTTGGTGTTAAATTTGGCTGCAAGTGGTTAGCTTCAAAAATTACTGGAAATAGAGACATGTGCAAGCACATGTGCACAGCAACATACACTCACACACACAGAAGCTGCATTTAAATAGAAAATCATTCCCTTTAAGAAACTGACACAAACTGCTGTAACTCTACAGCTTGTGCCCATCATACCCATTTTCAGAAACTATACTGCCAACCATCAACTGATATCATTCTTTGATAAGGTTTAATGAAGAAAACAAATGGTATTCCCTAAGGAAAGTAATTTTCTCATTCCTTGGAATGTTTTTTTTTTTCCTTATATCTCTTTCTGCTTCATCTTTCCAAAGAAAGCCTCCTTTACTACATTATTGCTAAGCTGAAATATAAATTACAGAAAAGCAAGCATTGACCCTTTTCATGTCAATGGCAGCACTGACATTTTTACCCAACGATTCAAACCCTGGACTCCACAGTACCATCCATAACTCTTATCATAAATAGAGTCTGGTTCAGTAAAGCCAAAGACAGTCAACTGCGCAAGAAAATCTGAGAATGCTGTTTGAACTTGCTGTTATTTAAATATTTTAAACTGACAGCATTTGAAAATCAACTTGAAAGCTGAAATTTAAATTCACCTGCCTTTCTGTGCCTTAGGCTATGAAATAAGTTCAAACAAACAGCCAACCACAAATAATGTCATGTTGGACTTTGTAATGTAAAGCTCATAGTGAGATCACAGCAAATAGAAGGTTACATTAGGAAGCCTACACATACAGGAAGATCTTCACAACACAGAGATGCTGTGTTCAAAACATTCTCCTCCCAAAGCCTGAATGGAGCAGCAATGCCCTGCACATCTACATAGTACTGGTGTCAACAAAAGCAGCCTGGCTTGGCAGGCAGAGCCAAGCCAACTGCACAAGTTGGGCATTTTGTGTTTTTCCCTCTGCAATACTATCCATAGCCAGAGGCACAGAACAGCAGGTGGCTTGGAGATTAAATTTCCAAGTTTTCTCTCAATGAAGACCACCATTGATGCTGGCGGTGGGATTCTGCTATTTCACCAGCATGGCTCACCTGAACAGGTCTGCTATGAAAAACTTGCCATTGGAAAGGCTCTGCAAGTCAGACTTCCCTCTGAAGGTCACCAGAAAGCCCTGGCTCAGACTCCCAGTCACAGATGGGTGAACATCTGTGTGAAAATGGCCCCATTCTCCCTCCCTCTCTATTCTGTCTAGAAGTTCAAGTGTCCAATGCTTAAGCACTTCTCTGAAACTTCTCCGTTCAATAGAAGGTTTATTCATTACAGAATCTTAGAGTGATTTGGGTTGGAAGGGACCTCAAAGATCATCTAGTTCCACCCTTCTGGCCATGGGCAGGGACACAAACGAATTACACCCATTTTTTTCTTCTGGTGGCGCTATAATTTTGTTTTAAAAGCTTTTTTTCACTAATACTAATATTATCATTCTATTGTTAGTAGAAAAAAAATCAGATACTCTTCCTGCTTCTGTTTTGATAAATAAGCCAAATATTTTAATCTTTTCTCCCAAAACAAATTTGCTTCACTCTCTTGATCATCCTGAAATCTTCTTCTGCACCTCCTCATTTTTCTTGAATACATCTTTTCCTCCATTTCCCGATTATACGTAAGCCTGAGGGGAGGCGGTTAAATTCAAGGATAGAATATGACTTGTAATTTGGGATTAGTGCAGATTATTTGTGTCCCTTGGAAGTATTCATTAATTACGCTTTTATATTACTTGGATAATTCTTGCCTCTCTCTCCTTCCAATTCATTCATACAAAGGAAATATGATACATTGGCATTTATACTTCACACTGTTATAAAGCAAAGTTGATTCTTTTTATAACACAAGGCTTGAGCTACATAGATTCTGTTTACTTTTCTCAGATTTATGTGATCATGTTTCTCTGCTTTTAGGATGGTTGTTAATATTCTAAAGGTTTTGTTACATTCTCTCACACTTTAAGACATTTCCTGGACAGAATTGTTTATCAAACCAGTATTTTGTGTTTGTAAGAAATGTAACTTCTCTCCTAAAAAGAAAAATGAAAACCACAACCAAATTTCATAGAAACAAAATAGAGAAAAAAGATTAGGAAAAGGAAGAAAAAAAAAAAAAAAGAAAAAAAGATATCTTTTAAAATCTGTTATAAAGGCTTCTTCCAAGACTTTCAAACAAGATACTATTAAACTTTTTTTTAACCATTTTTGCAGTGCTAAGGGTGCTGCTCAAAATTATTGAAATTGCAGGTCTGAGCACTCAGCTGCTCTAAAAAATCAGGTCCTGTGTGGGTCAAGCTGGTCATTTCCTCTGAATGAACACTTAAGAAAATGTTGGCTTTCAGCAAGTTGGTTCAGACTATGAATCCACTCCGGCAGAGATGGGAACAGAACTCAGGTTTTCTGACTGACTGATCAAATGGCTCGACTGTGCTATCACCAAGAAAGAGACTTTAAAGAATGACTCTGAAAGGTTATTTTCATTGAATTCTGAGTACATAAAATGTGTTGAAAGAAAGGGTAAAACTTCTTGAAAGGGTTTAGAAATGGTTATATTTCTAATCTGTTGTGGCAGGATTTTCAACTCCAGTGTTCAGCGAATCTAGACTGACAAATTTATTATAGTTATAAGGCTGAGAACCTATTAGAAGAAATATAATAGAAGGTACATTTTTGTGAGGCTTTAATAGGAACAGAAACAATTCAACAAAAGACTAAATTCTGTAAGGTGGGAAAAGTCATTTATTAAACCTTTCTAAAAAGATTGACTGACCTTTCTTTAAAAAGTGGGGCTTTTTTGTAAAAAATGAAAAGCTCAAGCTTCATAACAACAACCCAGTAAAAAGGTTTATTAGAAACTGGCTTCTTGTGTAAGTTCAGTTATTTTTATTGTCAGTACGTGTTGGTGTTATGCAGTAAGAGAGGTACTGTTGCCTCTCTAATTCCTCTCTGGAACTAAAGAAATTCATAATAAAAGCACTCAAAATCTAAACTGAAATTAAAAAATAGAACACTGCTGCTCAGATTTGTATGGCAAAATCCAGAAACAATGGGTTGAGAATTCAGCTCATAAGGAAACTGTGCCAGAACTGTGAAGGTGGTGTTTTTTCTTCTACCTCTGCGTACAGCAAAACTCAAGCTATTAATATCAGGCATCTTGACAGTTGTATAAATGCACGTATTAAAATTCAAAGTACTTTTTGCTGCTGTAGATGTATCATCATTACAGAATAAGACAATTTTAATGGATGACCAGATGGCAACAGCATTACTTAGAGTGGCTAAAAGCCGTAGGGTGACTTGTACACCCAGTGCAAATGGTCTGAAACTGAAGATGGTGTCCATCATTATCCCAGAGCACAAAGCTGAAGAGTTCAGTTTGTTCAAAGCATTGTGTGAATGCTGTTTAAATAGAGTGTTTAAATAACCGGCAGTACCAGCATGTGACTGAATTCACATGAAATTAGCAGGCACTGACCTGCTCCTCAGTAAACTTGCTATGGTTTCAAACAGCAATCTCAAAGCAGGCCAAAGCTGACAGACTTGCTGTCTGTGCAGCAGGTAATGTCAGTCTTGAGGAACTCCAGTGAACCTCCACTAGGGTGTGAAAGACATAAGCTGTGAATGGTTTTGAAGCAGATGGTCAGACACTGATCAGGTACATAATTACAGGCACCAATCTGAGGAAAGCTCCTTACATAGCCTGTAAAGAATGATACCTCTGGTCCCTCAGAGCAGCTCCAAATGCTCAGCCTTGGGTCCACATCGTGGCCAAGGAGAGCTGAGCTCTCTGCACTGATTAGGGAGGGAGCCAGGGAAAATCAGCCTTCCCTTGTATAAACCTGACATGACTCTCTCACTTAGGAGCCAAAAAGTGTATTTCTGTCTCGTTCACATGCACCTCTTTTCCTCTCAGGAGGAGCTTGCTCTCCATGTTGGGGAAAAAACATCCAGTCTACACAGGTAAGTGAAGTGCAGGTTGTAAGATCAAAGCTAATCACCTCCATTCAAAGTACTCCAAACAGAGAATAGTAGTTTTCCAAGAGGTCTTTTTATTGTTTTTCCTTTGTGCCGTTTAGGGGAAACAGACAACAGGAGTTGTGTGAAATAAAGTTTTAATTTACTATTCTAACATGCTGAGAAGCAATTAGGTTCAAGTTAATTGCTGTAAATAGTTATTATAATTCCTTGTAAAACATCCAACTACCTGTACATCTGTTAAAGTCAGTCAAGATCTGTACTTTTTTTTTTTTTAAGAGAAAGCTTAAAGTTATTACTTAAGGGCCAAACTATTTTTGTGAACTCTTCGAAAAGAAGTAGCTATACCATAGACACTACGGATGGAGAGCACCTGTTGGGGCATGTATCCCCTTGACAAGACTGAGTGGGTGTATCAGCAAACTGTCTGAAGAATTTTCTAGTCTTGTTTATATTTACAGAACTTTAAAGGACTTTCCTCAAAAGAAAAAAGAAGAAAAAAAAAGAAATTGCAGCTGAATATTACTGGTTTTCTTATATTTGTTCTGTTTATCAGGTTTCTATCCCTACTTGAAGCATGAAGAAAATATTGTCTTGTTAACATCTTTTTATCAACAACAGTGTCTTTTTCTTTGACAGTGGACAGAGTCTAGCCTGGTCTGATGCACAGTTTTATACCACATTTTGACAGACACACAAAGCAGCTGGAGTTCCACCACTTCTGTGCCCTCACACACACAGCTCTTGGTTCTTCCTCTTCACACAGGTCTTCCAACTCTTTTTCTGAACTTGGGCCAGTTATCTCTAGTTTGGACTATTTTTGCACCTATGGTTGCTGGGCCCATCCTGGTATGCTGTTTGGGTTCTGGTTCACCTGAAATATGTCTCCTGATGTCTGGGGGCAATTCCAACAAGCACACACAGATTACATTGGTCTGTCTAAGCATAGAGTTATGTGTTGGACTTTTTTTTGTTCAAAAACACATGACTTCCACATGTGCACCATTGTTTCCCACATCAAATACACATCTTTAGCTACCAAAAAAACCCCAAACGCAAATACAGGAATGTGTTGTTGAGTTGTCCCACCATTTATGAGCTTCATCTCAGCTCTAATATCACTACTACAGAGAAGACAACAATCTGTAACGCAGGACAGGGAAGGGTAGGGGGCCTGCCAAGAGAAAAGTTGAGAGCTACTCGCTAAATATTGGAATGTGAAAGAGCAATTAGAAGCCCATTTTCTACCCTCCTAAGTCTGACACTTTAGTAGCTCACTCCTGCTCTGGGAGGGCATTTCCTTGCAAGCCTTTGCCTTTTAGCTTGTAGTAACTTAAAGCAGCTTTGCACAGGACTGGTGCAGCTGATTGAAATGCTGCCAACAGCCTCTGCAGCCGATGGGAAAACTGCCACAAGCCAAGGTGATGGCCACAAGCTGCCCTCTCTGATGGGATTTCACAGCTCTCAGACTGTCCCCTAGGCCTGCTGCATTTTACCAACGATATCACTCAACCAGGTTTATGAACAGATAGACCTCAAAGTGGATATTCAGCTCCCGTACCTACAGAGGGGTATCTCCAACAGGTAAGGGAAGGAAGAAGTGGAAAGCAAAGGAAAAAAACCCTAAAATATTAATTTCTTTTTTAAAGTGCATTTCTTTTAAAAAGTTTTGAAGTGGTTTCATATAAGAAAACTCCTTTCTTACAGTTTTCTCTTTGAAATACTGATGTCTTGCAATCCCAATATAAAAAAAAATCCTTTTTTAAAAACTGACATATGGCAAAAATTGGTAGCAGTAAATAAACGCACATAAAGCTAAATCGTGCCATCCTAAATGTTAGTAAAAGTGACAAAATAAAATACTAACTATATAAACTACGCACAGGTGTGCAGCATATTACAAGCAAAAACCATCTCTTGCAATTATAAGCCCACAATATTTTTTTCAGTTGTCTGTAATTACATTTTTTATATGTTTGTTTAGTAATATCAATCCAAGACATCATTTTGAGGATATAATTAACTGCATGTTAGAAAAGGATGTGTTAGACTGTGCGTTGAGACAAATTCTCTGTTAGCTGTATTTAAGTGCCACCTAGTGTCCCAATCCATCAATTTCACTGAGAAAACCCTCAAAGTTTTCAGAGCAAAATCGAGTTGCAGGGTTAAAAAAGAGCAAGGGTCACAATGTTCCCATTTCAGTGCTAACATTAAGTCCTTAATCCATATGGACAGTAAATACAGATCTCAGGGTCCCACTAGCAGGTATCTAGTTTTTCAAATTTTTATAGCAGTGATCCCACAGTAAATTCACATAAAGGTAGAAGTATCTAATGAAAATAGAATCTGGGTGGAAAAGAGGGTTTTTATAAAAAATATTAAAGGTGTTTTTTTTCTGAAAGATCTATAACATATCTGGAAGCTACGGCAAGGGCACACATGATATGACACACATGTAACTGTAGGACACACTAGAGTGAGGTGCCAATGCATTCAGATAGGCAGGGGAAAGCCTTTCCCCCGTACACGGCTTCCTCTCCCAGCTCTGCCCGCTGACCATGACACACTGCGGTCTGGAATGTCACCTGGATCGGTCTGGAATGTCACCTGGATCGGTTGGGATCAGCTGTCCTGGCTGTGTCACTCCCATCACCTTGTGTACTCCCGCGAGGTGGGGTAGAAGCAGAAAAGGCCTTGACTCTGTATAAGCCCTGACCAGCAGAAATAAAAACATCCCTGAGTTATCAGCTCTGTTTCCACCACAAATTCAAAACACAGTCCCAGATCAGATATTCTGAAGAAAATTAATTCCTCCCCAGCCCAAACCAGCATGCGGGGATTTCTGGTTGTTACCAGCACAATATCTTTTCCAATAAGTTTAAGGCTTATATTCTTGACAACTTCAGAACCAATCTAGGTTAAAATAAGAATTTATAGCTCAGTAGCTATGAACTTCACCCACTGTCATATAAGGCAGCCATTAGAAAATTATGGCTTACATCCTGTCTCTGTTTCCGCAACACTGAACAATTGACAGTATCTGTAACTTAACTGAATGCTCTTGGCATTCTCGTCACAAATGGCATCTAGAATGGTCTGTGTAACCCAAACTTCAGTTTGTCTCTTTTCTTCCTGAAATTCATTAAATGCTACAAAGAAAGAAAGATCACAGCCATTGCAGAGAGCTGGCATAGCTCAAAGTAAAATATGCAAAACACTTGGGTTTCTGTTACATTTAGTGTGACCATAACAATTAGCTTTTCGCACCATCAGAAATGAGGACTAACTCCTACGCCACTGTGACATTTATTGGAAAGTCTTGTATTTAAATCACAGTGACAAAAAGAAATTAAAATAACTTTTTAAGTACTATTTATCCTGACTGCTACAGTAAGCAAGGGTAAGTTGACAAGTACATTAAAGAACTTCTACTTATGTCATGAAGTGAATTAATGGGAATTCGTTGCAGAAATATAAAATAGGAAAAAAATAGAAAATATAAAGAGATGAAAAACCACAAGAAAGCTTCTGATCAGGAGTAAGAAAAGCTTGTGATGTGGTGTCTTAAACTAGGATGAGAGAATGCTTAGATAGAAAGATAAGCACTTTCAGAGCAGCTTTTAGAAAACTGCAACTGCACACGTGCTTAAATCCATTGGGCACGAATAAAATGGATAAAAAATATTTTTCTGCTTTATCTAGCTTGGAATTTTTTGGTTTGTGTTTTCTGCGAAGGACAAAACACTTACAGAAAACAAAAAAAGGTGGATTAATTGTGCTTTTTTATTTGGAGTATATTTTAATGTAAGTTTGCGTTTAAAGGACTAGACTCGCCTCAGCAACTCTTCAACTTTGAGGCCGGGAAGGAACTCAGCTCTGACACACGGGCAGCATCACACCAGGTTTGGAAACCATGTGGAGAGCCGGGCTGGCGCTGCCGAGCGCTCTCCCGGGTCGGACATGGAAGGCTGTCCCTTGCACAGAGGGAGGAACAATTGTCTTAAACGCGTACCCCGGCAGGAGCCCCCGGGACTCCGGGCCGCGCGATCGGGCACCACCCACTGCCCCCGCCGCCTCTCGCCGCGCCCGCCCCTCAGCGCTCCCGCGCTCCCGCCCCGGGTCGTGATTGGCTCCGCGCCCTCTCGCTCCTCCAATCCCAGGGGCGCAACGCGTTCCCGTCCCCGCCTGATCCCTCCCACCGAATCCACGGCTCGGCTCCACCTTTCCGGCCGTCTCCATGGCAGCGGGGGCGGGGGGTGTTTTAAGACATCCCGGTGATCAGTGCGAGTGATTACTTTCCTTTTCGAAGTCGGCGAGGCTAAAGGTAAACTAGCTAGTGTATTTGGTATTTTATTATTATGTCCTGACTTATTCTCCCGTA
The DNA here is from genome assembly GCA_013397195.1 of Hylia prasina. Lineage (NCBI taxonomy): Eukaryota > Metazoa > Chordata > Aves > Passeriformes > Sylviidae > Hylia > Hylia prasina. Next base: position 3,592,561 of record VYXD01008937.1, on the reverse strand, counting down.
GCCATACCGGATGGTACCTTTCAACGAGATCGTAAATCCATTGCCCCCCCTTTCCCAATGGTAGGGCGCAGGTGGTGCGCGGCCCCGCTGCGGCCGTGCGCTCCCGCGCTGTTGGGGCCGCGACCTAAGGCGGGGCGGCCGCGGGTCCGGGAGTGGAGGTGCTGTCCTCGGCCCGAGGGGCTTCCCCGGGGCGGCTAGAGATCCGGGGACTGCCCGCGGAGGTTCATCCCGGGCTGCCTCAGGCCTTGGCATCCGCTCAGGGCAGCGCTTGCCCCACGGTGCACTGGGCGGAGGATGCTCAGGCTGGTGCCGGTTTGTCACTCGCCATGGTGCTGGTGTGTTGCTCCGGTTGTAAGCTATAGGCGCCCTTAAAGACAGGAGGTACGTGCGGCGGGATGCTCTGGCTTCTCCTGTCGCCGGTAAAGGTGTGTCGCAAAAAGCACGAAGTGCCCCGGCTGAGGGAAGGAGCGCTGAAGGAGTGTGCTCCGTGTTAAACAAGGTGAAGCATTAGCAACAGGCCAGGTGGACAGAAGTGTTTTCAGAGTGTGGTTAAACCCTATATCCCTAGAAGATGCACCCCAACGTCAGCAGAGGCTACGTGTAAATCGCTGGTTTCAGAGTTAGGTGTGACACGTGAGAGTGAGGAGGCCTTAACTAATGTTATGTTGATGATTTTTTTTTAGTTCTCCCACCCTTAGACATGAACATGTGACAAGTTATTTATTTTACTTAATGTGACAATAATGCAGTCACCTCTGAGGTGAAAAAAAAATAGCCAAAACATTTTCAGTCTTCTGAGAAGTGTTGTAGGATCTTTATTTGCATCAGTGGGCACTTGATCTCCTTAACAGCTCAGAAAAAAACCCTGTAAGTTCTAAACAATGTAAACATAGTTTCCTATGAACAGGTCCCTGTATTTTCGAGAAGTAGTTTACAAGGGTAACTGTGTCCAGTGTAATATGATAAAAGCCAGTAATCAGTAATGTAAACAGTAATAGACAATTTATGTAGGCACAGAGTGTGTGTGTGTGTTTGTAAGCATCTGAAACTCGAGAAAACTCAGTGCTGAATCTGGAACTGAAAAAAATCTGATTTTCATAAATTATTAGAATACAGTAGCGTTTTCCTAAAACATATTGTGAACATTAGTAGTGTGAATGTATTCAAAGCATATTGTAGCAGTGTCTTGTGGCAAGTTTTGTGTAGATAGCTGACATATAGATAGAATGTGTGCAGCTTTTTAACCAGAATTGTTTAATACTGGAAAGTGTATGTTAATGTACATCTTTAGAAGATTTTAATTTCACTTGGTTTTCCTTTTTATAGAGTATGACACTGGGGCAAACAACTGAAGATGTCGTCCTGTTTGGCTCAGGAGGTTCACCTTGCTCGGAGACATGAGGAGATGTGAGTAGTTGTGCTCTGCCTCAGGGCAGTTTGTGTTGGGTCTTGTGCTGTTCTCTCTCCATGCCCACGACCCTCGGTGCCAGTGAATCTGAGCTCTGCACAGCACAGTGGGCTGGAGTTCCAGGAGGTGGCACTCTTCCTTCAGGAACCATGGGAATTAGCATCCTTGCCTGCCGTTAAAGGGTATTTAGGTTGATGAGGTTTTTGACTTCCAGTGGTGGTACTGGTTTAAGATCTCCATTGTTAACCTGTCACCGTTAAATTCCTGTTTGGGGAAGGTAATTGGATTCTCTCACTCAATGCCTCAATTATAGAATTGCTTCTTTGTTGCCCTGTAAACTCAAATTGTGAGGCAAATACAGTAGTGATTCAGGAAAATTTGCTTTTTTTGTAACAACTAGTAGGTGCCAATGAGCAAGTGTAGTAATGATCAAGTCACCCCAACCCACCCTGTCTTTCCTCCTTCTGGGAGATTCGGTGTTTCTAAGCTCCTCACAGCATTTGAGGACTGCTGGTTGCAACATTATAGCTTCATACAAGCACAGCAGGTGATGCCTGCCTGTACCTTTTCTCTCCCCCAGCACACCCACCCTGCAGCCGGCTTAATTAGCCCCATAGTTTTGAGAAAACTGGGTAAGGTAAAAAGGTTATTTTCTAGCTCCTGAGCAAAATGTTCTACCCACTTAGCAAAATGTTTTCCTTTGTAGACTGTCTCAGAGATCAGAGCTGCTACAGCAGATGGAGACTTATCTAAGAGACAAAAAGACTAAAAAGACATGGCAAACTCAAGCAGCTGATGCAGCTCGTAAAAGGAATGCAGCACTTTTAAATGTAAGTTTCTGCAACTACCAGGAACCACATCAAAATGTCACGGTTATGTAGCTTAGATAATTAAAAAAAAAAAAAAAGTGTTTGCTCTATAGTTGTCATTTGAATTCTCTTCTATATGATTCCTTTTTCTGGAACTTGCCCAAAAAGTATTAAATGACAAGTCTTTATTATCTGATGGCATCTCTACCTATTTCCCGTGCCCTTCTTATAAAAACCTCGTGGTGGCAGCTGCTACTATGTATTTTTATTTTTTTTAAGCACATGTAGAGATGTAACACATGCTAGTACATGTCTGCCTGAGAGAACTTAGAGGTCTGTCAGGACTCAGAGCCCCTCTACACTTTGATTCAAGACACTGGGGATATGTTTTGAAATGGGCTGACCAGGCTGCAGTGCTTTGGGCCAAGAGTGGGAACTGTTCTCCTGCTGTGGTTGAGGTTCTCAGTTTAATATTTTTCTCTAAAGAGGTGTAGGGTGACTTCAGGCATTTTACGTGCAAGTCTGTAAAAGCAATGCTTGGTGTTTCCTGCTCTTCATAGGGGGGGCACCATTAATAATGCTCATAGATTTTCTACATACCTGTTGTCATATTTAGGTAAGGTTTGTTTCCTAGGCAATTAAAAAGATCTGAGTTTGGTGGCAGTGACCAGAATACTGAAAGGCTCCTCTGGAACCCCTGGCTCAGGCATCTGAGTTTGAAGAGATGCACTTGACCACTGACATGGTGTATTTGAAAAATATGTGTCAGTTTTTCAGGAGACTGAAAACTGAGCCTCCTGTGCCTTTCCTTTAAGAAAACTGAGCCTCCTGTGCCTTTCCTTTAAGAAAACTGAACCTCCTGTGCCTTTCCTTTAAGCTCCTAGTTATTAAGGGTCCATAATGCATGTATTGTGTTTATTGAAAAAGTAAGTTTTACTCTAGAAAATTACAAGATTAATTTGTGCCATCAGATTTTCTTTGGGTTTTTTTTTTTTCATGCAGAGCCTGGTTCAGGTTTAAAATGTTCACATTTTGAGTGGATGTAATTCTGTTGCGTTAGAGTTTGTATTTAAACGGGAGGTTTAGTTAGAGAGGGGCAGACAAGGAGAACAGTTAGCCAGGAATGACTTCTTAACTATTCTGTGACAAAGAAGATTTTTCACCTTGGGCTGCTGAACTGGTGCATTCTGGACAGGGGCAGTCAGACCCCTCTTTATTGGGTGTAGGTGCTTCAGTGAGAGGCTGAGGACAAATGGATGGTTTGGATGTTTTCTCCGTTAGCTCCTACTCTGTTGATTTAGTAATTTCAGCCATTATGACTCCCATTTTCTGTAGGCATTTTAGGTTAGATTTTTGCTTTGTAAATATAGGGGTTTATAAATTATGTGTTTATGAATGCATTCTCACTTTACATATGCAGGCGAACACAATAAATGCAGAATATATTTCTCCATCCTGAAAGCTTTATTGTATTGGAAATTGTAACAATAGCTCAGACATATACAGAGTGTAAATATTTCTGCAGTTAAACAGATATTTGCTATCTTCTGTCACATCCTCAAAATTGTTCCTTTCAAGTGTCAAAAATGTTGGTGTTTGCACAGAAAAAAAGCAAAAACATATGTACCAAAACAAATTCTGTTGCAGGATAAAATAGCATAAATCAATTTAAATCTATTAATTTTATCCTAGTTTTAACAAGCATGCACTCCTGCAGATGCTTTTTGATAACAGAAGAAAACAGGAAAAAAAAATATCTATGCAGCATAATATATGAGAAGCTTGAAAACAAGACTGATTAATGTGCCAGCTTCAGAATATTGTTCCTGATACCAGGCACTGTACATTTCACAGTTACCATGTGGAGAGTTGTTGATTTGGCCTACTCAAAAATACATGGACATGACGAAGTGTTATTTTTTTATTTGCATTTCTGGTTTTCTGCATGTAAGCAAAATCAGTTGTTTTCAGTAATAGATCATAGCAAAAGCCATTTTTCTTTCTCTGTGCTAGTTGGAATTTATGCACAGGAAAGATTTCAAAATTAATTTAAATTCTAATCAGTAGGAAGCAAGGAACTAACCTTTTTTTTTTTAAATTGAAATTTTGACATTACAAGCATTTGTTCAGCATTTTAGCATAATTATCAGAGTATTTTCCTCAATGTCTTTAGAGGGAGACTGCAGATTAGGGAAATCTGTATCATTTGGTGCTTATATAATGTTGTCGTAATAAAAGCAGAAATTAGACTAGTATTTGTAATCTAATTTATGACATTTGTTTCTCAGTGATATTTCTTGTGTTTAGAAATATGTATTACTGTGCAACAGCTTGTAACATGAAATAGAAAAGAAAGAGTATGCTATATAGTAATTAGTACTGGAAAGGTAATTTAAAACAAATTTGCTTTCCTTCCTGGGCATGCAATTCCAGAATTATTTAAGTGTGATTGTGCCAGACTGATATCAATATAAGTGACAGCTGAATTTGGTCCCCTAAAAGCAATGCATGTGTCATGCATTTCATTTTACCTCTGGGGAAGGGTCTTGAATTGTTTTTGTTCAAGTCCTTGTGGTTTTAGGGGAAGCACTGTAAGATGCTCTCTTTTTATCAGTACTGTGACATATTAGATTAGCTGGTTTTTTTCCAATGAATTTTATACTGCTGATGTATTTATTTTTATATTGATGACAGGGATTTATTTTTCCTACAAAGCTTACCAGTTGTGGAGACACACAAGAAGTGCCATCTAATCTTTTTGTAGTTCCAGTTATTTTCTAAAGCATACTACACCTTCCAGCAAAAATTTCCTTCACTGTCTGTCATTAAATCAGTATTCTGAATGACAATAGACTGCACAACACAAACTGGAGTGAGCAATGAAAAGACACGTCCAATATCTAGGCTATGCCAAAGTGACCTTCTCTACTAAGCACACATGCACAACTGCTGTCTCCTTTCTTGCCTGAAAGACATTCATTTCCTATCACCAGAAACATTCCAGTTACTTGGCTGAGTTTATAAAGAAATAATGATTGATATTCTTCTTCCTTCCTGCTAAAATTCCTACAGTAATTAGGAAGAAGGAATGAGAAAGGAGGAAAATCCAGTGGAAGACTATGAGGTGAACATTACAGAATGATCCTTTATTCAGTGTGGTTTGTTATGGTGGTAACTTCTCCAGGCTTGGCCTGAGCCATTCTGATGCCATTCTTTTGGTGCTGTTTGTGTGTATCTGTTCTAAGTACGTGCAACAGAGGAATTCCTTGCTTAAGTCACTTAAATCTGTGTTGGCCTCTGTTATTTTGACATTGTGATTTCAAATGGCCTATGTCCTTTTTCCTGTTTCCTCTATATGTTTATCCCATTAGTCTTTTCTTACCTGAGAAGAGGCAGCCATTTGCTGCTTCTGAGGATTTGGATAAATCTGAGAATTAGTTTACTCTTTCTCAGACTCCTTTAGCTTCCTACAGTGGTATGGACTTTGCTGTAGAAAAGGGGGGAACAATTTTGCTTGGGTTAGGTTTGTAATTATGTACAAAAGAATATTGTAAAATGAATTAATGAAATAAGATGAACGCTAAATTGAACAATCTGACTGTATGTGTGTCACTAAGTTGAACTTTAGCAAGGCTGGCTTTTTGCTTTTATTAATCATACTCTTCTGAACTAAACTTGAGTTGAACACTGTTTACTTATTGATGTATTCAGACTGGCTATTATTCAATACAAGTAATCATGTTTGGTCTCTCTTGTGGATATGCTCCTCCAGAATCTCACTCTTCTTTTCAGCAGCAGTGGTGGTGAATATTTGGGAAGTCCCTTTGGGGAATTTCCTCTCTCATTTAGTTTTTCTGTTGTACTCTTCACACCCGCTCTCTGCTCCCAACTCTGCCATCTGCTATACTTTCTTTCCCCCTCCACTCTGTTCAGCTTTGGCTTCTTCACACCCCACTCCCACGTCCCTTTCTGTCTCTCTTCATCTGCCCACCACTCAATCTCTTCAATGTTTGGGTATGGAACTAAGCCCACAAGAACAGGTCAGAACTTTAAAGGGGGAGGGTGGTTAGTTTGGGGGCATGCTTTGATTTGTTTGTTGCTGTTGATTTTTTGGGGGTTATTTCTTTTTTAAAAGATTTATTTGGGCCTCTGTGAATCCAGCACACATCCACTGGACAAGCAGAAACCCAAATACTGATTTTTTTTTTTTGTAAGAAAACTATGTGAGGTGCATTGTCATCCAAGCTTGTCTGGTGAACAGCTTGCTGCAGCTCTACATTTATGTGCACATGTTATGCATGCATATTAGCAAGTCATCTTTGTCTTGAAAAGTAAAGATCTTGCACATAATTTGCCTAGTTACTTTACAGTTACAGTAGCTAGAATGCATACTTCAGTCTTCTGCAGCACAGAAAAAGGTGGTCCATTCCCCTTTATTTCCTTAAGTTTTATACAACAGAATGTAGTTAATTTACCCTGGTGTCCAGAGAGAATAGCAATGTTTACAGCAAAAGTCTTACTTGGTTGTGAAATGTATGAAAAAGGTGCAGCAAACATATTTAGCAGCTGTAGGGTGTTAGTCTAAGTAGTACAAGTTGTATTTCAGAATGACTAAACAAATATTTGAACTCCAGTGTTAATTTTTGAATGCTGTTTAGCTGTAATGGGTTTATTTAGATAATTTAAATGGCTTTATATGTGTATTTTCCTTTTAAAATTCCAAGTGCTTGTTTTAAAAATGTACTTTGCTTGTGTTTTAGGATATAGAAGCAGCAGAAAAAAGGCTGCAAGAAAGAAGGTATTTACTTCCACATCCTGATACTGTTAAGTTAGAAGTAAGTCCTAGAACTCTGTCTTTTCATTTGTTTTCATTTGCTGTTTACCAAATATTTTGCGCTTTTTTTTTTCCCTGAAGCATGTTCTTAAAGTGAAAATAATTGATTTTAAAATCCAGTGACTGGTATAGCCAAAGGCCTGTGTACTGTGTAGCAAGCTGAACCTAAATTCTGGGACAAGGTCCCTAGATTCTGGAGCGTTCTGGTGGAAATATTTAGCAGCTTTCAGATCTATACAAACTTCTATTTAAAAATGAAGTCAAATATAAAAAAAAAAATATTGTGAATAGCAGAAGATGACTGTGTTTACTATGTCAGAGCTATTTAGTTTGTTTTTTTGTGGTCATCCCATTCTCAGTTTACCACAGACTGTCATCTTTACATTTCAGGGTCAACAGTTTATCAGCATGAACAGAGAAAATTTCACATCAATTATTTTACAGTTGTATGGAAGGTTATGAAAAGTACTGCAGCAGGAACACTCAGTTCTTTTTTTTTTTTTTTTTTCCTTCTCAACCTGNTTTTTTTCTTCTCAACCTGCAGTCCCTAAAGCATTACTTCACGATAAAAATTCTGAGCAGATTCCTGTGTGTTTCTCACCCCAGTGGTTTGTGTGCTGTGTGGTGGCACAGGAGCAGAGTGTCCCGTGCTGGTTTGGGTGCCAGGGCTCTGTCAGAGCAGGGCAAGGGCCAGGTTTCAGCACTGTCAGCTGTGAAGAGAGGTGTATTCTACCTCAGCTTCACACCTGCTGGGCAGTGTTGGCATGCTTAGGCTACTACATAAAGGACAGGCATCACTTCTTGTTCTGGTTACTGTTCAAAGGTTTCATCTGTCACTGCAATTTGTAAGTAGCCTGCTGTGACTGTGACAGGGTATGCCCCTCCACTGGGTATGTCCCTTCAGTGGCTTTTTTATTACTTTTTAGGCATTTTTAGGCAAAAGGGTACATTCTTTCCTGAACACCTGTACATTTTGAATGATGCTAAGGAAGGTGCCAACCTACTAATATTAAACATTAAACCTATTTTGACTGTGTTCAGAAGTAGTTTTAGACTCTTCAGTGACTTTGGAGGCACCACTAGAGTTGTTTGGGTCAGTTAGTCCTGTGGTAGGTGTGAAGCTGCTTGTTGAGCAAAGTCCACACAAATTGGAGGCTGCAGAGTGTTTGCTCGTGGCTGCAGAATGTCTGCACTCTGCAGCAGTGGTGAAATTCTGGAGAGAACAGAGTTTCTATTTGAAGGAGAAGATCCTATTTCAGCTTTTTTTCTTATGCTTCTAGAGAAGAGTGCTATAAATAGTGAAAAAAGAAAACTTTCTTTCATGGTACAAAATTCTTGTGCATGCTTTGTTCCAAAACACTTCTGAGCATATTTCACTCAGCCATATATGTGTCTGTATTAATATACTCTGAAAGTTATGGCTATAATGGATCCCCAGCTTGCTGAGTCGGAGTAGTTTTGTGTGACAGCACATATGCTTGTCAAAAAAGATTCTTTGAGTAAATCTGTTGAAGAAAATATTTTTGTAAACCTGCAAGAGCCATAGTTATATCTGAGTTACATGTAAGGATCAAAATGATTAGCCAGGAATCTAATACTTTGCAGGGAGATCTTCAGTTTTATGCTGCATTTCTCCTTCATTTATACTTAAGTAAAGAAAAAAGGCTCACTACATATGTATCATAACTGTTTTCTACTGCAAAATTACATTTTTCTGAATGGACATCAATGGCAATAAGTACTTACATATGTGGATGGATTACAGTGTTATCTTAGCACATTTCTTAGATCACATTATTTTTTGTGGGGAAAAATTATACCTTGAAATTTTCCTGAAAATGCTACAGTTGTCCTTAGGATAGATACCAACCCAAAAATGATGAATGATAAATAACCAGGCAAATGATATGTTAAATTTATTACTCAGACACAGTGTAAAGCAAGAGGAAGGATTAGATGACCTACAGTGATTCTCCTAGACCACACACTAAATATACATCACCTTTTTATTATTATTTTAATTTGTTTTCAATTACTTCATCAGTGAGTTATCAAGTCTAAAATTTTACTCAAATATTTTGAATTATGCTTCCATATAGTGCTGTAAACTTTCTGGGATAATCAGTTTACATTGGTAAATGTGCAGCCTTCATTTCTAACTTTTTTTTCTGCTGCAAAATGAAATTCCAGTACCATACATACTTAAATATAAAAGCTGCTCTTGGAAATGTATATAATCACGGAATATAGTTTTTTAAAAGTCTGTAAGGTCTAAATTGATGTGTTGCTTACCACAAGAGGGCACATTCAGTCACTTCACAGTTTGTCCTGCAGAATTAAATATTTCCAAGCTGATACTTTGTATCATACAAGAAATTAAAAATTTCATATGTTAAGTACGTTGTTCTTTTCTGAATTGCTTTACTTTTAAAGTAAGATTTAATAATGCATTGAATTTTATATTGTTTTAAACTGGCTGACACATATTTTGAAATCGCTTATTTTTTCTTATATCTTTCTCAGACTCTCTATTGGGCATCAGTAAAAGAATCTCTTCCCAAGTGGGAAGGGTTTCTTTTAGGAAGAGCAGAAGTTCCTATTGGCTTTAAGAAAACGAAAGCTACAAAGCAGAGCATAAACTACCCCGAAGAAGATTCACAATAATAATAATAATTTTAGTTTCATTTTGTTTTTCGATTTATCACTTAAGCAGAGAAGATCATCCAGATCAGGCAACGGAATATCATGCCATTAAACTGCAATGTAAATAATTTAAATGAAAATTAGTTATATGGAATAATTTCATTCCATTGTTGCATTGTGTGCAATTCCTTATTTTTACTCTGCAATAGAGAAGCAATCCTCAAACTTTTAGGCTTTTAGGATCACGAATGACAAACATTGGTGTATAGATTTCCACCAAGGCAATTGGGTTTTCAGTGTGAGAAGAGTTTCATGTTATTTTTGATCCTCTGCTTCTACATATAAGTGCGATAAGTAAAGACAGATTCTTGCATTATCTTTCTTCACTTCAGTCATCTGTGCTGCATGCCTGCTCGTGGATGAGGGAGAAAGGAAGAATTTACTGTTAGCAGAAAAGGCAGACTGTGCATCAGAGTAGCCTTGGTTTAGCACCAGGAATCTGTGCGAGAACCTTCACGAGAGCACTTGTAGAAGGAACAAACTTAAATTTCTGTGTCTTGTTTTCCCTGACTTTTTTGTCAGTGCCACTTTCATCACTCATACACCTCACTCCAGGCAGCTTTTCCCAGCCTCCTTCTGCTTACATTGTATTTCTTGTCTAAGGGGTAGGCAAACAAATCTCTAGGGCTTTTTGCTACTTCTAGGCTGCTCTTAATGCTATTTTCTTTCTGCTGATATAATCTACAAGTGAGAACTCTTTCTGAGGCATGAAAAGTTTGGAAGAAGCGAACTGAAAGGTAACTGGCAGTGGCTGGCCAAGAACAAAGCATGTACAGAAATTGAGGATATAATATTTTAATTTTCAGCCATTGAACAGTTTCTCAGCTTCCTCCTACAGAGGTGCAGTATCAGTGAGTTTTAATTGTACTGAGCTAACTAGGTATGAAAAATTCACTGGTGCAGAACTTGTAAAAGTGTCAGTTCAGTGGAAGATCCTTCCTGGTGTGTGCCATGGCCTGCAGAAAATTAATCTTTCCTAAGCAAAAGAAGCCTAGAAAATGTTCATTTCTTTTGTCATTGAGAACCTGGACTTGAGTAAAATTTTATCTCCTGCAACAACATCACTTCCACCCCCAACCTGGAAGTAGAAGGAAAAAAAAATACCTCTGCCAGTGTCTGAGGATATAAAAATGTAATGATTGCAAATATTGCTAGGCTAATAGTTATCTATGCTATACATCTGCATCCTACATAGAGAGAGACCCCACTATTCAAGAAACATATCCCTATGCAGCATGAAGAATGACTGACACAATGAAATCAAAACTTTACGTACAATATAAAATTGTTGTATATTTTCCACAGGAATATTAAGAGTTCATTTTAAACTTTTTCTATTGAAATGTCCATTAAACTGATAACTTTTTACAGAAACTGCCATCTTAGAATTATCCTGTTGAGTGGGTGTTGGTGTTTGTAACAATAACGTTGTTTTCATAATATGTGATGGCAGATTAGCACGCTTCTCTGCAGTGTTGTTAACAGTTGTAATTAAGGAATAAACAGTAAAGGGTGTCAGTCCGATGACAATTTCATCTATAGTGTCACAATACAAAATGTCACAAAATATTAGAACTGTTATATAACTACAAAAATATCAAATTAGGCTTTCATCTTACAAGCTGAGAGCTTAAAAAAAACTTGGCATAGAGACCATTGCAATTTTATACCTACTCAGTGTTCTGTCACAAAGACAACTTGGTAATATTTTCTTCTGTAAACTCACAATGTGATTTTCAATCTGATTTAGTGGGAATGTGTATGGATCTCACAGTTGTAGAGCTCACATTTAAAAAGTAAATAATTGGAACTGGTTGAGCACACAAGAAGGGAAAACCTATTATACATGATGTTTAGAATGAAGGGATGGATGAGCAGTTAGTTACTAACAAAGAATGGGATTCATCCTGTTCTTTGCATCCAAAGGGAAATCACTTCAACAAAAATCTGGGCCCGTAAATACTTTATACATGCAAATAATCTGGGTCTTTATCTCTTCCAACTCCTCCTAACCACCAGGACACATGCAGATGCTCACTATCTCCTTGTCCTTGTGATTTCCCCTGGAAGGAGATCTAGGTGTGTGGACACTGAGTGCATGGCAGCTGGATGGGAGAGAATTTGGCAACGTGCATGAAAGGCACCTGCAAGCAGGGTTGGAGTAGTTACTGTGCTGCAGTTCCGTGCTCACGTAGCATCCCTGAGGGTAAAATGAAATTATCTTCAAAGAGGGAATTTAATTTTATTTCCTGCAGCATAACTTTAGAAGCAATAGGACAACTAGTTCAAGGAAGACTGTGTAGGAACATGTCCAGAAAAGGAAAAACTGAATGAAGAGAAACATTTAAAGCGGAAATGCGTGTAGGTGACTGTTCTCAGAGACAAGAGCCTTCATGATGGCCTGAGGTATGAAACAAATAAATGCAATTGCCTATGACTGTGAAACAGCACAATAATAGGGGCAGGGGCAACACAGCAGGGCCACTAAGATAAAGGAGCAAGTGTCTGCTGAGTTGGGGCATGCAGTGGCAGGGGCCATAATTATATGATATCTCCTGTTCTGCTTAGATTTGTTGAGTTTAATTTACTATGGCTGGGTCAGCTTGATACTTGCCTTTTTATAGATACAGATTTGAGAAAGCAAATGGTAAATTTTAGCGTGCTTTTAAAAAAAAATTAAGAATCCTCTAAAGTCATTTATACTGATATGATTTAATATTGGTCTTCTATGAGATCTTGAATGGGTATTCTTTACCAAGTCAAGGCAGTCACCTCAAACATATTGATTCTATGTAGTTATACCTCATCCCAAGCTTTTATATATATATATCAAAAAATATAAAATGTAGAAATTACATCATATATGTTTTATCTAATTTCCTACTCATCATAATTTTTTTCTCTGAAAAACACCGTGCCACATCCCCAAAAAAACAAATTTAAAAAAAAAAAACAACAACAACTATAAAACCCCAAACTTCCTGCTCTATAGTCTTGATTTGCTGTTTGCCCTTTTGTGATAGAATATATGTATACATAGGGTGCAGTGGTCCTATGGGCATGTTGCTTCTTGTGCTTCTCTGATAAGTGGGAGACAGCAATTGAATAAAGAGCACTGAAAAAAACCAAAAGTTTTCCCTGTTTGTAAGTTAATCTTGGAGTATCTTGCAAGAAGAAATAATTATTCATACTTTTCTAGGTTAATGCACAGATGAGTAACCCCAATACTAACCCAGGAGCACAGCCTGTTCACCCATCTTGTCACCTCTACCATCACATTCCCAAGCTTTTTATTTTCTCAGTAATTCTGGCTGTGGGGGCAGGAGCAGAAGGCAAGGCATGTTACTTTTCCCTAGCATAAGAAATTTCTTACTCTGCAGAATCTTTCACAAGCCTATTAATTTAATTTGAGAGTACATTTGAAATAATAAGTTGGTTTAGACACATATCTGATGCTATGGTATCCTCTTGATTGTATTTATTCAGGGTCACGTTTTCATAGAAGTTGGGAGCTAATTTTGAGGCTGAGCTTATAGTTCTTCATTTCTATCTTTTTTATTCTCATAGACCAGGTTGGGGATGCTCAGTTTGAGCTTGTTGGTACTGAAAAATAAGAAAACCAAATTTAAAATTGAATGTACTTTTAGAGGTTATATCTGAAAGAAAACATTATTTACTCCATAATGGTAATTTTCATAATATTTTAATAGTTGTGTTCAGATACAACTTGACCTTAAATATCACCCCAAATGCAAGCTGTTTTAACATATTTGTAATGCTAAGGTCTTCATTACTGTGATATTCTGTTTGCTCAAGGATTATAATCCATGGATATACTGTGTCAGAGTTGAAATAAAGCTTTGGTCCTGTAGTCACTGCCTCGTGGATCTCAGTGTTGCACTGCCTGTATGAGTTGGATGTAAGTTGGTGCCTGCTGCAGCCAAGTGTGAACAGCGGGTAGGCCAGTGATAAATACTTTGCTTAGGTATGGTGTTTATTTTCCTCTGACTCTGATATGAAATATTAATCTGTTGAGTGAAGATTAAAATCTCAGAAGTTTACCGATGAAAAATCCAAATGTAGTGAATCCCAGATCGATTGTTTGCACTCTTCCTGTTGTTTCCTAATGTGTAAGCTAAATTACTTCAGATATGCAATTACTATGAAGATGTAGACATAGATACTTAAACCCTTGCTAAGGAAACAGGTGGGGGAAAATGGTTCTTTAGTACATCCTCCTGCTGTGTGAAACTCTTTGTCTTTGCTATAAATAGGGTGATTTAATTTGGGAATTTGCTACTCCTTTTAAACACAGTTAAAACAGCTCTTGAAAATGCGCTAAGCTGTACCCGCTGTGTATGTAGCCTTCCAGTTGTAGCTTTTACATTTGACTTACTTTTGAACGCGTCTGTTTTTAACGCATACAGATAGAAAGTATGCTCACTTCTTCCCGTAAGTTTTATCGCTGTGATGATGATCTTAAAAATAAATGTGTGGTGTTCTTTCCCCTCACTCTCAGTCGTATCACCTACCAGAAAGCCTAATAAGCAACAAAATAGTGTGAGACAGTATTTACATCACACTTTTGAAACAGATTCAAGCAGAGCCAGCTGCTGTAAGATTATTTTACAAATCTATTGTAAATTATTAAAAGGAAAAAATTGCCTTCCTTTGGGTAAATTACGGTCTCCTTTACTAATTACCGTAGCTTGAAGCCGCAGTAAATAAGTACCTGCCTCACTGCAGTGAATGGGAAATTAGAAATGTAATTTTGGTAACCAGACTTGTCTTTCTTTACCCACTTAGTTCGTATGTGTTCCAATAGCTTCATTCACGGAGCTCTGACTGTTGCTCAATAAAAGCTTCCGGAGGATAATGTGTTCAAAGTGAAGCACATGCCGGCAGCTTTGTTCAGCGCCGGCGAACCTGCGCGCTGCGCTCCGCGGCCGCGCTCGCCCCGCGCCCCGCCGCTGCGGGCTCTGCCCGAGGGGCAGCGCTGCTTCCAGCCGGGGGAACGCCAAGCCCAGCGACTGTAGGAAAGGGAGAAAGGAGGGGACGGAAAAACCCCAGACAAACCAAACCCCGTTTCTCGGTGGTTGCCCGGTGTGAAATGAGCTCGCTGTGGCGCGGGGGAGGACAGACGGGTGCCGGTCGGTCGCGATCGGGGCGCGGGGACTGTGCGTCGCCGGGAGCGGTGCGCTGGGAGAGGGAACGGGAAGCGCATTGTGTGTGTCCTCCCTCACTCAACGGCGCCGAGATTCCCAGGAAAGCTCTGGGCAGCGGGTTTGATTCCTTGGAAACGCTCGTAATAATAATGTTAACGGTAAAAAAAGTATCCGTAAATCCCCAGGAAAAAAAGGTTTGTCTCTGTGACCCAAAGTGTCCCCAGACAGCTGGAAGCTGTGTTTAGAGGGTGCTTAAACTACTGCGGCCGCTCTGCTCTATTTCTCGGACGTTTCTTTGTATTAAGTTTCCGGGTACACTTGTATTTTTCCTCTATAATTAGCTTTCTTTTGCTGGATTCATTGATAGATACGATAATCCAGTGTTGGTTATATCTCAATTCATTAACATAATGAATCAGAAGGAAGAGGCTGATAATAAATCAGAAAGCTTCTATTTATGTGAAATATCTTGGCAACTGGCAGCAGTGAGGAAGGCGGTAGAAGGACTACCAGACAGTTAACGGGACCTCGGGAACGCGGCTGCGGGAGGTCTCAGGTGCTTTCTGCGGTGTAAAGCGCCCGAGCCCTTCACAGGACAATCGTGTCCATTGCAGCGGCGCTGATGTGGGAAAATACCTGACTCCCGTGGCCTCGCCCTCCCAAGTGGTCCAAAGCGCCCGTCCCCGCTGTGTTTGGGCTCCCGGCCGCTGCTGGCAGAGCGGCCCCGCGGGCTGGGCCGGGGGCTGCCGCTGCCCCCCACCACTGCTGTGGCCCCGTTTGTGCGCATTGCCCGCGGGCTGGGGCGGCCCGGAAGGGGCCGGGGACGCTCCGAGAGGCTCGGCGAGAAGCCGGGAGAGGCGGAGCGGGTCCAGCGAGGTCCCCGCTCCTTGTCCCATCGGCTGGGAGTACTTCTGCCCCCGGATCGGATCTCTTTTAAAGTTTGTCATCGGCCTGCTTCTTCTGCCAACGCAGAAGACGGCAAAGATGCAAATATTTGCAGAAGTCAAGTTTCGTGTTGTTTCGGGATTACACACGCCGACTTCTGGGAGCGGACCTTTTCTGTGGTCTGACGGCATTTTGTCCCCATGTGCTTTGGTGACTAAACACTTTAAAGTGACTCTTACCGGAGTTACTTTAAAGCAGAGTTTAAGATCACTGGTGGCTTGAAGCATCCGCACTGAACGGCTGCTTGTGCTCCCTGGGGAGCACGCCCGAGGCACCCTGAGGGCTGGGCCACATGGCCCAGCTGCAGCTTCAACACATTACGAGGAGAGGCAGCCCGTAACACAGAGAGCACAGAAGTCTAAATGTACCCCTTTTTTTTTTTTTTTAATTGAGGGCACGTGTTGCCCGTGATTCAATCAATTAAGCAATTGCAGTAAATCAGTGAAATAAATACAAATAACACGAGGCTGGCTACGGCTTTGGGCTAGGCAGGGTTAGCAATAGGAGTAGGCTAGAAGTGGGGTAAAAAGATGGGAGAGCGTCACCTGGAGAATCAGGATGTGTGGTGGAAACCAGCTGGTAAGAGTATTTCCCCCTCCCCCTTATGTTGTCTTCACTAAGGCCCCGTGGAGATGGTGCTGGTTAGCACAGTCCCGTACCCGTGAGAGGGCTGGTGGGGAGGTGGGAGGGCGAGTGGTTAGGGCAAAGTTGGCCGTGGTGTGAGGTCTGTGTGCAGGAATCTTCAGGAGAGGAAGGCCATGGGGTGACTGTTTCACCAGGCAGTAACCCCCCCCCCAGGACCGCACTCCAAGGGGTGGGTGCCTTTTCCTGCTGGTGGCCCCCTCTATTTGCACAGCCCCAGGGTCTACCTGTCCCTTGCCACCCCATCTTCATGTGGCTCTCAATGAGTCTAAAGTAGCCGGGCAGGCAGCCGGTAGCCCTCGCTGTAGCCGCTGTCGGTGCCGGCTGAAGGGAATGCGTCCGCTGGGACCCGCCGTGCCATCTCTTCCCTCGGGGGCAGGGGCAGCTGCCTCTGGACCCTTAGTCTCTCCACAGAACTCGGCCGTGGATGGCAATGCAGCGCCGGCTCTTTGGGGGTATCCTGGGTACCAATGTGAAGGGGTTAGAGGGGACCTGAGGAGAGAGGCAGGAGGTGTTAGGGGAGCGGGCAGGAGCCACACCATGAGGGCTGGGGAGGGAGCACAAGGGCTGGCAGCAAGAGCCTGAGAGAACAGAAGTGCCCTGATCGCAACCTTAGGAGGGTGAGGCCCATGAAACCCGTCCCTGGACGGGACCCTCGTGGATGACACCCAGGGGTGGGCTGGCACGGTCGAGGCCCAGCAGGCTTACTTAAAAATCATGCAAATACTTCCGTAAAACGGCTTAAAGCGGCAGAAGGACAAGTCCTGCGGGCACCTGGGCGTCCCGGGTGACACGGCGGTTTCGGAAAGGCATGCGTCAATTTAGCGCTGGTGTTGACTTAAGCGAAAGTGCTAAGCCATTCCTAAACCTAAGTCAATACAGACTTAAGCCAAAATTGTTATTAACGAGCTCTAATCTGATTTAAGAACCTCCGAGCGAGCCGTGTCTACACGACGCGCGCTGCCTTGCGCTGCGCTCCGCAGTGCCCGGACCCCCGGGGGGGTCCCGCGGCAGCGGGAGGGGTCGGGCGAATGCAGTCCCGGGGAGAAGGAATGCAGCGGATTTCGGGGCGAACGGGGCCGCTGTGATTTGGGCTGACCGGTGATCTCTCTCCGCGGGATGACTTCTTAAAACTGTACCCTCGGCTGCTGGGCTGCCCTGGGGCGATTCGGGTCTGTGCAAGCGTCTCCGGGCCGGGGCTGCCAGGACCTCTCTGCCGCTTTCGCCCGGGGTGTAGTGCCGAGGGCCAGCAGCTCCTCTCGCTCGGAGAGGGACATGCCAGTGCATTTCTTCCCCCGTCCCAAAGGGGCAGTTGAGCCCTCCACTCCACCCCTCACTGGGGGCCTTTCTTTTCTTCCCCACCAGCTTTGAGCAGCGCTGTTTCAGATTGGCCTTTTTATGTTTGATATAAAGAATAGTTGTTGGCCAATTCCATCTTTTCATCGCTGCTCTCCAGGCCCGGGTCCAAGCGGCTTGTCAGATGCTCATTAACTCCCCCTTTGGCTCTTTCCAGTGTGTCTCCTAAGCTCATTGTGCCAAGAACTAGCGCTTCTTTCTCTTTACATGGCTCCCTTTCTCTGCTCCATCAGGGAGACAAATTACTTTCCAAAAGGGATCGCCAGGGATGGTTTAATGAGAATTTCTCCAGCGCTGGCCGTGGAAATCAATGTAGTTAACATTCGGTGCACTTAATTGGACTTTTCTCTTCTGCCTCCTTCAAAAAAACTCTGAAGCTATCCTGTTAATCTCTCATTTGTAATCAATTGTGTTGACTAAACAAAAGTCTAGGTCGTCCTTTCTTCCTGTCCCAGACAATCCTTTGTTGCCTCTAAATGCCTCATTCTTGAGTGCTCCTGGTCGTGTAGATGGGTCCGATTTTTGACAGTTCATTATTGCGCTTTTGTCCATTTAATCTCCCTCGCTGTGTTTTGCATGTGCATGCCTTAATGAGCTCCGTTGGCAATTAACATGTTTCTAGCAGCAAACTGGTTGCTCAGACGTTTGGAGAGCGGAGTGCAGGGAAAAGGGCAACGCAGCTGCCTGTAGGTTGGTCGCTTCCCGGTGCCCGGCGCGGTGCCGGGACGCACCTGGGAGCCGCCCGGTGCCGGGGAAGCGCCGGGCCGGGCCGGGCGGGCCGAGGGGGAAGCACGGAGGCGCTGGCACGTCGCTCTCTGCGCGGAGGCACCTCTAACCCTCCCCCCGAGGCACCGGCACCGCTCAATCTGTTGTGTGCGCGGCTGCGGCGCCGGGAAAGGGGTTTTTGTGCGGGTTTTGTGTTATTGAGGCTTGCTGGCAAGAGTGCCGAAGTGTGAGCAGTCGTGGACAGCAGAAACATCTTGTGAGGGAGAAGATAATTGGAGTCTCTGGCGTGTGTGTGTCTGACAGAGCCGCCCCTCCCCCGCGATCTGCGGCTTGTGTGTGCCGGGATCCGGGCGAGAGCCGGGGGGGTCCTGGGCCGGCCGGCGGCGAGCGCGCTGCCGCGGCCCCTTCCCGGCGCGTCCGAGATAGGGGGAAGCCGGAGCGACAGCCGGTCCGGGGAGGGCTGCCCACCGCCCCCCAGGAGGGGCCAGGTGACCAAGCCCACCAGCGGTGGCGGACACGGCACTTCAGGGTGCCCCGAAGATGCCCTTAGCCGTGACGGGGATGCCGCCCTCCCCCCCAGACGGCTCTGTAAACAACGCCGCTTTTCATAAAAATGCGAAAAGAACGCGCTTCCTTAATTCCCTTCCTGGGAGTGGGTTTCGCGCTGCTCTCGCCCATCAGGGGAGCTGAGGAAGCAGCCTGCGCGCAGTCTGTGGGGCCCGCAGCCGCGCCTGGCTCCCGCTTTCGGCTCCCGGCTGGCAGCCCAGACCTCTTCCCGGCGCCCGAGGAGCGGAGAAAGCGGCGCTTCCCCCGGACCTGGCAGCGGGACTGGCTCCGTAGGCACCCTCGGGATGCGCACGCCTCGCTGCCGTCCTCCGGGACCTCGTCCTGCCGTGGCCTCCCCCGGCACAGCGTCCTCACAGAGAGAGGGGTCCCTCCCGCTGTCCCCGGCCCGTGGGTCGTCCCGCCCCGTCTGTCGCGGCGGCGGGAGAGCCAAGCTCGGCTCCTGCCTGCCGGGGGTTGAGCCGCAGCCCCTTTACTTGCGGGACCGTTTCCCCCTGACAGGGTTTCCGGAACGCTGACGGGGTTTGCATTTATTTTTTTTCTTTTTAAAAATTTCCTTTTAACCTAAAACTCTCCCAAATTTTTTTTTAACAAATCCGGTCACGATCTTTCCCCGCTGCCAGCATCACTGGGCATTCTTTTTCGCTCCTCAAACCGTCAAAACGCTATTTCAGACATTAGAAAATGCAAACCCCAGAAACTCTAAAATCGCCCCGTCTCTACGGCGGGGGGGCGGGGGCGGCGCGNNGGAGAGCGGGGCCCGGACCCCCAGCCCCCAGCCCGCTCCTAGGAGAACGCGGAGCATCGCAGCCTATTTAATAATGAATCCAGAAACCCGGAGCGAGGGGTCGACTCCCGTTCCTGCGCTCGGCGGCGAGCTGTGCTCGTCCTCGCCTCCCTCTATTTAACCACTCAATTAAGCGGAGAAAGGTGAGCTCCCCATTACGCCGTCCCCAGGCATTTCGGTGCCTCTCTCGTTCCCCTCTTCATTGGCGAGCCCGGCCCGAGCAGCACGCACACGCCCGGCCTCCTCAATCTCCTTTCTCCGCTAGAATAATATTGTTCCTAACGACGTGGCCGGAATAGACACTTGCGTATTAAAAGTGAGGGAGGGGGGGAGATGAGAAGGGAATATTTAGTGTAATCCAAGTGCTTGATTATCCATATTCTGATCACAAAGAGTTTCTGAGGCCTGCTGGGAGTGATTAGATTAATGTAATGCGGTTTGAAGGGTCTGTGTTTTCTCTCTTAATTTGGGTCATTACTCGGAAAGCAAGCGTGAGATCATTTTATCTGCATGCAAGGAAAGATAGTCATTCAGGAGCGGTTTAAACACGCCGTAATGAACCGACCCCGAAAAGCGGCGCTGGGAAACTCCGAGCCGCCCCTTCGCGCTGCCGGTCGGGGCCGCGCAGGCCCTCCGGGGGTCCTGCAAGGGCTCTGACCCCGTTCCGGGGGCGGCAGCAGCCCTCTGAAGCCGCCCGGCTCCCTCCCGCCCTCGTTTTGCTCCTCTGATGCTCGCGGCGCTCGGCGGGCCCTGAAGCGCAGGGCCCGGCTCCAGCAAGCCGCGCTCACACGGGGGACAGCGCCGTGCAGCCCGGTCCCCGCTCGGGCCGGGGCCCAGGTGGGAAATGAGACACCTGCGAAGGGCCGGTTTATTGTCCCATGATAGATATATAGATATATTCCTCACTTATTCGAGCGTACATTTAAAATGGAGATTTACAGACACGTATAAAGAGCGCTGTCCTGGCGCCGGGCGGGGGGCGGCCAGCCCGGCCCATCCCGGCCCGCTCCGGCGGCGCAACGCGCCATTAAATAAGATTCCTCTTATATACAACTGCGGCTCGGGGTCGCTTGCTACCGGCGGCTGAGCTCGCTGGGAAAAGGACAGAGAAGCGAAGGCTGGTTTGGATAAATAGTGCTGGCCTGGTTGAGCAGGTCCGAGTGTGGCGGCGCGCCGGGCCCTTAGCTCTGCCCGCTGCGCCCAGGGTCCCGCGGCGGAGGAGCGCTGGAGACGCTGTCGTGCAACTTTCGGACGTGCTTCTTTAAATCAAAGTTTCTGCAAAATCCTTTCCCGCAAGTGACACACGTAAAGGGCTTCTTGTCGTTGTGGGTGTGCATGTGGAAAGTCAAGTTATAGATCTGGTGGAAGGCTTTGTTGCAAATGGTGCACTTGTACTGCTTCTCTCCGCTGTGGGTCAGCTTGTGGTTCTTGTAGTTGCCTGCGAAAGAGGAAGAAGATGGAAAAGGGAGTTACCCGAGGGTGCCCGGGCCGCACGGTGCACAGGTAAGGGGGGAGTTAGGAAGTGTCTCCACCCGCACCCCCGTCCCACTTGTCAAACTCGGTCCTCGTCAGCGCCGAGCAGCGCGCAACTGGCATGGCACAAATGAGAGGCAGGGTCAACCCGGTGACCCGCGGCAAACGGAGGGCTCTGGATTAGGACCAAGGCCCGGCACCTTTCATTTAAAAAGCATTTAGGGGGAACCGTCAGCACTGCCCGACGATGCGGCCCAGCTTAGAGGGAAAGTAATTGGGAGCGGCGGCGAATCTGCCTGCGCCCCTCGCTTCCCCCAGCCGGGCAGGGCTCGCCGCGTTTAATCCCCGCTAATGATGGGCGAGGGCCCCGGCGCGCCCCGGCTCAGCTCACCTTTCTGGTGGAAGCCCTTGCCACAGAATTCGCAGACGAAGGGCTTGTAGCCGGCGTGGATACGGATGTGGGTGTTAAGCGTGGAGCTCCTGTTGAACGCCTTTCCGCACTGGTTGCACTTGTGGGGTTTCTCCTGCACCGGGATGCGAGAGGCCCGTCAGTGGGGGCTGCGCGGAGAGCAGGGGCGGCCGCCGCCTCCCGCAACCCGGCCGCCCCCCACCTACCTGGGTGTGGATGATTTTGTGCCGGCACAGGGTGCTGGCCTGGCGGAAGCCCTTCCCGCAGACCTTGCAGACGAAAGGCCGGGCCCCCGTNCGCCCCCCATCTTGGCGTGGCCCTTGGGGGGGCCGCCGCGCTCCGCCGCCGCCGCCTCCTTCATCACCTGGTCCAGGTGTCCCGGCAGCCGCTCCTTGTGGGCGAAGGGAGGCGGCGGCGGCAGCTTCTCGGCCGCCAGCCCCGCCAGCTTGGCGTTCTCCAGCAGGAAAAGCTTCTGGTGGGCCGAGAGCCCCCCGGGCGGCGGGGCGCCCAGCAGGCCGGCCGGGAAGAGCTGTCCGTGCAGGAGGTCGGCCGGGTGGTACGCGGCGTCCAGGTAGTTGAAGTAGTAGAGGGAGCGGGGGGCAGCCGGAACGGCCCCTGCCTGGTGGATGACCTGCGGCTTGATGAGCCGGCCGCTGGGCTGGCCCAGGGCGAGCTCTGCCTTGCAGCAAACGCCGCAGTTGGCTTTGCAGAGCCCCGCGCCGCCCCGCAGGCTGCTCTTCCACAGCTCCGAATAGTTGAGAGTCTTGGAGGGAAGCTCGTAGCCCAGCGGCGGGATGGGGATCACGCAGGGCAGGGGAGAGCACAGGCTCAGCGGCTTCTTGCCTGGCTCCGGCCCCGGCCCGCCGTGCCGCTCCTCGAAGGCCGGCTTG